>JBAMAW010001792.1:0-606646 GCA_037043295.1 Amiota minor
GCTTTTTTTTATCGATAGCAGAAGATATTCATAACCTCTACGAAGGTCTTCTACATAATTTTATTGCCGAAGCTGATACATGGTACGCAGATGTAATTGCTTAAGCCACTTTGTTGTACCCAGCGGCATGTGATGCAATCAAAATTGATTTAACTATTCCAACAATAACATGAACAATAGCAATCGCTCAATGAGGGGAGATGCGAGGCATCCGCCTTCGCTAAAATTGCCTTCGTTACAACCCAATTGAGTTGATGGGTCCCACACTTTCAAAGAAATTAGATTTGCATCATCTGTGCCTCCATGGTTGATGTCCAGTCTCAATACTGGGGTTGGGCCAATCACCAAGGTACAATATGGAGCTTGGCTTTCGCTAATCTGACAGCTTTTTGTGACTTGTGAATAGTACATTTATTTATTTTCCAAAATAGCACTTAAAGCTAATAAACTTGTTTGCACGAAACGTGTGAATGTAGTCCCGGTGCCACATTCTGCAGAATTGCTGCTTTAGGAAAGTGAGCCTCTGCCAATAATCTAGATATCGACCATTCACATTTCCATCATCATCTGATAGCACGTCGATCAATTCATCTGGTGCCGACAGTAATGATGACCCAGTGAGCAGATGAGACGGCGACAATGCAGTTCCAGCATATAAATTATGTTTGTGCAGAAATTCTGCATATAATTGCGTAAACCGATGACTGCGTGAAAGGAAAGCCAGAAATTTAAGATCATATGGTAACATATGCATTCATGCAAAATGTTTGCACTCTAGCTCAAATACTGAGGGACTTCTTGGTGTACGTATAGAATGACATGGCTTAATCAACTCATCTCCTTGACCTGGTCAAGAATATATCTCCTCCTATCTGACAGACTTATAATACTATTCACTGCGTGATAATTTATCTGTGCTAAAAAAAAAAAAAAAAACAAAAAATAAGTTAGTAAGTTTCCTCAATATGGCCTACGAGTCGAAGGCCTTGTAGTTAGCACTCCTTAAAAAACTTAGGTTATATGTATATTATAAATAAGTAACTAAATGTATATAATCTAATCCTGAAAATGAAATAAATAAATAAATTTCTCTCAATAAGAAACCTTAAAATTTTAATTAAGTTTAATTTTAATTCAAATTAAAAATAAAAAAAATGGAAAATCTCGAAATTTTCAAATTGATATGAATTACGAAATTGCCCTATGTTTCAAGCGAACTGTGGGGAATTTAGAGCACATATTTCGAATTTGGTCATGTTAATTTTGTGACAATTTTTATCGAAAAATTTTAAAGAAAAAACTTCGCAACAACAGTATGGAATTTGTTGTAATACGTACCCCGTTTCTCCATTTTGCGCGAATACTGGTCGAAAATGACCAAAACATGACCAAAATTATGAACGTGCCCCGTTTCTCCATTTTAACAAAATGGTTATACATGACCGAAAATTCAACAAATTCTGTAAATAATAAATAATAAATTTGGCGACAATATGAAATTTGTTGTAATACGTGCCCCCGTCCCTCGTCTCCATCTTACGTATCCGTATATAATCTAAATCCTGTAAATAAATAAATAATAAATAAAAATAAATAAAACAAAAATAGTAGAATCGAATACAAATAGGCAGTGCAACTAAGAAAATTTTCCTGGAAGATGGCGCTGCAGTCATTATGTTTGTGGCAATGCTAAGCTGCGGCACCTGATGTCAGTATCTGTCTCGCTCGCACTCCACAGTACTGATTTAATTTGTAACACTTCGTATAAGATTCGTGCATACGTTCCTGCTATCTGAACTAATAGCTCCCACACACGGTGCGTCATGATGCATGTAGCTGCTGAGTACGTGTATCATAAATTTGTTTTGAATTTTTGTAATGTGAGGTTGCCATGGTTGTTTCGTAACAATGTGATGCAAACGCGATTGTTGTTTCTGTTTCTTATTGTTAAATTTGCTGACAAACCAAACTATTATATTTAATTATTAGAAATCTTGAGATAGGAAAGTAAAAGTAAAAATTAAAATAAATCTTAAGGTAATACAATATATTTATAACAAAGTAACCCGTTTCTGACCCTTTGGTTGGAATTTATTTGCAAAACAGCAGTCAAAAACATTAATCAACTGGTGTGATTTTAAAAAGAACAGTCAGATCATGCAACCTGTAATGTGTTCCGATTTTCGAAAGCAGCGAAAGACAGTCAAATTAAGCGCTGAGGGTGAAATCTCAGGCGAGAAGACTAGAATTTATTATAAAAAGTGCATAAAACTCGGAAAGGATCATTGTAGGGTAGTTTGTGCATCAATTCAGGGCTAAAGACAGAAAATTTTCAGAAGAACGACAGGGGATACCAAAGTTAACCTTATTTAAAATAACGGAGGAATCTATATTCTAAGCTGAGAAGCAGCATCATAAGACGAAAGCCAAATTTTTATATCGTCAGCGTGAATGCCCACACGAAAAAGTGAAATGGAAACAAGAAAATCATGGATTAATAAGTTGAAAAGAAGTGGACCTAATGGACCTATCTTAAGGAACTCCGGAGGTAAAATGGAAAGTTTCCGATACAGAATACCTAAACATCACTTTTTTGGAACAATATTTCAAATAAGTTTTGATACAGTTAAAAAAATTTAGTTGAAAGCTTATTATACTCAGTTTATAGAAAAAAAACGTTATGGTTTACTGAGTTTGTTTGGAATCTATTAATAAAACCACCTACTTTTACCATCACTGGATGGTAATATGACGGCGTTAAAGAAGTGTTGTATGCTCGAAATGAGTACCTTTTCGAACAACTTGGGAATAGCTGACTGTTTATGAAGATATTAATTAATTTAGATAAATAAACAGAGAAGATGAATTATTATAAAAATTGGCAAAATAATATATTAAAGCTTTTAATCAGAGCGATCGTCATTGAACAAAAATTCCTTATCGTCATTAAATGTATAACACGTTAACGTAGGAAGCACACCTTAAAGGGAAAAGGACCCAGCTCTTTTCTAAAATAAAATGCTAATTCAACAGCATAATAGTAATTCCTTGGTAATATTTTTAATACTATAATCTCTATTTAAAATATGCAAAAAACAAATTTAATTATTGAGTTTTAAAATTATGTGGTTTTGTTAATATTACCATTTAATTTTATAATTTAATGCTGTCTTGGAAAGAACAACAAGCCGCTTTATATTTAAACAAATTTAACACAATGTAGAAAGGTAAACGTTTTTCCCGAACCATCCGAATTATAAGTATATGGATATTAAAACTACTGCATAGAAATTGCCATTTATTGTTTGCCTTTTCTATGGCTGCTACATATCTTGGAACAAACAGTTGCACCTCTACACCCATGTCAAGTTAACTTAGTTTAGTTATTTGTGTCTCGGATTAGAGCAAAGTTAATTGTGCGATTTCAATGGAACGAATTTGTTTGTATGAAAACAACATTTGCTTTGCAACAATTGTACAAGTTTTTGTTTAGAAAAGATGCACTATGGGTTAATGTGGAAGGGCTTTCATTATGTGAATGGCAACAATATTCATGCAATTTATCCAGGGATACCGATACCTTATGCAATTTTGACTTCGGAATCATTCATTGATAATACAAGACATACATGTACGTATACGTTATCGCCGAAGTTCCCTAATCATTTTTTGCAACTTCATAAAATACCAAAGGGCCTGTTTGTCATATAGCTTCCAAATAAAAAAGTTATACATTTCGATTGTACAAGTATTTAATTCTGGTTGGAACCATTTTTAATGTTGTTCATTTTTATCATTAGCAACTAGCGAAAAAAGCGAGGAGATTTGGAAAAGCTTAAAATCATTTAATGTTTTAACCAATATGACGCCAACAGTCACTTTGATACAGTCGTAAGCTCTTTGAGTACCATCCAGTTGAGACCTTTGATGTTGATTCTTTAAATTTGCCGAAAGCGTCTCTCTACACTAGACACTAGAGGTTATCATTCTAATTAGGTTGAGTGCCAGCCGGACCATGATTTTGGTTTGGGTTTTTTGGACCAAAAGCTGTTTCGTTTAATTCATTTGGCCATCCCGATTCGCTTACTTCTAGGACTCACATTCTTCTCCCTTCTTGAAATTCATTGTCACCATTTCTCGTCATGATACGAGTATTAACCACAGCCATACCATAAAAAGACGGGCATTCGAAATAGTATAGAACCGTTTGGTTGTTTGTGTCGTTAACAAACAGAGAGGCGTTCAAACAAACATCAACCACCCAATTCCAATCTCAATTTGTGCTACTTAACGTTTCTTTGAATGACGTACAAGGCGTGATGGTCAGAGTATAGTGTTACTTACTGACTATCTGCACGTATGTATGTTCGGCTGTATACATTTCGGTTATGGGTGAGTATCTGTGTGTAATTCATATTTCCTTCGTTGCCATTGGATAATCCTGGTAACATGCGTTTGGACATAAAATACAAAAAATTTAATATACTCGTATATGGAAATATACTATTTACATCATCATTTCGCTTTTCATAAAAAGAAATTCCAAGAAATTTTGTTTCTGTGGTTGTTGTACAACTAAACGCTGTATTGGTGATAATGCTTCCATGTCAAAATAATAAAGTAAAAACTTTTCCCCTTGATATGTTTCTTTCACATGTCAAAAATATTCTTTTATCTTTTGATTACTCAATCATTTTGTATTATCTTCATTGACTTGGAATTCAGCTAACCCTTCATTAACAATCTTATAATGCAAATTGAAATGGTTTCTTCTCTTACAATAATTTCTTGGGCTCATTAAAATTGTTTTGCAGAAGGAAGTTACAATAGAAAAATTTTTATTTATATCTGATGGATTTATAAAACTAAACAATGTAAGAAAAATTTCAAGCTACATTCAATGCTTATTACCTATTCTGCAGACTTTTGGAGGGTATGGACGGCAAGCAGGGTGCTAGCAACTTTGTCAAGGTCTGATGACTCGAAAACGGTTTCAGAGACTAAGCACTTTCGACCAGAAGGATGTGTGGTCAGTTTGAGCTGAACTTCAGTCAGCCATTATTGATTGGTCTGACGCGGAAGAAAGCTAGTCTTGCAAGGCATGCACAATGCCACAGTATATAAAGAGAAGCAAAAGATCCAATGAAACCAGGTTTACTTTGTAAAGCGGATGACTACTAGCTTGTCTCTGGAACTCATCCTTAACTTTTCGTGATGCTCTAAGATGAGAGTATTATCATTAGAGACAGGAAATGAGTCTTATCTCAATGACTTTATCACAGAGGAAAAGATACTCAAGCCTTACAAATCGCCGGAGCTTGTTGGCACCAGTAATATTGCAGACATCTTGTGTGCATTTGATAAGGGTGCTCTTCATTCCCAAGACAGAGAAAGGATTTCTGCTCAACAGTTTGTTATCGTTTTGATGAAAGAAATGTAGAGTTCTTAGATCTGTATCTCAGGAGTAAGCTCATTCCACACATTTTCACTAGTTCCTAACAAGCCTACCTCAAAGGTAGATCAGTTGAGACCGCTTTGCTTGAGGTATTGGAACGTTCTTCAATAACGTTACCTTCATATCAATTTCAGTATTGCTAGAAAGGATTGTTTCACATCCGGCGATCACCAGGTGATTGACTAACATCTTTCTCTTCCGGGCGATAAACTTAAATCTTGCGTCTGCGACTATAAGAAATAAGATCATGTGATGTACTCCGCAGAATTAGGGTTATATTCCCTCTTCCTTAAAACCTGGAACTAGAACGGGAAGGCTATAATGTAACGGCCTATGCGGACGACTTGGTTCTAAGTATGATCCTGTGATAGTCGCAACCAGGATTGTCTTGAGATCACTCACAAAAAACCGAGCCGGTGTTATTCATCAGAAAAACTAAGATACCTACGTTCAGAGAGAGATTAGAAATACAGTTCCGCCATTTGGTAAGACGAACTTTCAATGCAATTTATCCTTGTTGCGGATGATGCTTTCCAGTTGTCTGGGAACATGAGGATACCATATGATTATGAAGAAATAACAGATGAGCAACTAATATTCAACTGAGGTTGCGTGGCAGAACATACTTGTAGCATATTAGTTTCAAAATTTGAAGTTCATCGCACAATTACCTTGTTGTCACCAAAAGCCAAAATTTTGTCTTTGTCTGCTGCTAAATATTTGCACAAATACTTATCACATCGTCAAAAATTTCTCACAAAACTGGAACTATACTTTCAGGTTAATGGAGAGCCAAAGTAGCTGTGACTCCACTCCAGAGTATAACTCAACAATCGATACAAATGATGTTATTGGCGAAATAACAAGGGTAAATTATTTTAATTGCGAGTACGAACTGCCATGGCAAGATAAGATTCTTCGGGTTGGTTCCAAAAGCGGTGCGTGATCTCTAGCCTGTATAGCATAACTTAACCTTAATAGAGGCAGTACAGGGCGGATGGGTTGATTGAACGAAAAATATTTGGAGATTACCATATTATAAGTATACGCCATGACACCAAATTCTATATAGGTTGTTCCAATGTATAGAAGTACAGCAATAATTTCAATTTAACTTGGTCGATGTATCGGATTTTAGTTGTCCAACTGTTATAGGCTTAGAGAACTAGTTGACGATATACTAACAAATCTAAATGGACTATTTTTTTCACGAAGATATACAAATGTTGGACTGAATTATTGCACAATCGGGAGAACTCTTTAGTGTCGCAATTGAGAGGTAAATGTTTTGTTAATTTGTTCCACAACTCTATAATTTGGATAACTTTGGAAACTTCAGGTTCCTAACTATGAGCTAAATGTTAATAGATAACTGTAAACACTTAAATTTATTTAAAAAACTTGAAAAGATGAAAGGGTTATACACATAACACAGATGTAAGCGAGGAAGACCCTAGAAAACATAGTGAAGAGATGAATCTATCTAAATTGATCCATCTGTCCGTCCGAGCGACCCTTTCGCGAAAACTTTAAGAGCTAAACATTAGAGTAGTATAGACTTCTTTGCTACTCATAGAAGAGATTGTGATGAACATAACCTTAAAATTCAGAAACTATGGAATTTGCCTTGAGGATCACACTGATAGTTCGCAAACAGAAAATTGTCACTTCGTAAGGTGGAAAGATAAAGAGAGCAGTTCAAGATAAACAATATATGCTTTTCAATAGATGTACGTGTTCTTTATAAAGATGAAAGAGTAATGTTTTGTTAGAAAAATACAAAGATTCACCCGACTTAAGATACAAAGCACCTTCTCATGGCTGCCTTCACTTTGAACGAAACTACAATACTTAAGAACAATGCTTACACTAGAAACGGAATCTGTTTATTGTGTATGAATGTATCTATGGTATAAATTTGTTCATCGATATGTCTGTATGCATACTCAAATATAGTAAATTCGTATTTTCAAAAGTGAACAACAAAAGGGCAATTGAAAGTGGTGCAAAATGGCAGTGAACATAAGTAACTTGTAGGCAGTATCTCATTACGAGCAAACAGGATTTCAATTAACCCATAAAATGATCACAAAACAATCGACACACGCTGAGCAATAACTTAAGCCGACTTAAGATTGACCTAAGTTACTTAGTTACTACTACTTAATAATTTCAGATCTAATGTTAAAACATTTTAATCTGACACTAAGGAATATTACTAGCATAGAATAGAATAGAAGGAGGAATAATTATAAAAGATTTCACTCCATTTATGTAATTAAATTAATTGTTAGGTTTCAAATTCATTTTTATTGATATTCAAACAAGAAACGAGTAAAGCTTTAATCAAATCTTTGTGTCTTGCTGACATGACTAGCACAGAAAATGTATATTATATACCTAGTAGGTATTACCTACATATATGTTAAAATATAAATACATACTTATGTATATACTATTGTATAATATAGACGTATCACATATGAATTTTGTTGAGTTTGAACTAAGCTAAGACTAAAGAAGAAGGAATGAATGAATGAATAAATGAACGAGGGAAGAGTAGAAAGTGTAGGAAAGTAAAGTAAAATGAAAGTCAGTAAAATTGTAGTTTCTGCAACCGCTTGTTTATATTTTATATATGAAATATCCTCAGGTTACATCAACGTCGTAATCGCACATTTTATGGATTAAACTCACCTGCTAATCTATAGAAAAAATGCTTGAGGTCAGATTTTATTGATTACGACGCTATTGGACTACTCTTTTCCATCGACATTATTCAAATACATATATTTAGTTGTATCTACTACACTAGAAAAGCTAACCAACTTCATACTACAATACTTACATTATACTTATGTAGTACAATATTAATTTAAATTAAATTAAATTATTTCAATATTTCCTAAATAAAGGAAGTCGAGAACACTCACTACTAACGAACACTTTTTGTTCCTTTTTGTTTTATTTGATTTCATTTTAATTATTTGCTGTTTAATGAACTGCAAGGATAATGAGTTATTCATGATGCATTTTTTTTTTCCACCATTTAATGCAGGCTTGTCCATGATGGATGGCATGGAGCGTTGGATTGGATGATTGGGCACCACGATGTTTCGCTTATGAGCACAAAAGCCGTGAAAAATGGAAATAAAAACATAACGAAACGAAAAAAAGATATAATAAAATATTAAAATCAATGCCGCTCAACATTCGCACAAAAGGTGTTCATGTGCAAAAATGCAATTAACAACTTTACTTACTTTTATTGTTTCCGGTTTTTTGACTTTCCGCAATGAACTGGTCTGATAATGGGACTCCATTTCTTATATGCCGCCCATTATGACTTTTGTAAAAAATAAAACCAAACCAAACAAATAAGCAGCACGCACACATTTATCTAAAGGTATGTACATTTAAGCACAAATATTTTTTTTTACATATGTACAAATATACATAATATAAAAATGACTCGAAGGTTTTGTAAATACATACCACACATGCATAAAGTAAAGTAGCATGTATATTCTATATATGTATGTATCTATATAGAAAGATCATGGACAAATTAAAAATGAAACAACAACGCTCCTCTGTGTATTGTACTTATTATTTATATAACGCAGCGTATTATATTTCACGCACAGGAACACAAACAAAGGAAAAATTGGAAAAATTGAGGAAATAATGAAGACTGGCACAGAAATAAAATTAATAGTCTGCAAATATTTGTATATATTTACACGAACTATTAACTGAGACAAATAGATCCAAAATCAATTTTATTTTTCGTGTTTGTTGTTGTCACACACACAGATCATTTAGAGAGGAATGTGAATTTTGAAAAATGGGACCAACATTCAATTACTGTATTCGAGACAGCATAACATACTTACGCTTTGAAGACCAGATCTCATGATTGGTACAGCTGAAGTTCAAGTTCTTTGCAAACAAAGCCGGAAATTTTTTCGTATCGAAAATTCAAATCAAACTAAAATTTATATATCTGCAGAGTGAGAATGAGAAATGAATCCTTTGCAAAGAGATACAATTAAAATTGAAATACTGTAGATATAGAATAAAATTTTCTTCTTCTTTAGTAAACTATTGTACTTATTGCCAGTGCCGGATTTACACATTTTCCGCCCTACTGACCTCTGCAATTCTATACCCTAGTTCACAATCATATTAACAACTTTTTTATTGTCAATGAAATTGCTACTTTATGATTATACCTATTATATTTTTATCAGACCAACTAACAAATATTAATAAGAATTCATTAGAATTAGCTTTCATTACAATAACATCATTATTGTTTTTAGGGTCGCCGTTAACAGTTTATGATACTTTTTCAATAGTCATGATAAATAACATATCTTAATTTATGGTGGCAACATTAAATGTAGAAAATTTATAAAATTATACGCAACAATATGCAATTTTTCACGTGTAATTTTATTAAACTTTTATTCTATACTCAAATAGATTATTAATCAGAAATATCAACAAAAAAGTATTAATTTTCTATATAATATCTATTCAATATTTGTTATCATTATTTTTATGCTTTCATCGTTCGTTTTTTTCCTTTTCGGTTGTCTTTTTTTCATGTCTTTTGCATAATTTCATCGCCTTTTCTTCGAAATGCTTAAAAGTTTCTCGTTCAGCTACGAAAAATTTGCAAAGATACGCAAAAGGTGCCTGGTCTCGAATTTTTGCATGAAGCCATGTACATACCAGACATGTTCGCGGCATTATCACATGATTATCGCTCATCAATCTCATTTCTAGCTTTCAAACTAAGGATACTAGATTTATGACGCGTAGAGTTTTCATGCTGGGCTACGCGGTGTTCTGCATTTTTCCAGTCATTAAGTCCTTCGTTCTCGCACTGGGTCCTTTACTCCAATGGATGGAATGCCAAATAGGCCCCGCAATATACACAATGTTTACTTTCTGAATAAACTAGCCAATTTCGATCATTCACCTCATTATTTTTAATTTTTCTTAGTGGCAAGAAACGACGCTGATCAGTATATAGTCTCTTACTATCAGAGAAGTCACAAGACTTGTTTCGATCGAAGCTGTAGCTCGCGATAATCTCCATTAAGGAATCGTTAATTTCACATAAAGCTGGATCTTTGTTCTGATTTATTGTTGTCATTACTTGTACTTGACGTCTGATTTTGAGACGCATCTTCAATTGTTATATTTATTGAAAATTCCTATACCGCCTCTTTGACAAAACATAAATATCTGTTTTTTTAAAAGCAGATTGTTCAACAGGCGACAGTCGTTGTTGGGCCACAGAGTTCAAATCTGTTCCATATTTTTCAGATTTTATACAATAGTATCAGTGCATTCAGTTGAAGTTCTTGGTCTTATAACACTGCTTCTACTTCCACTTGCAAAAACAAAAAAAACATCAAAATATTTTTTGTTTTACGGATAATCTCTTCTTGTTCTCAGGTTCTTATTCGAAAAACTTTTTGCTTTTTTGTCCTATCGAACTGAAACATAGACACCATCATTTTTTGATATAGGCACTATATGTCTGTTTGAATCAGCCAAATCGGCCAGCTAGTGACGTTCCACCCATAAAACTCGCCATTAAAATTCCGGTTATTATTAGAATATTTTTTTGTTTTTTGGACTATTGAACTGAAATTTAGACACTATTTTTTCAATTTCTTTTCGTGAGATTGCCTTAGAAATGCAATGGATAACCTGTGAAACATCGCTTTGGCATGTTACCTACAAAACTTGCTCATCAGTCTGGAATAAATTTATGCCAGTCCAATAGCTTACCGCAAAGCTGTTTTATTTAGCAGTTTCCATGCTGCAGAGACTCGTGTGCTTATGCCTCACATATTCTCTACTGGATTTAAGTCAAGATATTGCAGTGGCAACTCCAAAACCTTGATGAATTATCAGTCAAGATTTGAGATGTCGGGAACAATATTTCATCAATATTAGGATATTTCATTATCATGTTGAAAATGCATGCCAGGGAATGTCTCGAATGCGATAAAACAACCCTAAACCATTATGAATGAGCCACCATGTATTACAATTTTTTTTGTTTGTGTATTTCGGATCCAGTAGTTTAAGTGGAAGACGTCACACATAGGTTCCTACCATGTTCCTAAATAAGTTGTTTTTGGATTCATCGTACGAAAAATCGTATTCCAAAAATTTCGGTATTTAAAAATGACTTCCATTACGAATTTGTGACGTTTTTTGTTCTTCGAGGACGCCAACGCCTTTTTCGTCCATTCAAATTATTGTCATGCAAACGGTGACTAATGGTTTGCGACGACACATTTACTCCATAACCAGTTTACATTTGAGCCCTGACTTGCGATTAAAATTCCGCAATTGTATCTCTTAAATATATATAATTGGATACATGTACATATTTATTTATGAATGCATGTTGGTATGCTCTCTATGAACTCCAAAACCGCTGGACCGGTTTTGATGAAATTTTTAGGGAACCTCTAGCATAGTGTTGGAAATATTTCTGTGTTTATGAGTTCATGAGAAGAAAGCGGGGGCAATTTCTTCCAGATTATGCTGGTGTATATGCGTCGGATACATTGGAACGTATTTATAGAGCTTCACTTAGCTTATCAGCTAGAGCAATTTGTGCAAAAGCAAAACAAGCCTTTAATCGAAGAACAGTTTTGTATTATGTGAAATTTGGAAGAAGTAAAATTACCACATTCGCTTGTTTTGATTAATTTCATGTATCATGGTAAACATAACATCTAAAATATTTAAAATATTAACAAGGTTATTTCATTATTATTGAGTTAATTTTCAAAATCTGTATAAGAGAGCGTTAATCTTTACTCTTTGCTATGCGAATTCTAAAAGGCTGAGAAGCAATACTTATGATTTTCCAATGTTCTTACAAAGCGAAAACAAAATATTGCACAATATATTAGGATGATGATGACGTACACAAATGTTTCGAAGTGAGTATGTTAGTCTTTCAGCGAACAATTTGAAATTGATAAAGGAAGCATAAAGCATATAAAATTTACATAAGTAGGAATGGAAGAACCAAAAATCAAAGGATACATACATACGTATGTATAGAAAACGATAAATGATGCTTTGATGAAGCATACAACGGTCTATGAACTATTATCGAAAAGCAGCCATTTTGTTTATGTTCACAAAATACACGTATGCAAATTAAAATGCCAATAAAAACAGACAAAAATGATGTATAAAAAGTTTCCAATATTTCAGAATAAAGCAAAAAGCAAAGTAGAATAAAATAGAATCGAACGGGGAACACAAGAAGTAACACTGAATAAAGATAGTTTGCATGCTTAACAAATGGAATGATCCCCGTAACGAGATACATATATTATAGATAGATATGTGTGTATCTATAAACGTATCTACAGTTACATAGGTACACTACACTACAACCAAAGCATGTTGTTGTCGCTATTGATGTTGATGTCGCCCTTTTGTCCTTTTGTCATTTCTGTGTTTCTGTATTGACCATATAATTGACCACAAAACAAACCCTCATTGTATGTATGTGAGTATGCTGGAGTAGCCAACTGTGGTTGTGGAATTTTGTCGCTATCATTTTGCAAATTGGCTTGCTCCTTTTGGCTTTGATTTGATGTTTTGTTGCCTTTTTGGATCTTTGATTATTTTTGGGTTTGGAGCTGCATTCAAAGTTTGTTTCTGGTCAAAAGTTTACCCAAATGCAACATAATTTTCTCAGGTTTCAATAACGAGTGTTAAAATCACTTTGCAAGGTCTTCGGAAAGTTTCGTTAAAGCCATTTAAGAAGAATGCTTAAATTGGATTTATCTCTCAGAAAATTGTTACTCGTATACTTTCAAAATGACATACAACAACATGAAATGAAATACAATATTAATATTGTAGTTCAATTAAACTACTTACATATGTTTGAAATGACAAAAAAAAAAAAAAAAAAGATAAAGGTAATCAAATTCTTTGTATATTAGCGATACCCGACGCTCATTGCTACGCGCCCTCGGTCAAATGCTTCGCGCAATTTTTAAAGGATTGTGGTCATACCAACGTTTTTACTGATGTTGGAAATATGGTTTTCGGTCTGGTTTTAATTTAACGGATGCTTGAGTGCTGAATGCGCTCTACTATGTCTGCCATCGAGTAGTGTTGAGGGAATTTCCGACGATGCGACCAAAATGAAAGTATGTATATAGTGAAATGTGTAATCCCCACATCACACAGCATTATCACCTTTACTGCTTTCTGCTGTCTACGACATTATCGACACCTTGCATATGTGGTTAACCCAGTTCGCGGCATTAGTTTTTCTAACATTTTCAACAATAAATGTCATATTTCAACCAATTTATACAAAATCACCTATAAATTATTCACCTACGTATAACCTTTCTCATTAATCACTCCGTCCATTGATGAAAACCTTATCAAAATATGTTCGTTACTTTTTGAGTTTATCGCTTTCAGACAGACAGACGCGACCGGAAGGTTTTGTTATATATTATGGTACTGGCAACTTTATTAAGAACTACTATTTAAATATTTATTCATTTTTAATTATGATCAGAGTTCCTAAGTTGCTTATAAAAAAGGCGTAGTGTTTATAAAAGCTATATGTCACTAAAAATACATCTTTCACGGAGTAAGTCCATTTTCAATGATCAAAAAATGCTTATTGATTATTAAATTTGGTATGTGGTAGAAGATTAATGTTTGGGATACAATCTTCCATTATCTAAGTTAAGTTTAGATAACTTAAGGTACCGTAAAACGCTTTTCATATTCTAAAGTAATTACTTACTTTCTCTACATAAAGTAAATACAATATTATTTTTGATATGATCCCAAAACTAAAAGTGCTGCTAGCTCTATTTCACTTCTACTTCAAGTTTTATAGGTATCTGAATTTCTTTCTTTATTTAATCCATAAATCCTAGATAATTTGTGTTAGAACTTTTGCATTAAGATCTCCATTGAATAACAAAAATTCTTACTATATGTGCACCTTTAAAAAGGTAAAAAGCTGCTTGGTAAAATAACTGTTTGTATTGTAGGTAACACACATAATAAAGCGTGTGCCTTTCGTATAATGAAGAGTATGCAGTTGTAGATGTTTCAATATGTTGTAACTGCTCCTATTTCTACTCATTTGAAGAGAACCACAAAAAGTGTATAAGTCTTTAGCCATTCAATAGACTCCTTCCTCGAACTTTCACTGCAAATAAGTGCTACAAAGGTTGCGTTTTATATTTCGGGAACGGGGAATTCTAATAATACTAAAACAGATCTGACATTTGCACTGCCAAAGACGAATCATTTTACACTATAATCCTGATTGGGCACCCAGTGAATTTTTTCTTTTTGTGCCCATCAATATCAAATTGCGAGGTGTACGATATTCGATGCCTGAAGAAGCGATTGATGACATGAAAATGTTCAAACGCTTGTTTTGAAGATACCTCATACGGATATGTAAAGGTGATTTGAAATTGGTTCAAGCCAATGTTAAATTATATTCATCATCACAGAAAAAAACAAAAAAAAAAACAAAAACCTTAACCGATGAAAAATGTGCTTTCATGTTCCCGAAGTAGTGTAGAATGTAACCCTAGTATTGCCAGCAAATCAGTGTGACATGGGTCCAAAAGTGATTTAGATTTATGTGAAAAGTAACATTTTTTAAGTCTCTAGGACGCAATAAGAAAAGCCAAAAGTTATGGAAATTTAGAAATAAAATAAAAAAAAAAAACAGTTTCAATTGAAGGAAATCGGTTCCATTTTGTCATGTTTATTTCTTTAAAATATTAATATTTTGTACATTAAATTAATTTTCAAATTTTTACTATTGTGAATTCCTTTAATGTAAAATTTATTGACACTAAGGCAACACAAGCCCAAATAGACAGACATACATACATATGACTTATAGATATACTCGTACATTCTTTATATTTACAAACATCTAAATTTAAAGTTTCATATATTATTTTTTATATTTTTCACTTTTTTTATTAAGAATTTAAATTAATTTATGCTAAATTATTGCTAGACGACTTTGACTCGATTTTCTTTCTTTGCTTTTTAAATTTTTAATACAAATAACAAAAGAAAAACAAAATAAAGGATAACAACAAAATATTTACAATTATAATAAGTGTTACTATGTACATAGAATTGCAAATGATAAGGAAATTTTTATATTTGTTTTATTGTTAAAAGAAAAACATTTACATATATCAATTAAGGGGAAAATCCACTTTCTTATTTCCTCTTTTTTATAGGAAATATAAAAAATGAGGAAAACTTTAAAGCAATAGACTTCAAAGAATTTCATTTGATTATTATAATTTTGGTATACTAGAATTTAAGCAACTTCCAGGTCGGATGACTCATCTGCGTCACTGTAGTTGGGATCGACTTTGATTTGAAGTTGATTTGTGTAATCCTCGCATTTAATACTGTTAACACTATTGGAGCCGTTCGATGCATTCGGGTTGTTTGTTGTACTGCCACATTGTTCTTCTTGTAATTTTCGGAGACGTTCTTGTTCCTCCCGCTTCTGTTTCCGCCATTTTGCTCGACGGTTTTTGAACCAAACCTAAAATAATACAAAAAAAAAAAACAAACATAAATTTTATTCCTAAAGACTTTTCACTTAATTCTTTATTCTATTCAAATTCATAGTTGCCATGACTTTCCGTTCACACTTTATGGGCTTCAAAAACACTTTCATCCGTTTTGCAAATTAATTTTTTCAAATAAACGAGAACATTTTTCCTCTTTGATTTCAAGAGAAATATATGTATTATCTGTATTTTTTTCATCATTTTCCTTTCTATGGCTGCTTGGAACATTTGCCTATCTTTATTGGGGTCTTTCACAACTGTTGCCAAGCATCCAGATTCCCTTCTTAGCCGGACTAAACTTCTATGTTCACTTGATACACAGCTTAATTAGGCGGTTTATTGTAATTGTAATTAATTTTATGCACCATTTCTTTTTCCATTCGATTTGAATTAACATCAACTACAATAAACAATAACAAAATGAAGAATACTAACACAATAAAGCCAAAATTTTCATGGCGCTAACTTTTCCTTCTTTTTTAATTCCTTTTGTTTTTTTTTTTTTCCAATTTTCTCTTCTTTATACTTATTTTTTAACGCGTTCAAGCATAAATTTTAAATTTGACTTTTAATTATCCGTAAAAGAGAAAGTGCAAAGAAACTGAACTGAACTGAACTGAACGAAAACGGGGAGAAAAAAATAGAAAGAAATGAAAAAGTTAACTGATTTATACTGAGTTTGTGGTTTTTGGAAGGTTGCCTGGTTTCGCGTTCGGAAAATATCAGCAACTTAACTCCACCCAGTTGGGTTCACGTTTTGTGCCACTATATTTTCTTGTTTTCCTTACCTAACTTTGAGTTAATTAAAACATAGTGAGCTCTAAATAACTTAAGGGTTAAAACAAATACACAAAATACGTATTACTAATGCGCGCACTCATCAGCTCCACCTCTACCCCTACTACCCACTTAATGGGGGGTAGTATCTGTGTCTTCTTATCTATTGAATTGCGTTGTATTGTATTTAGTTGTGACTGAGGTGGTGCTTATATACTTTGTTCTTAAGCTCAACATCCAATCAGCTTGTTGCATCCCTTGAACCTCTTTCTAATTTTATTTTTGTTTTTGTTTCTATTTTCTTTTTGTTAAATAAACAATTTCTTTTTTATTGTTGATGTTGATATTATTTTGAGAGAAACAAAAAAAAAAAAAAAATAATAGAAAGAAGGTTATCTTTGACTATGCCGAAGATGAAATACTCTTCACGGGATTTGTATGGGAAGTATCCTCCGTAGTGGTGCAATTCAGTTGGTTCCGACAAATGCTCTGCACCTATATTGTAAACTGTTAGTGTCCAAGTTTCAGTTCGATAGGACAAAAGACAAACAATTTTTTCTAATAAGAACATGAATTCAAATGGGTGGTTTGTATGGGTTGATTCGGTGGTTCCGACATATGTACTGGGTATGGTAAAAAGAAAGGTTCGTGCAAAATTTCAGCTCTGTAGCTCAAAAACTGAGGGACTAGTTTACATACATACAGACGGACAGACGGACATGGCTTAATCAATTCGTCTAAACTTTATGTGGTTTTTTTTTGTCTCCTTCTACCTGCTAAAAACTTCATGACAAACTTATAATACTATTCACTCCCGTGAAGAGTATTGAGTTAATAAAGAAGATTGCATCACAGATAATGAGAAATTTTGATGATGATGGTGATGATGGTTATTTTAATTGTTTTACTTACAAAGAAACAAGAAATTTAAAAGAAAAAGTTTAGTTGCAAATTTTTTGCGTGGAAATGTTTTGCGATTTAATTGAAGAAATAAAATTGTACTTTTCTTCAGTTATCCCTTGTGAAAAGTTTGTGTAAAAATATTTGTTATTTTGGTTTGAAACAATATTTTTTGTTTATACTATTCCAGATGTTAATTGGAATTTAGTTAATTGTTTTATAAAATTTTGTGGATTCATGAAAAACTTCTATGCATATAAAAAAAAAACAATACCCGACAATCTGTCCACCAAAAGTCAGTATAAAATTTATATCAAGTTTGGTATGATACTAACTAATTGGGAAGTCCATCCATAAGTATATGCCTTTAAGTGGTGCCTAAGCAGCAACCATGATTATTTGAAACATTTTTGAATTGGTAAGGGATTTCTTCTTCTGGAAGAAGAATAATTATAATTGCCGAATACAAACAAATAAAGGCGTGCTTTACCAACTTTCCAAATAATTCGTAAAGAATTTTATTATTTTTTATGATTTTTTTTACAAGCAAATTTACATATTTCTAAAGAAATAAAAGTTTATGAAATCTCCCTCTCTCATTAATACATATGAATAAAAGAGTCTTTTAGCACTCTAATATACATATATATATATATATATATATATATATATATAAATATCCCACAAGGACAATGTACATACCGTCTTTATTGTTGCATAAAATGAGAAAGATTCCCCATTGTCAAAAAGCAACAACCCATAAGGAAAAGTTCTTGTATTTATATAGCAAATCGACTGAATTTGTTCAAATAACAAAACCATTTTGTGCACAGGAATCTTTTATTGTCTTCGACAAAATCGACATCTTCATCATCATCATCATCATCATCATCATCATTTGAAATGATGACTGACTGAGTCAGTGATACTATAAACGCATTACGAGTCAGAAAACTCGAGATGAGTTGATCTCATTTAATTTTGTTTCTATTGTTCCAAAAAATGAATAAAGAGAAAAACTATCTACTACTACTCTCGTTTAAATAAATACTCGTAGTACTTACATAAAATATTCAACTGGCCTGAAGATAACGAAGACTTTAAAGTAATTGAATGGGATGAAAAAGAATGAAGTGGGTGACTTCAATATATGTAAGTTTGCTTAGGATAGATAGATACTAGGATAAATGGTAAAGGGTAGCAGAGAGAGAGAGAGAGACAGAGAGAGTATATGTACAAAATGGCGTCACTTATTGGATACGGTAAACGAAGAAAAAGAACTAACAGAGTTAACTGTAAAATAATTATGCAAAACAAAAAGCAAAGATAAACAGGGAATAAAGAGAGCTGGTGATGGTGGAGGCGATGTGGTGATGTGGCAATGAAGCTACTACTATGCTGACAATGATGAATTTCTGGTTAAAGTGACAAAGTGATGCAGAGATTTATGGTAACCTTAGCAACGTTTGATGTTGGCATTCGTTAACGTTGTTAGCGTCATTGATTTGTTGTGTTGTACTTGTCTTGTACATGAATGAAGAGAACTCATCTGTCAATCTGTGTCCAAATATGAAATCATTCTGACAAAGCTCTGATCTTTCTACGCTTCAAATATTTATCATTATACTTACATATGTTGTATGTACATTTATATTCATTTTCATTCATTATTAATTTTGTTGCATTTAAAATTTTGCGCTAAAATACGTGAGTACTAAAGACACAATATTTTAGGGGGTATTTGGTTTTTATGACCTTTTCATTTTATTATAAATCATTTTAATATTATGAGCTTAAGTTATTAAACATCAATAGTAAACACACATTCATATTATGGTATCAAACTAATATAGAAAAGTTATAAAAACAAGTCAGATATTCTATGATAATAAACTAATAAATAAACGCTTCAAATTTTCACTTAATTATGTCAATATTTTCGCTTCATGCACATAATTAATTATGTAACGAACGAGTAATCCAAATAGGCTAATACCAAGCTGTAAAAATATAGAAAATCAACATAAACCTACACACACACACACATACAATTGTTCTTTTAATATAATTTCTATGCTTGAATTATTGAGTTTCCATAATGCATCGTTGGACTAATCGGGATGGTGATTATTTACCATATCGGTGTTTTAAAAAAAAAATATATATATTTTTTTTTTAATTAATATTGTATAAAGAAAGTGACTAACATGAAAAGAGCGTGAGTTCATATTTAAACTTATTGCCTATGTTCGGTTTAATAAGTCAGGCAAACAGACACGCCACGCCCTCAAAAAATCAGGAGAAAGTCACATCACACTGTAACCAATTGAGTTGAGAAGCAAAAAAAGGCAAACATATATCCAACGCTAATCCCATAATTTTTCCAACCAACAGCAAAAGCAGCATACACCATTTTTTCGCGTGTTGTTCAACGTATTTTAAATCAGACTAACGCAAAATTTTAATAGCCGCGGGCCAGGCCAAGCCCAGCCATTTAAACATGGTGGTTTGTCGAAAAATTAAACTAAAAAATGTGAAAATATGAAAAAATGAAATGGTAAATCCCAAAATACACAAAAGCGCAAAAATTTGCAAATTAAATAAACATGCGAACAATTTTCGCGCCAATCGTAGTTGCATATAAAAACAATATCAAACAATTGAGAAATTGAAAAATCGGCCAAGTGCGAGTCAGAGTCACATACGGAGCAAATGGGAACAAATGGGTATGGGGAGTACCCCTTCTACTGGTGAAATTTGGCTGATTTCAACAAAAAGTACAGCGGCTATATCAAAAACTTATGGTGTCTAAATTTCAGTTCAATAGTACAAAAAGCAAATATCATAATCGTAGGGTTACTGGATCGTATAGCTCCCATACAAACCCATAAGTTTCTTGTACGTCGGACGGACGGACGAATAACGTAGCCTTAGAAATAGTGTTCCATTCGGCACCGCTTGGGGCCGGAAACCTAAATTGATAGAGGAGCCTCCTGGAATAACAACGATAACGGTACTAACTTCTGGAAATAAAATCTATTCATTCTATTCCGTTTCTATGAAAATGCTTTAAAATTAAAAATACTCGTAAAGAAGGAAATAGTACATAAAACAAAAATTATATTTCCAATGATTTCTCATCAATTTTATAAAGAAACAAGTTCTTGTCACTGAATGAATACTTAAAATATATTTTAACATCCCCACATTGATTCATCTGCTTTGGATTCGATTGATCCAATTGTTTAATGCAAACATCAATCTTATGATGAAATTCTGAAGCTTATACTTATTTTACAAAATTTGCAACAAGCTCAAATTACAATCAATCATTATAACAAAAGTAAATGTCTCTAAATTAAGGATTTCTAGAGTAGGTTTCCGAGCAGCTAAGGTTGTTAGATTTTAATGGCTGTAACAAATTATCTATTATATAAAGAGGCATAGATATGCTTTGTATGTTCAAGATTAATTAAAATATTAACAACTGAAACTTAAAATATTAAATATTTATGAATACTATGTAATTTAATTTACTAAAGATTTGCTTTCAAGCGTGTACTGAAGGCGAGATGGGTTACCTGCTCAAGGCATATATGTCATATGTATCCGAGTATACCACATTGCACAAATATTACCATAGATTTTCCGTATACATAGCAGAAAAGCGTATAAATCGCTGATATTGATACTAGCCAGGCAGGTGGTGTTGCCTGTCAGTCGCCATTCATGGCTGCTTCGCGTGGCAAGTTAAGGTTATTCAAGTCAAATTGAGAAGAGTTCATTTGAATTGAGTTGAGTTACGTAAAATTCAGTAGAGTCGAAAAGTGTAGAGTAAAGAGAATTGAGTTCGAGTTTGAGTTGCAAACGTGCTTAAAATCCATTAAACAAACAGACTAGCGGCAGTTGATTTTTAATTAACTACAAAAAACGCTTATGCCGTTGGTGGGTTCAGGCTTCGTTACAATGAGTCTGGACGCCATTTTTTGATGTATTGTAACAGCCGGGAATGATAGAGTATGCCGACTGCATGGGTTGGTAAGTAGTTGAACATTGGAATTGATTTGTTTCGTTTTGTTTCTATCGACCCGTTTTTGTTGTTGTTATTTCACAGCCCAAAAATGCTATGAAAATGTAGCCATGTCAGCATTCAATAAAAAAAAGCAATAAGTTTACCTTGACCACAGTTTAATCCCAAACTCTACCAACCAACTTTAGAGATGAAAAATGAAAAAACCAAATGTTTCCAAAAGAAAAATATAATTTTTGTAGTTATGATAACTTTTCGCTTCGTTAATCTGTGCAGCTGACATTTTTGTGTGTTATCATTACCAGTTGAAAGCACAGTGCAGGGCGGGACCTTAAATAGGTAAACAATATTAAAATGGCGGCGGTGACAATTGATGGGTTGCTGGTCTCCATCTATCCAATGGCGAAACATCCAATCTAATTAGAAACTTGGCTTTGCTAGAATGTTTGTGTTGCAAGGTTACAGCCAAAAATGTCAACGAATTGTTTTTAGTTTGGGTCTTTCGTTTACCATTTTAATCCCACAAGCATACCATCTAGTCCTATGGGTTCTTGTCGTTGCCAATGTTGATCGCCTTTTTTTTTTCATTTTTTTTTTTTAAATCTACTTGTTTGTTTCTGAGTTTGCATGCACGTTTGTTTCTGTGTCTGGATTAAATCCATAGAAGCGTAAAAATTGCTTGCTTCGCAGGTCGGCTGCATATTCCCAACTGCCCTGCAAACATTTTTACCTTCGCCTTGGTAGTGCCTTAACGAGTTATGCAATAGGGAAAACGAGCGGATCAATGTACCAGCGAAGTACAGATAATTTTTCACCATGAAAATGGGGCGCAATATTTTCCAAAACACAATACAATAATTAATAATAATAAATTTTATAACATAGCAAAGTTACAGGTAATATGTTATTCCTATCATCTTAGTAGTTAAAAGAAACACATAAACTCTATACAGTTGATAAATTCTTGCTTACAATGACAAGATGAATCAAATCTATTAATGGTGTAAAAAATGCGAATGCTCGATCAGATTTATACATGCGTATTAAGCAAATTTTAAACAACTTTTGTAAGGGAATTAGTTTTGGATTTCTTTAAAAGATGTCATTATGTTTCATCGGTGTCAAGATGTAAAATGTGTAATCTTTCCAGGCGGCACATCTTCTTTACATCCAACTTGAGGAAAGTGATATGGATACAAATCATTTAAATTAGAAAATTGCTCGTGATATTAGTTCATCGATTATAAAATGCAATTTTTGGCTTCGGTGATTGATGAAGTCAAATAGGGCAACAAAAAAATCTGATGTTACGAAGATGCTGATAACCTGAAAAGAACTATAATGCTATTTTATTTTCGGAGTGCTTTAAATGTTGACAAATTGACCTTCAATATGCGCTTGGATGCAATTGAAAAGGATTCAATTTAATTTTCAATTTGAAATGACTACAAGTGACTATAAAACTAAATACCTTTTAGCTTTTATAGGTAAACCCAAAGCGAGAAGCACTATATCATGTAGATAAGTTACAATTTCTATTTAAATTTTTATTATTTTATATTACTTCCTTAACTTGAATTTAAGACCCCAAAAAGTACGCGACTAGAAGGATTGATTATGCCATGTCCGTCTATCTATCCAACTGTGCATATTCCTGCTATGCTCTTTTTAGGGTTACGGACGCAAAAGGTTCCAAAAGGGACCCTATTACAAGACTACACTCATGAATCGTAAAATGAAATTTTCACAGAATATGTAGTTCTATCGGGGCTACAACACTAAATATAATACTAAAATATTTTCAAAACTTTAAAGGGGTTCACATACAAGAAACATATTTCCAGTAACCCTACGATTATGAAAGTTACATGGCTACTGGAAATGGATTAGAAACTTATGCTGTTAAAATTTTAGTTTTATTGGATTACTAGGTGGGATGCCTCCCAAACAAACAACACAATTAAAATTCAGCCCAATTTTTTTGTTTTTTATCTATCGCGCACATTTTATTGTCATACATAGCTTGCATGTCAAAATGAATGTTTTTCAATTACTGGAAGAGGTAGCGTCGATTCAAAATTCTCATAAAAATGATTTCAATTTTTCTTCTAGTTACTCGACTATGGGAGGGAAAGTTTTTAAAAAGATGGTGGAAGAACTTCGGTGAATCAAAGTTTGTTTTGAATTTTTGTTTATTAAATTTAGTTAGAACTTTGATCTGTGTTCATACATTGCTCTACATGTGCATAAATAGAGTTGTTATCTTCTTTTGCAGCGTTTTGAATTACCGACAACTTGAGTTTAAAACAAATTTCTTTAAGTAATTGTTCCATTAAAATTTTTTATTAAAAAAATATTCAAATTTGTACAAAAAATAATATTGTAATAACAAAAATGAAATCCCCGTTAAATACGTTAATCTAAGACACGTTTTTCAACTTGACTTGTTTGAAAATGCTAAAATGATTCCTAAAAGCTTTTTTTATTCACACGCCAGTTTCCTTATCTCAGCATGCAATTGAACGGGATTTACTTGATTTTTTAGTATCCCTTTATATGGAAAACATGATATTTGTCTAAGGTTACACGCTTCGACAGCCAAAACTGTAAAGCAAACATGACCAGCCGCAGGCATCAAACGCACTTTGCTCTTACTGTCGAGACTCCCCTGGGATGCAGAGTCAACGTCGACGGATTGCTGTTGGTAGCAGTGGTGGTAAAGGTGGAAGTTGTGGTGATGATTGTGGTGATGGTTAAGTAAGTGCCCGAATTAAGTGCAATAAACTTTAAAAGGGCAAAATCACATTGTACGAAAATTATTAAAAATAATAAAAACATAGAACGTGACGAACGCACAAAATGAAAAAGCAGCAAGTGCAGATTGAGATATCCACTGGTGGTTGATGAGTGGTTTGGTTTGGTCTGGTTTGTTGATACCATTGTTTTATATTATCATAGCCGTCGGACACATCTAGTTGTTGTTTATTCTTACTTCCGATGATGTTTTTGAAAAATTAAACACAATCTTCTGATTCCACTTCATTGCCGTTTAAATTTCAAATTGATTAAAACTAAATAAACAGACTGAGAATGATGAATTTTTGTAAAAATAATAAACACAAATATTTATATCAAAAAAAAATCTTCCATATACATGCAGGTGGTCTAATTCCCTTCTTCAATCTCCTCAAAAGAGAAGTGGCTGCAGCGGCTTGCATTTGTGCAACTTCAAAGTGAGGTACAAATTCATTTCCTTTTAATTTCATTTATTGTTATAGGTAGTTAATTGTTGTGATTCTCCGACCTTTTGTCAATCTTCTTAAGCCATCGACATTAGACGCCTTAACGAATCCTTTGACAATGTGCAATGAATGCGCATTTTTTCTTAAGGCTACTTGTCCTTTCGTTTTTTTTTTTTTTTAGCTCTTTCTTTGCAGCTATTAAGTAAACGTTCTGAAGTATTGTTATACTTAGTGAAAAAAGGTTATACTTGTGTACATTTTCCATTCTTGTGTGACACGTACGCCTTCACCTTTTTTTTCTTTTTCAGAACACAACATAATTAAACTAATATTTAGCTTAAAGGAAGTGAGCAAAGTGAAGTCTGATGTTTAACGGTAGCCCACACAGTAGCTTCAAAGTCATCATATCTTAATTGTTAATCATAATTCATAACTGAATTTGAGTAAAATAGAAAAAAAAAAAATAATAAACCAAATAATAATAACCAAATATTGACGTTGCGCTTCGAAACTCGTCTCAACTTAACTCAATTCACAACTGGAATTTCATGAGCAACCAAATTCAAAATCACCTCAATCACTTGGACACTTCAGTTGGAGGATTAGTTGTATTTGAGTTTCTCCGCTTGACTGACGATGCTGCTGATGTTAGAAATGTTGTTTTTGTTAACTTGTTTAGCTTCTTTCAATTCTCGAACGCTAGTGTGGTCTAGAGACAAACGACCCCAAAGCCTTGTCCAACCCCCCCATGCACATTAACTGATATTTGGTGAAGAACTTATAATGCTTGTTTGTATAGTTATGAGAATCTCTCACATTTTATCATATACAACATAAAAATCTATAACTGCTTCTTGTTCACTGTTTTATACTTGTTATTCGTACATTAAAAATGATTATATGAAAATAAATGAACTTTATAATAAACTAGAGTATCCGGTCCGGCATCACACGGCCAACCGAATTCCTTGTATTAATGTGATTAGTACAATCATGAATGGAAAAAAATCAAAAAGAGATGTTCTTCACTTTCAGTAGAACGCAGTTGGGCCTTATTTGCAATTCGCAATTAACAAGTCGAAGTACATTTCTGGTATTTCATTCTTGCTTCCCACTGCACTTTATTACGGACAAACGGACAGATACATAAAAAAATTCCAGTGACTTACGAAATGAACTGCAATGCAAAACTCCCTGGCCTTGTCCACAGTATTATTGTCTCTGAATTTTATAGGCTAAATTTGATACATCAATGTCTCGATAACTACGCCACATATCGGATATGATATATGGATTAATAAACGTCAATCAACGACCCCTTGGATATATATCCGTAGGTACCAAATTAGAATACTGCCGGGTAGTGGCAACTCCACGTCGAGTTAAAAACTCTACCCGCATTTGGGTACTACTTCGATAAAGGGGGCGTACCCGCTAGCCATGACGGAACAGGATGTTCTCGTGGTACCAGAAACGGTTTCTGGTCAGACCTCGTAACGGAAGGTACTACCAATTTAAGCTCCAAAACGTTCATTGATTGGTGGTGGATTATTAATAATTTACGTGAATGAACAATATATTTTAATATTCTATTATAACCTAAGCAACTTTAAGATTCATTTGTTCTTTAAAAAAAAAAAAAAATTTTTTTTAAATCGGTTCAGTACATTTTGCGCCAAATGAAAAAAATGTTAAAAAACTGACATAAAACTATTTATATCTGGACAACAGCGCCACCTACGGGATCCAAATGTAGCAAAGAACCTAACTGGTAACTCAATGAGTATAACAAAAAAAAAAAAAACAATCATCAAAATTGCTTCAGCCGTTCTCGAGTTCTGTGGGGTCATACTATTTTTTGGGTTCATTTTTATATATACCTATACCTAGATTAGTAATAGTTTGCATTGGCGGACATAATTAGATTAATTTGATTGAGATACCAATCGCGGCATAATATTATTATATTATATGTATTATACTTAGTATAACTTGTACGATTCAACTTGTTATAAACTTTAAAATAAACTTAATCTAAATTTCACTTTTGGAACAACTAAAATATTTAACAATAACTTCTAGATCTTCCACTGTATTGTACAATACAAATTTTAACACTTAAATAAATTATATCATTGAATTTTTGTAAATATTTGTGTGCGTCGTCACACCACTGTACGCCACATAAACGTACCCATATGTGCGTTTTGTTTACATTAGCGCTTCTGTTGATTTAAGCAAAAGATTTTTAATAATTATTATCACTTATCTCAGTTCCTACTTAAAATAAACGAGTATGAACAAAAAATGCCTCTTAACAAAGACTTAACTGGCATAACTTGTTGTAGTAGTAAGTCGTAGCATTTGGAAAGCTTAAGTGCCAACACTTTGCATATAAATATGCCAAACAGTAGCTCTCTACAACAACAAAATGAGATACATCAATACACTAACAAATAATACCAACAAAATTTTACCGTCAAGTGCCCAACGTTGATGTATTGTATCTTATGATTATACGATGATGATGGTGATGACTTTGCATAGATTCAAATGGGCGACTTATGGAATTTTATGGTTTTATTTGTTTGGCTGACCATTGTTTTTTATGTTAATTAAAAACTACTTACTTAAATACATTTTTTTTTTTTGTTATATATTGCTCAGCTTATATACTCATATTATTATTAGTTCATGCAAAGTAGAGACAATTCCGTGACTCATGACTTGAAGCATGGACAATTATTTATTTTATTTTGAATTAACTTCATATTGTCACAAAAAACAAAAAAATTATTTTAATAAAAATTAATGTCACATGCAGGCTTAGTTTCAGTTACTTGCCAGAAATACACATATTTACATAGAACTAACCACTACTTCCATTGCATAATCGGCTTTGCAAACGCCTTTCCTAGTGATAGATCCTCAAGCAAAACTTGACACTATGACGCGCAAGAATAACCTGAGGCATTTATTTGCATTTGAACTTGTATTAATTATTGTGATTGCATCTTAAGCTGTCATATACTTGTATTGCTCTCTACACCCAACTATTATCGATACCGATAATAACAATCAACCATACTAACACCCACCAAACCATCCATACAAACACCCACCCTTTAACCCATCCATCCACATACTCGTACATTCTAATTTGTGTTAACTTATAAGGTCACAACAATGTCAACATTGGTATTGTATTGAAGTTGCTTGGCTTCGCTTCGCATTACATACTCAAACTCCCAAGCCCTTCAATTTCTAAACCATCAGCATATTGTCACAACAACAACATACACACACACACACACATAGACACAGCAATAATAAAAACAATATTAGCATAGTGCCAACAACAACACTTGTATAATCCTTATCAAAGACGCTTTTAGTCTTTCAATGTATAATGTGCCTGTGATAATCACAGCCCAAAGCCCAGGTCCCATGACAAGCTCTATCCCCCCTTCTCTCTCTCTCTCTCTATCTCTCTCTGTCTCTCTCTGTATCTGTTTGGCTTTGTACTTTTGGGTTGCCTAATTACCAATAAATGTTCACAAATTAAATTGTCAACTTTTGTCATTTGATTTGCTTGCTTGTTTATTTATTTATTTGTCTGCCTATTCAACATACTATTTGCAATCCGCTACACTAATGGACTCTAACGAGCGACTGAATGAACCATACGATCCGGAAAGTCTGAAAAGTACTTTGCATGGATGCTTACAAAATGGAAATCCCACAGCATAGCACAACATCTAATACAATATAGCACAGCACTTCACAGCACAGCACGGGGTTGTTTCAACCCTGCGGCCAGCTTTACAACGTTTTATGGTTGCCAAACCAACTGAATCTGTATCAGGCCACAACGTCACTGTTTATACAATACAAATGATACATATACCCGGGCTGGGCTTCACTGGGCTTTGCATGAACTAAGATACTCAGTGTATTGTAATAGAAATTTCAATGCCGGGTGCAGGATGCCGAGTGCCATTATTGAAATTAAGTGAATCATAATATTGTTTTCTTTATTTGCGGGAGTTCGGTCTTGAAGGGCGATTTATATCTCTATTGGTAGCGAACGCCTGAGAAGCCGGGCAAATACGTATCCTCACATAATAGAGCGACGTTTTAACATTATTCTCACTCCTCACAACTAAGTAAGTGAATGACAACTAAGTAAATAAAGTGGTTTTCACACACACATTTACATAGTATACACATACAAATCATGATGTTTGCCCTCAATTGGTTTCGGTTACGGTTCAGAGTTTTATGATAAATAAGCATAAAATTTGTGAAAATAATAGCTTCGCTTTACTCACCTCTACGCGTTCCTCCTTGAGATCCACTTTGAGTGCCAACTGTTCGCGTAACACCACATCCGGGTAGTGTGTCTTTTCGAAGGTAGCCTCCAGCTGCTCTAATTGTTCCTCTGTAAAGATTGTGCGATGGCGACGTTTTCGTTTTGGTGGTGGACCATGACCAAGATGACTGAGCGGATGATGCGCATGTGTAGCATGGTGCAGGTGATGATGAGGATGCCCATGATGGCCATGCCCATGACCTGATAGTCCAGTTCCATGCCCACTAACATGAGCTTGCATCTGGGCGGCAGCCACATGGGCAACGGCAGCGGCATGCATATAGTTTGGATAGAAGTTGGGGTAAGCAACTATAAAAGAAAAAAATGGGACTTTATTCGAAAATATATTCTACAACAACAAAATAAAATTTTCATTTGTCTGTGAAGAGGGCAAACTTAATAAAAACCGAACAAACAGAATACACAAAAAAGAAAATTATTCATGTAAAGCATTCGTACACCAGAGGCAACTTTTGAATAAAAATTGTTGGCGAAATGGAAATCCGCAACCCAAAAAATAATAAAGTAAAAATTTAAGTGAACTCGAAAGCCAATTTATGCACGCTCGAATCAATATAAAACCTACAAACAGCGAGAGCCACGCAAGAAAATATTTTCCCACACAATAAATGCAAATCCAACAAATCCTTCGAGCAATTCATAGGCAGGTTGTTCGTAAGCTCAACGGAAACAGGGAAATCGTAAATGTAGACAAGTTCTAAAGCGATATGTAAGAGTAAAAAAAAAAAAAAAATCAGAATATTTTTGTTGTGTAAGAAATCATCTTTCATGGTTCATTGCTTAATTATTTTTAATGCCGCTCGATACACTGTGAAAATCCGTTAAAAGTTATATAAAACCTACATAAAGATGATGAAAATTATGCCTAGAATTATTGTGCAAAGTAGAAAAATAACCTTAAGGTGTTTGCAGCTCAAGTGAAGCCTAAGCGGTGCTCGCTTGCTAGCTTAGAATGAAGTACAATATTTTAAGTAGAATGGGTCTGGCCTACAATTGAAATGTTATGAATTAAATAGTGACTGAAGATGGGTAATGGTGGAAGAGAAGAACCTTTGATGCGGTGTTCGGTTGCTACGGGTTATGGGGCTTCCAAATAAAAAATAAAAAAAAACGAAAATTATTATATACAAGTAGAATTTTGTTTCTAATATAATGAATGCGTATATTGTTAAGTACTTATTGAGATGTATAAAGTAGCTAAGGAGGTTGTCACAATTCAGGACAACTAGATATAAGATTAACCACCTTTAATGGACTCTAATATAAAATACAAAAATCATAAATAGAATATATGATTCTCTTAAAGCTCCATCAAAATTAGTATTCCTCATAAATAATTAAGGAAAATGGTATAATTAACAATGACAGTATTAATAAAGCAGACTCACCTAGAAAATCCGACGGTGATGCTGCAAACCCACTGGCTGCTGCCGCTGCCAAATGACCAAGATGCAAACCGGGATGCTGTAGCATGGCAGGAACTCGTTGCGGTCTTATGGGACTTGCGGCAGCAGAAGAACTTGAATTCGAATTGGGTGATGCTGGTGATTCGGTACGCTTAACTGTATTATTGTTATTGCTATTATTATTGATGGTGTTGTTGCTGCTGTTATTATTACTGTTGGCTGTGCGCGATCCTAAGATACTGTCGATGGTAAATAGGGAAGCAGCGGCAGCAGCAGCTGACACTGTATTATTTGTAACAACAACACCATTACCAACACTCGTCAACCGGCCCAAAGTACGTTCATCATCGATTGCAGTGATGCCCGACTGTGAACCATCATCGGAGGAAGGTGTTTGTGATAGTGATTGTTGCTGTTGTTGCTGCTGTTGGAATACAGTTTGTAGACGATGGCCAAGGTAGCCGCATTGCTGTGAATTAAGTAACATGGCTGTTGTGATGTAAGCAGCATTGGCGCTTGTCGGTGAACGGGGTCTTGAACGATTGCCCAACATCTGTTGCTGTTGTTGCTGCTGGTGATGTTGCTGCTGCAATTGTTGTTGCAATTGTTGTTGATGATGCTGTAAGTCTTGAACGTTAAGTGGACTTGAGGCACAACGCTTGCCCGTTGATATCGAATTGGTTTCAACCATGCTATTGTTTTTGATAAAATGTTGCGGATATAAAGTTGTTGGTGTTATTGTCGTTGCAGTTGATGTCGATATTACCGGAGCTATTGGCGGTGTTAGTGGCGGCGACGGACTCGGCGTACTGACTACTGTTATTTTGAACTTGGTCTGCTTATCACTTGTATTAGTTTTTGACTCCAGGCCGCCAACAACTTGGGCTGGAGTGGTCCACAGTGACGACAGAATTTTGACGGTTTTTTATAAAAGACCCGCAATGAATGTTAAGTCAAGAGAAGTCTTAATAGACTTTTCCTTAATATTTATATTATTTTTGTTTATATATTTTCTATAATGTTTGATACACTTCAGCACTTCACTTGAACACAATGCTTATCAATCACGCTTTCTTATACATACTTCCATATTTTAAATTCCATTAAACTGAAACTTGTTGAAAACTGTATTTAATGATGATAACGTGCCTGCTTCCCGGTTCTCTGGTGTTTGTAACTCGTTACTTGCCAGCTCGAAATCCGAAACTGTTTTGCTATAAACGGCGCAGACGAGCGTGCCAGTAACTTGTCAAACTGGATTTTGAAGCAAATCTATCTGAGTCTAACTCAAACCGAACCAAGCCATACATCGTTGGCAACCAACCAATGCGAGACGTAAATATGCTCAAGACACGCCTTCGGTCTGGCTGCCATATTGAACAATTTCGAAATTTGCTCTCAGCTAAGCTCTTACGCTCCCGCTCTCTCAGTTGTGCCAGTGTCTGATAGTCTACCAAAGGGAGGGTAATGGGCATTTTGTGCTCTGTGCGCAACTTTATGTGGTGGTTGTTGTAAATGACGCCCTCTCCTTGTAAATATCTCAATTATTATCATAATTATCAACATAGTAGGCAGCAAGCCTTAATGAAGTTCATTTAAACCTTATTCATCTTGATGATTATAAATCATTATAGCGTGGGCGTTACTTTACTGTTATCTACGGTTTTGAGCTCCTGACAGCTATTTACACAGATAAAGTCATCATGTTGTCAGCATAAACGGACTGTAAGAATCGTATCTTACATCTCAATCTGTCGCGATTCCCAGCTCACTCCTTCATTCAGTCCCACATACATTAGCTGTTTTCATTTTAAATTCATAATTATGAAGTTATCTATGTATTATATGGGTATGTATGTTTTCGAACGCCTTTGGCGGCAGTAAGCTTTGCCAATGAACATCTTTCCTGCAGTAGTAGCAATAGCTGCAGCAGATGCGCAAGCAGCAGTAATATATCTTAAGCAGATAATGACTAAATTAATGCTTTTATGTTTTTGGCAACACATAAACATCATTATGCGCTCAATTCCTTGATGCTGACGCGTCCGCGCGCTTTGGCTGTGTACATAGTCTGTACCTATGTATCTTAGTATCTACATCGAGCCACAGATGTCGTGAGGGTTAAAATACACATAACTTTTATATACTCCACGATATAGTTTTGGTTTTCTTGATGCTAAAATAATACTACATATATACGAGTATATGACACAACCCTACACATTTGAACTGTGTAACCTATCCTTCTAAGTTCTTATTATAAAATCAGTTACAAGTTAATTATGCGCTCACTAAAAGCTAAGTGATTCAGGATTCTGATTCAATGCTAGTTTTCGTCTTCCAAATTCAAAATTAAAACTTTATTTGCTTTGCTTTGTGCTCACTTCTTTGAACATACATTTGTATGAAAAGATTTTAATCTAAAGTTTCCACATAATCAAACACCCAAAAAATGCTGCAAGCAAATTCGATGGCAGTGCCGCACTAGAGTGCATGCATTTCATGAAACTCACGTCACTCCCATAACTACATTACTTATGCACACACAAGCAAACAAGCTTACTCCTTCGATCTTAGTTTGTCATAACATTTTGTAGTACAATATCTGTGCAGCGATATTTCATTTCTAAAGTTTGTACTTAAAACAAATGCAAACAATTTGCGGGCAAAAATACATTCTATGTATACTCATATGTGTGCCATCTACAAGAATATAAAATTCATATGCTTTCTTACACTTGTGTAGTATGCAGTATACTTGTATACATAGTATAATACCTTGTCGCCTAGTGTAACAAACTGATTAAATGTGAACAGTTGATGATGGTAAAATGCTTTTAGAAATTATTGAATAATTAATGTCATTCAGTGCCAAGGACATTTGTAGATCTCCACATTCTTTCTTTATATGTATTTCAATACATTTTTACATAATTTGTACATACTTACATATATTGGTACATATGTAAATATATTCTTATTTGCGTATGTACAAATGAAAATCTCATAAAATGTGGTTATGCTTTTCAGGTAATTTAATATGCATACATAGGTATATGATTATTAAATTGTAAATTCAGATAAATGATATTTAATGACTTGGCTATGTAAGCCATACATGGTAGTACAATAACAGTGAATGGAAGTAACAGAAGTTATTAAGTATATACATATAAGTATGTATATACCATGCATACTAGGTTTGTCTATGTTCACCATATGAGCTAAATCAATTCCATAGACTTAACATCGAAGAAGCATTGTAGTTAACATATGCATCAAGAAGGCATTCGGAATTTGTTTAGTTTAAATACACATCTGAATGGCACTGTAACCAAACGAATCTATGTACATACGAACATATCTAAGTAATCTATCTTTTATCAGTGTAAACAATAAAAGCACGCCGGAAGAGTTGATATTTCACTTATCTAATAGCCTTTTTACACAGCGCTGATGCAGTATTCACCACAGATGCAATTCAACAACATGCTTCCATCCCAATTAGAATGGTCAGTCAGCTAAGTTTTTGGCCAATTATTTTAATTTTTAGGGTTCCGGACCCAAAGGGCCCCAAACGAAACCCTAATGCACAGACTTCGTTGTCCGCCCACCCGTCCGTCCTCGCGTCATATCTCATGAATTGCAATAACTAGGGAGTTGAAATTTTCACAGAAGGTGCAGTTGTATCCGGGCAATAGCAAAAAATACTAAACCTGAAATATTTTTTTAATCTTAAAGGGGACCAAGAAAAACTCTAAGCAGTGGACTTCTGCAGGTGTATGTGCACCAAAGAACCCAAACTGTGTCTGTCGGCTATGGCGATATTTTTTTGGGATACAGGAGGTGTCATTCAAATCGAATACCTTAAAAACCGTAAAAAAAATCACCGAATAATACAATTCAGAGCTGTTGGATTCGGCATTGATTTGAAGCAAAAACAGCCCCATTTGGGGAAGAAAAAAGTGATTTCCACCAAGACAATACACGTGTAGGCACCTTACAAAAAACCCATAAATTAAGCTACGAACTGCTTCTTCATCAAGCATATTCCCCAAATCCAGCCCTCTGCAATACAATATTTTCTGTTTTCAAACCTGAAGAGAGAGAGAGAGAGATTTGGGTCGAATGACGAGGTCATCACTAAAACAAACACCTATTTTGAGGACCTTGAGAAAACCTATAATTTGAAAGGGCTAAAAAAAATTAAATATTTCTATACTACTACTACTATATATATATTATGTAATTTATCTGAACGGTATTTCATTAAGTAGCTTCTAGTAAATCCCATTGATAACTAGAAAGAAGGTTATCTTCGACTATGCCGAAGATGAAATACTCTTCACGGGATTTGTATGGGAGGTACCCTCCTTAGTGGTTCGATTCGGCTGGTTCCAACAAATGTACTGCGCCTGTCTTAAAAACTGATAGTGTCCAAGTTTCAGTTTGATAGGACAAAAACCAATAAAGTGTTTCTAATAAGAACATGAATTCGAATGGTTGGTTTGTATGGGAAGTGCCCCCCAAGTGGTCCGATTCGAGAGGTTCCGACAAATGTACTGTGTATGGTACAAAGAAAGGTGCAGCTCAAAAACTGAGGGACTAGTTTGCATACATATAGACGGACAGACGGACATGGCTTAATCAATTCGTCTAATCGAGCTGATCAAGAACATATATATACTTTATGTGGTTTGCTTTTTTTTATATAGTATAGCAACAACAAAGAACCAGACCAGACATGCAACACATCAGTAATTTGGTATTTGAGCCCTTACTTCTTATAACGGTTATCTGAGTGGGATTGATGCTTTTAAATTATAAATAGTGTTTTTAGAAATGCTACTCACAGCCAGTCAATGTAGTCTTGATATTTTTTAATATTGAGGGCTCCAGAAGCACAAACAGTAATTGAGTACTGGGCAAACTAGAGAGATGAAAAGAAGCTTGCAAATGAAGGGATCATTAAATTCTTAAGAACATCCAACCGTAAGAGGAGATCGTAATAAAAAAGTTGCACTTCTTGTGATTTTATTTCATGTTTTCACATTTTCCACAGTTTGAAAAGATTACACTGGAAATATTTTAATGGCTGTTTACTAATTCTAGGTTACTGATTTTGAATCTGCCCTCAGAATGTAACTAATTTGCCCTTAGTCAACAGACCTCCATTACACAACAAACTTGGGATTATGAAACAGTTTGTAAAGGTCCTTGAAAAAAACTGAAAGCTGGTATTTTTGATGGACCACAGATAAGAGAACTTACAAAAGAACCAACATTCTTAAATTGTTTGAAAAGAAATGAGCTTGGATTTCGTTTGTTTCTAACTTAAAAGGCATGAGTATCAGATAATCTTGGTAGTTTCGGCGAAAAATAGAAAGAAAGATTTGACCAAGACTTTCGAACTATGGAAGAGGTTATCAGGGAAGGTGGGATGCTCATATGTTGGCTGACTATTGTTGGAGCTTGCGAAGGGACCTGACGCCACTCATTCATGAAAATTATACAAAAGAACATATCGTTTTATAATTGTGTAAATGAAAACAATTGAAGTGTATTTTTTAAAGAAAATTGTAATTTTGAATAAATAAAAATCCGGCCAAGTGCGAGTCAGACTCGTACACGTACCCCCTAATGGTCCGATTTGACTTATTCCAACAAATGTATATCAGAAACTTATAGTGTCTAAATTTCAGTTTAATAGTCCAAAACAAAAAAAAAGTTTATCGAATAAGAACCTCAATTTTAATGGGGGTTTGTATGGGGGTACCCTGCCTAGTGGTCCGATCAAAATGAAATGTCGCTAATATAAGTTTCTGATTTACAGCCACCAGCCATCCAAATTTCCATACATTGGGACCCCTTTAAGTTTTTAAAAATATTTTAGTTTTAGTATTTGTTGCTGATGCCCGGATAGAACTACACATTCTGTGCAAATTTAAACTCTCTAGCTATTACAGTTTATGAGATATGACCCGAGGACGAACGGACGGGCGGACAAAGCAACCCTAAAAATGAGGTGTTACGACAAAACTATTATTTTCCCGTTATCAGTGTCGCGGATATTAGTTAGAAAATACGATCCCAAGTAAATTTTTCAGTGTTGACCAGTGTTATGCAAGTTTATAGGATATATTATTATAGTGTATTAAGATCTCCTATTATTATTAGTAGGTAGTCCTAATTTTTAAATACAATTTAAATTTTCAATTTTTGGTAAGAGGCTTTATATTTTCGTTCGATTTTTCGAAATGTAGATATTATTCTTATGAAAGTTTAGTTCTGAAGATTTTAATTCCAACAAAACGAATGTGTCTCATTGTCCAATTTTAGTTGGATACTTTAAGGATTGAGAGTCGAATCCATATTATAAACAGACTAAAGAACGGTACATACTTCTGTTAATCGGAGCTAGCAAAGTCTATTTAATGAATCAAGATCAATGTTGAGTTATTTTGACAAATAGAGTGACGAATTCATTTAGCTTATAATATTTTATTATGAAATTATAATATATATTCTTCTTCGTTATTTACCATTTCTAATTTGAATATTGGTAACCAAAATGCAATATACAAAACAAAAAAAAAACTTTGTAAAACAGACTAAATATAAGGGTAAGTATATTGCACTAAATCATAAACTTTGTATTATCTCTGCGTATTGTCCCCTATTTCTAGCCACATTTATAATGTTGTCAACATTTTGAAATCTGGACCATTGTCGAATGTTTCGTAGCCGACCGATTCCTCGTTTTCATATATTTTGCCTTGTGTATGTTAACTTGCATTTGTGATTTCTCATAAAATGTTTCAAGAAGTCTGATTTTTCTTCTTTTTATGCCTGTTAATAGTATCAGCGTTGGTGACACAATCCGTCCATGATACTTTTAGAATTCCGAAAGAGCCATTATTCAAATAACTAAGGCTTTTTGATGTCTGCGATTTTTAGAATCCATCTTTCCATGCCATAGAGCAGTTATGACCAAATGTAGCATTCTAAAAAGCGGTTTTTTGACTATGTATTAGTTAAATTAAAATTAAAGTTTAAGTGGCATTCGAAATATGTATTTATGTAGTTTTAAATTAAGTGTTGCATTATACTCAGAGTAAAGTTTTTGTATTGGAAAAAGTTAAGAAGCAACTTGTGTAAACTTAATGGCATTATGTTTTGATTTAGACCGTTTCTCAAACTTGGTATCCATCCATATGATTATTTACTTGCCTCAAGGACACACGTAGTTACATCCCCTCACATACAATTTAGCAGGGCTTTGTTGTGCTTTAAAATTCATTGCAACCGTGATTTACTACTTTGTGATTGGTATTGTCGCTCCACCGTCCATTTTAGCACCGGATATGAAACAATAATAACAACAAATGTAAGTTTCTATTCAATTGGGTAACTTTAGCCAGAGTAACTTTTTGTTTTAGTTCGTAGATTGAATTTTAAATAAAAAATTAAATTAACTCGTGTAAGTATTTGAAAATGTTTGCCCTACACACACAGATTCTCCGACTCATACAGATACACACACATACATTCACATTGACTAACTCTGCAATTCTCTCATGTTGGAAAAGTTCTTCAATTGGCAACGACTATGTAAACATTGCGGAATAAAAGGTTTTTCTACTTTTCGAACTATAGTACGCTTTCCTCACATTCCTCCCCAGACTCAGTCTTAGCCATGGACTCAGACTCAAGTGATTCGATATCAGGTTTTTTTTAAACAATCTTCGCTGGTTTTCTTTCTTCTTTTCTTCTCTGTTTTTATTCTGCTTGGATTTCCTCGATATGTTGTTCTTTCTTTTACTATTTTCGAGTTTATTCCGATTTGGTTTATCAAAAACAAAAAAAAAAAAAAAAAACCCAAAAAGGAAAAGTAAGCAAACTCAAGCAAATGCCGCCGGCATTTGAGAGGCAAAATTAGAAAAGTTTCGATTGTTTTTATTTATTGATTCTTAAAAACACAAAATAAAAAATAAGTAAAATCTCTTTTTTAGCACATAATGCTAAGGCTGGGTACTTTCAATTGAATTTGTAGCTTTCAAATACAAATAGTAATTTTAAATCGATATGTTAATGTTGACAAGGCTAATCCATGTTGAAGCTTAAGCGATTCCATGACAATAATATAATATAATAATAACCACCCCGAACTGGTCTCACAGCGAGAACCCTAAAGGCGTTTTCTTCCCCATCCTTCCCTTTCTATTTGAATACTCAATTAAATTATAATCCAAATATCGCTCTATCGTTTTATAACCGGAAACCAGATTTAAAGCAAACTGAGAGAAGAACGTCCGCTTAGAGAGAATCAAAGGATCAGATTTAATCTGAAGCGTGCAAATTGCTGCGATTACACATCGTTTTTATGTCTTTATATGTATGAACTGGCTTCACTTTGGATCAGGGATGTGAGGCGTAAAGTTAGCGGTAAACAAGCAATAAACTGATCTGCATTTGCCATTAATCCAATGGGCATAGTTCAGCCGTTTGTCTTCCATTCATCCTTATACCTGCATACAATCATATATACATACATACTTGTATGTACTCTACTTACTAGTCACTACAGTTAACAATAGAATTCAATGAATGAATGTATAGTTGTGTCTATAAAGGACACACTCTATGAGCATTATATGTAAACAAAATGGTGGCTACAGGATCATGTCGATCAAAGTCTGCTATCCTTGCAGCTGCCTTTGCTTTCCATTTGGGTAGATACAAAAAAACACAAACGAAGAACAACCACAACAATAGGGAAAATGGTGGTATGCATGAAACTTCATTTTCATGAGGCCAACTTAATAACTCGATAACTGAAAAGGACTAATTCGTAAATGGAATGTTTTGCTCATATTGTAATTTATTGTTGATTTGTTACGTAATTAAAAATTTAAATTATTCGCCTCGAGTAATTTACTTTAGAGTGAAAAACAGCAACAGCAACAGCAACATCAACTTCAAAATAACAACCACAAATACCATAAAAAGATACTTGGAGTTTTGAATAAAATTCAGAGAGAGACACAAAGTCAAATATTTACAGGTGCAAAGAAGACAAACAAAATTATAAACAAACAAATCTTAGCCCTGTGTTCTTTGAGCTGAGGATAGAAGAAAATGGGTTAAATTGACTTGATAAAATAATGAGAATATATTGTATACATCGTGCAAGTACATAACTTCACTTACACTTTATATATCTGAGACAATTTGTATATAATTTACAATAATGTATGGTTATCTACATAATACGTATTAAGGTATACTTGTATAGTATCTCAATTGCATATTATTGTACGTACATATTACAGACAGAAAAAGGCAGAACTAAATCTTTGGTCCTTCGAAGTTTTTATTCTCTTTAAATCAGCTATGATGAAAATAAAACCATACCAAATTTTGTAATTTGTTATGTAAATAATATTTATTTATTTATTTATTAGAACTAAGATTATAATTGCAAATTATAACCTAGTATTTAATATGAGCAATAGCGACAGAGGCCTTCAGCTCAGGGGAAAGTTAAGAAGGAAAGGATATATATTATTTTGTTTTCGGATATTTTTTCAGGACATTTATTCACCCTAGAACTGTTTTCACATTACTTCATCTGTTTTTATGTATCATCTGTAATACCTGCGTCCAGATTCCGTTTCTTACATCTTAATACTTAATATTTGTGCCCATTTGCTGTAACTCATAATTTTCTCTACTATATTTGCTGCGTTGATGGGTGTCACACTGTTAGATGTTTTCCCTACAGTAATTGTGTGTTGTTAAAGTCGCCATCACCCCACTGTCTTCCTAGCCACGGGTTCACATCTGTTATAAGTTTAGCTGTCCACCTGCCTTTCATTTCTGGCATATAGTATAGGATAGCATATATTACTTTCATCAAGTATTGGTCCAATTGGTCCAAGTTTTGCAAGTATTTCATATATATAATTAGAGTTATTAGAGTATAAAAACAAGGTTGTTTTGTTTTATACCTATATGAGGGTTTTCTTTTTACAGTGATTAAGGAACTCTATTAATAAACACGTAACATTTTGCTATTTGTATCTCTATCAAATAGCCAAAATATTGAGAGACTAGAGGAATGAAATGGTTGAAGGGAGTGACTAGGTACCTTGGAACCGTGAATCGAAGTTCACATGAAGTTTATATGCAATCCATGTCTACGCATGTTATGCTCTCATTTAACAAAGATAAAGAGTTGAAACTTGGTTATGTTCACACACTTTATTGTCGATTGTAGGTAGTACAATATTTCAGAATTCTTGATTACAAAACTGCCAAAATATTAGTACGTTTCTGTCGTAAACTTTTTGAATCATACTATTGCTATTGCGGAGGTCCTGATTCGACTGCACTTTATATTTTTCCATCGAATTAACACAACAACCTTTAAATCTTCTTGCACTGCTTAGCAAATATTTGTTTGTTTAAACTATTTAGACAGATCTATGCCATCAAGTCGAATAGCTGACCAATTTCCGAAGGCATACCTTGAACAAAATTCGAGTGTGATATGACGCTTATGAAGAATACTTATAATGAACAAATTTGTTCAGCGGCGAAACAATATGCTACAGTACAAACAACAACAAAAAAAAAAAAAAAAAAACACACCGATTCGGAAAAGGGGTGAGAATCAATTGAAAAGGCTAGCGAACAAAAAGGAGTAGTAGAAATAAAAACAAGAAAAACAGAGACTTATGCTAAGGACTTTAAGAGGAGTAAAAAAGAGAGAAAGAAGAGGTTTTCCAACTGAGATAAAATTGGCTAACGAAATATATGATAGGCATTCAAGACACAAATAAGAATTGGTAGAAAAATTTAAAATGAAAAGAGCATATACTCATACATATAGAGGAGAGACATACTTGTGTACATACTCGTATATGTTATCCTTGTGAGCTGATGTTTTTTGCCATTGGTCTCAGTGTTTGTTGATACAATTGTTTTGCCTACTTTTTGCCATTCGGCTTCGCATTCTTCTTTCTTTTTTTTTTTTTTGTTTTTGCCAAAACAATCAAAACAATTAATACGTTCGTTCTTCTGTTATCCTGCTGTGATGATATCCTTGCATAAAGAAACAAGGCCTTGTCAATACTACACGATCGGTTCTTGATTGCCGAGCCCAATGCTGCTCAATTGCATTGAGGTTGTCGCTTTTTATTGACCGTTTTAATAGCTGCAAGGATCAGCTGGGATAAGCCGATGTACAATTCTATTGGTTTCATGTACTATAATATTTCTTTTATTTCAATTTCTTCCTTTCTTGTTTGCCTTATTATGATATTTTTCAGATTTTATTTTTAATTTTTATTGAGCCCTGGTCTTTTCTATTGACTGTTGATGCGCATTTGATTGGTTCACTCCTATAATACATATGTATATAATATCCTGTGTAGGAGTTTGTTTTTGTTAAAGTCCTTGGAAACGTGTTGTATCATTTAATTTTTTAGTTCTCTTGCGATTTGCTGCAAGCTAATTGCGAGAAAAATCTTTAATACCTGCCAGGATTATTTTATAAATCCTTAAATATGTATTTTCGTTGTTTCTTATTTCTTTTTTCGATCGTCGAAAGTGTCTTTGGTAATGCTGCGATGGTGTTTATTCAAATGTCCTTTAATTTGGATTTTGGATCTTTGTGATGCAGCTGAATTATTTCAATCATTTGAAATTAACAAAGACAGAAAATAACTCCGAAGAAAGGGTGTGAAATATGCTCTTGAGAAACAACGACCACTTGAAAAATCTCGTTATCCTGTCAGATGCAGGCATCCGTCGTGGGTGAAACTCACTCAGTCTTTCACTCACTTATCCACACCACAACTACTTGATACAGCTATTGTACTTGGTTTGGTCTTGCAAAGTGGCAGTGCATCGTATAAATCAATTATTTGATAAGAGAATATTCTTTATCGGTATATCAGCTGCCACAAAAGACTGCAAAGTGTCAGATTGGATTTCTGTACCTTAAGCCTATAAGAAAAGTTCTTCTAGTATTGGTATGGAATCAATTATGAAGCCATGAATGGCCAGCAACAAAAGCACAAGGGATTAACCTGCATTCATTGCATTCACGCAATTGTCTTAAAACCAATCTACAATGACACCGTGTTATGTACTCATGGCCTTAGCATGTCTACCATTGTTGTTAGATCAATTTGTAACTTAATTGAAATCCATTTAAAGTAATGAGTTAGTCCAGTTCCTTTAGCGGCACAACGCCTTAGACTAGATCGTAATCCTATGTTCGAAAATATTATCCTTTTAGTCCTTTGCCAGATCAAAGCAGATTAATTTGCTTATATTCTGGTACAAAAGAGGTGCACGACTTGAACATAGTTGGTTACTTAGCCCAAAAGTATAACTACACGCAGCAGGACATTCATAAGAAAACTAATGTAAAATTATTTTAGTCTTCCATTTGTTGTCTTTACTAAAACTCATGCAAATAACTAAGTCCTTTTAACTTCAATAGATACCGACTCACCTTATAATTTTCATCTCCATAATTAAAAATGAAATATGATTTCTTTGAAATCATCACTAATCGAGTATGTACATATGTACTTATATATAAACTAGAAAGAACGTTATCTTCGGCTATGCCGAAGATAAATACTCTTCACGCAGTAAATGTTTCATTGTAGTATTTAAGCTTTATTCGCAACGATATTTTTACCAAAAAATATTTAATGCAAGCATATTGTCGTTTTCTAATAAGAACACGAATTCAAATGGGTGGTTTGTATGGGAGGTACCCTCCGTAGTGGTCCAATTCGGCTGGTTCCAGCAAATGTCCTGCGCCTGTCTTGGAAACTGATAGTGTCCAAGTTTCTGTTCGATAGGCCAAAAAACAAAAAAGTTTTTCTAATAAGAACATGAACTCAAATGGGCGGTTAGTATGGGAGGTACTTCCCCTAGTGGTCCGATTCGGCTGGTTTCGACAAATATTGCGGATGGTAAAAAGAAAGGTTTGTGTAAAATTTCAGGTCTGTAGCTCAAAAACTGGGGGACTAGTTTGCATACATATAGACGGACAGACGGACAGACGGACATGGCTTAATCAATTCGTCTAATCGATTTGATCAAGAATATATATACTTTTTGTGGTCTCTTTTGTCGCCTGTTACAAACTTCATGACAAACTTATAATACTATTCACTCCCGTGAAGAGTATAATAAAGCATAAGTGCGTCTACATCCTGCCCTTTGGTTGTTTTTCCTATTACAGCGCGTACTGTTTTACTTGCATCGAAAAGCTCATACACTTAAACTCCCTTTGGCACATCAATAACAGCACTCACACATGTGTAAAAACACACACACTCTATATACATATGTATGTGTATACCCAAAAGGAAAATTCAAATTTGGAGTTAGTTTCTTCATGGAAATGCGCGCAGATTTTTGCTTTAGGTCTAATGTGGTTATTTTTTGCTAAGGAAACGAAATATGAAAAGATTTTAAGTAAAACATTATGATTCCATCATCCATCATTATAAAAAGTTCTACTAATCAATAAGATCAAAGATTGAATTGTTTTCATTCAGTTAAACATAATCAATGAATATGTTTAACTCACATTTACACCTCAAGTAGGATGATTCAAATATCACATACATATGTATATCCAGTTTTAAAATAAGGTAAAAGAAGAAGTTGGTGAGCAACGGGAAGCAGGACTAGAAGTTTAAGAATGAAACACCAGAAACGGGCTCCAAATTGAAAAATTTGGGTTGGTAAATTACATTCACTACCCGAAACAAGGTTTTCATAAAAAGTAATTCTCTAAACATATTGACTTTGACAAAATTAGGATTGCAAATTGTGTCTAGTATAGGACAATAGAATTAGTTTGCAATTAAAACATATCGAGAAAAATCGTATTATTTATAGAGATTTGATTGAAGTGGTAATGCTATGCAATAAATCAATTTCAGTTATCTTTATTTTATGTTTAAAATCAGAGTAGTTGTTACACATTTTTCAATGATATTAAGCGTATTTAGAACTCATTAAACATAGTACATACATATTGTATTCAAAATAAATGCTTTTTTTACATGATCTTAAAATCATTGTTTTTATTCATGTATGTATCTATATAGATGACAATGTAATAAAACTATTGATCATACTTGCCTTATTTCTAGAAGTTTGCTTTATTTTCCAATAACTGCAATATCTTTAAATAACTTTTCATTTTGTGGTTTTTTTTTTCTTTTTTCAGCTCAATATTTTTATAGTCTATGTAAATCTTTAAATTGTTTTATAGTTATATTGGAAAAGTAGGTGTAAACCTAATTTAGAAGCCGCAAACTGAAGCCTCTTGTAACCGTTCACTAAAATGGTACACATTTGTATTCAGTGTTTGAAACCAGTATCTAGAATCAACCTGTCTACCACTTTGTCGTATTATTCTTTCAAACCCTTTTGTAGCCGCTTACCTTTGCATCTTTGCGTTTGTACATTTTAGTTTTGCTTTTTGTTTCTTTAAGCCTCATTTAAATCATGGCAATTGCTAATTTGCATTCGCACTACAACCAAATTGATCCACCCTAATCCACTCGATTGCAAATCTCGGTTTGACCTGCGACTGCATTTGCCTTCAAAGAGATCAATGCTGAGTGCAACAATGTTTTTTAGTCTTTCTTTGGTTTAGTTTGGTTTAGTTGTGGTATCTTAAAGGCCAGGTTGCATTAAATTTTAAGCATGGAATTATATTTGCAAAGAAAAAAGACTTTCTTCCGCTGGTTAAAATGAAGTCATTAGAACTAAAAGACTAGTCAATTCGTTTATCCTCAGCTAAAAATTAGATATTGGAATATTGTATGCTGCCTACTACTTACCATAAATGAACTAAACCTGAGTGGTTCATAGACCAATAAATAAAAAACAAACTCATGGGTTCAAGCAATAACATCACCGATTAACTTAAAAAAATCGGCCAAGTGCGAGTCAGACTCGTACACTGAGGGTTCCGTACCAGATTGGAGTTTGAGTTTAAGAACCGGAATTTTAATGCGGGTTTGTATGGGTGGTCCGATCAAACTGAAATTTCGACACTATAAGTTCCTAATCCATAGCCACCATCTGGGTTATGCCCAGACTGTGCTCCTACTTGAGTAGGGATTGCATGAGGCCTAACGAATCACTGAATGAATCTGATCTGCAGAAATTCCCAAAAGGGGAAAAATATTATTTAATCTGTAGTCTGTGTAGAATATCCATCACATGAAACCATTTCAGCGCTTTTCATCCGTACTGCTATGCTTATGCAAATTGTATCTAGCTGACATTTTTTTTTTATTTCAACCATGATTTATGGCGCTTTCAGGTCTATTTGAATTTCGAAATCTCTCACATACCAAGCAGCACTTTCCATTGTACATAGAGTCGCAAACTTGTATTTTTACACTATCTCAATATTGCCGGTACCTCGCTTTGTTCTCTTGGCCGTTATTTTTCCCAGCTTCAGTCATTTTTCGACCAATCAAAATTGATCTTCAAGTTTTTTGGTAAATTGTTTTTATTTGATACAGTTATTGCTGTCACATATGCTATCTCAATATAATACCTACTGATATATCAGGGGTACAATAAATCGTACTTAGTATGGGGACCAATACGTTTTCTTGGGGTAGCCCAGCATTAATGGCATATAGTTTTTAGTTTTCGCCCGATTATTTAACATATGTAGGTGGCTGTCAGTGAGGTAAGTTTTAAAAAGCTTTTGCAGAATGTTACAGGAAGCCATTTCTTAATCCTCCGATTCTGCAAATGCCTCGAGTGTCATATTTGTTAATCAAAGGTGGCTTCATGATGAGGTCTTCGACTGTCAGAATGATATCCAGACTATATGAAAAGCTTGCTGGGCACCTAAGAAGACAGCAGGTCAGTATTTCCAGCAATAGATGTGACAACTCGGTAGCATTGCTCCATCGTTCCATGTCCTCTTCTAAACAAAATTGATATGATGTTAACGTCTTTAAGGTACCATTCGCGTTGAAAGTATATTTACAATAATACATGGAGTCGTGTCCTAAAAAGTATTTTATTCTATACTATTGACATTAGCTTTGCAAAGGCAATTTAATAAATCTAGTTCGGTCTGATCTATCTCATCTGTCAGAGCCAACATCTCCAATTGGCTGGCAACTGCAAGAGGTAAAAGACACCAAAGTAGCTCCTAAGCTATATACGGTTTTTGAGATTTTTAAATATCTAATAAGTATAGGAAATAGGTACTCGATTTCTGATTCCGGTAGCTAAAAATTGATTTTACAATATTTTGATTTAATAAGCACATGTCACCTTCTATCTTAGACACACATCATATCCAACGGTCCAGCTAAATGGGACATACCCATCTACACTTCTGCCAAGCACCTCAGATTGATTGATTGATTGATAGGCGGTTGACTGGGAAACCCCACATTATGCACAAAACAAAAAAAAAAGAAAACTACAAATCAAATTAAGCTTAAGAAATAACCTCCTCCATTATAAAACCATCCAGTATGGACTTATGGCGTTAAGCTCTGCAGCACAAATCGAACGCTCAAATCATATAAAGGTTTCAGTCCAAGATCTTAAGGAGGCTTGTCAACGCTAACTGGTATCTCCGCAACTCTGTCATTCACAGAGAGCTGAATGTGTCAAGCATAGGCAATTGAAGGTATGCTGGTACTTTTTATAGATCTATCGTCAGGATCAACGCCAAATACTTTTAATTGCAACAAACTAAACTCTTTCATATTGTAGCGGAAAGTAAATTACTTTTACTTTTACACGTTATCCATAATAAATCACAAAGATTGTTTGCCACTTTTGTAGAAAACAGAAATCAAATGAAGTCAAAAATTGTATTGTAATATAAATGTGATAGGTGTGTGGTCTTTAAATCTGCCTAATACATACAAAAATTTGTTTATTTTTTACAAAATTGTTTAAACAGAATATGAACTTAGATACAATACAATAATATCGTTATTGAATAATTCATTTAAAATGAAAATAAGCTGCGCTGGATTTCTTTGTGACTGTGACTACAATTTGTCATGTTCGCTATTTGAATCTTTCTCGCCAGGAGAGAGACCTGCCACCTCATTGTTATCGTTTTCAATGGCTAATTCTTTTAGAAAATCAGAATTCAGGCATAATTAAGGCAATAAATAATAAATAAATAATAAAACTAAACTAATACTCCGGAATGTGATTGCTAAAAAATTCCGTCCGTCTGTCAACATCTTGTTTACAGACATTTACATAGACTTCATAGAAGATGACGCATGGGGCCACACATAATCCCAAGTTGGTAAGGAAACGCATAATACTGACGAAATATGAACGTTGCAGCGAGAAATCATCTTGGATGCACAAAAAAAAAAAACATAATAAAATAAAAAATAATAATTTACATCTTACGTTGGCATTTGCGATCCTTAAGGTTGAAACCATCAGCACAATTTTGACAAATATCCAGCCCATCGCCTTCGCAACCATCAGCTTTCTAGTGTCCCTATTTCACTTGTCAGACAATTATTATTTATTTATTTATCATAATTAAATCTAATATATAATACTAAACTTAATACTAATTTTAACGAGTAACTAGCTGCTGGGGCCTACGACTCGCGATTTCATAATAGTTTGTAAGGGATTTAATGTAAAATAATAATGTAATAATGTAATGATTAAATTGTAAGGTTGGATTTTTTACAGAAATTATGTATGTTGGAGATATTTAATGGTGAAGGAATATTTAAAAGTTGGGATGGGGATATGGAACCAAAAAGGGAGACCCTTAGGCTCTCCAAATGTTGGCAGGAGTCAAGTAGATGTTTTGCGGTGAGATCAGTTCCGCAAAATGGGCATGGTGGACGATCTGAAGCTTTGAGGAGATGTTGGTGCGTGATTTGAGTGTGTCCAATACGCAGACGAATGAAAACTGTGCATGCCCGTCTGGATGAGTTTGTAGGAAGATCGATTTTGTCGCAATTTGGGTTGATGGAAGAGTACCCGTGGAGGAACTGTCCCAATCCTGTCAACTTCTTCATATGCAGATGACGAGTAACCAGGTTTTTTAAATCTCTGGAGCTGGTTGGTGTGAAGACGTATGTTGGAGCAGAGCTGATGTGCCGGGCTGCCTCATCAGCGCATTCATTTCCCCAAATACCTTGGTGGCTGGAAACCCAAAGAATGGTGATTTTTTGGTGGTGTATGGTGCAAATTTTCTGGATTTCCCGAATTGTGTGATCGTTATGCTCTCGATTTTGTATGGCTAATATCGAGGATAGGCTGTCTGAGCATATAGCGAATTTCCCACTTTGTTTTATAGCAAATTGGCAAGCTTTTAGTAGGGCAAAGGCTTCGGCGGTGAATATAGAATTATAAGGTGGGAGGGACCCCCCAACTATGATCTTTTCCGAATTGTCGACAACAGCGAATGCAGTATTATGTTGTGTTTTTGACCCATCTGTGTAGAGCCAATTTATATCCCCGAGCTTTTCTTTCAGCGCTAGAAATCTCGCCAGGTATTCTGAGCTGGTAGTATTGTTTTTGGCTGCTACATGCAGACTGGTATTGATGCTGGGCTGATTCCGAGCCCAATCTGGCTTGGGCTTTACAAAGTTGGAAAGTTGGGGTGGTGGCAATTCCAGTTCCGTACTATACTTGACGCATCGTCTGATAGTAGAAATGCATTTATATTGCCGCTTTTGTTTGAAGATGCCGACAAAAGCCTTTGCTAGCAGTGGATTGGGTGTCGTGTAGAGCTTGGGAATTAGCTGCATCGTGGTTTCCACAATCCTTTCCTCAATGCTGGGTAGCCCGGCTTCTGCTAGGATACAGGCAGTGGGAGATGTGGGGAAAGCGTTGATCGATCTGCGAACAGCTGCGTGATATGGTGGTGTCAGACAAAGAACGTACTGTTTCTTCCTCCCAGGCAGAATCGCCACCATCATGTTTGCCAAGTTTCGATTTGTCCATGCCCAATGTAAGGGATCCTATTAAAAGAGAACACGCTTTGCATGGCGGTAAATTTGTTAATTTCTCCTTTTGCTCCTTGGGTGAAGAACTAAACGATGCAGTCGGCGCCTTTTCAGTCGTTAAACAGGCATTTAATGCAAATGCAAATATAAAACTTACCAGCAAACGTTTGAAATGCATTTTACAATTTAATTACAACTATACCGAAATTTTTTTACGTACAATATTTACATAATAGTTATTACAGTAAGTGCCGATCGAACCGAAACAAAAGTCGGTTCGTTTTTATATTTTGTACCACAACCTTAATTGAATTTTAGCACATACAAAAACCAAACGACTTGAAATGTAACAACGAAATACTCGAAAGAAGAAAAACGTCGTCGTTGGTCACATAAAAACGACAACAGCTCAAACGGACCAAAGCTGAGAAGCTGCGAGCCAAGCCGAGACACCCCGCCTGGCATCTCTTACACTTGTAAATATGTATTGTATACCAAAAGTCAAAATAATAATAAAAAAAAAAAACATATCTAAATGCCATGTATTAACTCTGTACTGGTTCTGTTAACTATCTTTCATACTGGCTATGACGTTCGCAATGCATTTTATTTTATATTGAGTCTACGCATGTAGTCCGTCTTTTTATAGTGACATAATGCAAAGTGTGTAATTAAGTACCGAAGAATGCTGCCACACACAGTGCGTGCGCACTACCATTTGAAACAGTGCTGCCACTATTGCAACACAGATGTAATTCCGAGAGTATTGTGGTTTATAAACTACCTTAAATAAAACACTAGCAAAATAGTAAACAACTCCGCGTTGTTACAATTTTTTTTGAACAAAAAACAAAACCAAAATCAAAAAGACAACATGTAAGAACAAATTTAATGAATCACTGAGATTAAATTATTATGATATAATCTATTTCAAACAGGGCGGATTACTGGAAATCCAACGATCGGAAGTATTGTGACTTTTGCAAATGTTGGCTCAGCGACAACAAAGCCGTGAGTTTATTTCATACTTTTAAAACAATATGTGTGGCTTAAAGTGATAAACGAATATTAAGGTCTTCTACGTTCTTATCTTAATACCATTTTTTGCTTTGAGTCACTTTATATTTGTAAATTTACTGACCTTTTCTCTGTTAGAGTATTGCGTTCCACGAAAGTGGCAAGCGACACAAACTGAACGTTGCTAAGCGCATCACAGAAATAAGCCGCAACAGTGAAAAAACAGAGCGGGAGCGACATAAAATGGAAGCGGATTTGCGTAAGATGGAAGATGCAGCCATGCAGTCATACGCTCGAGACATACACGGCCAGGGTGATATGACGGCTCGTTCTATAAGCACTGTTCTGCATGCTGCGACCAGTAGAAAAGCATTAGAAAAAGATGGCATTGCAAGCACCAGTACAGGGCGAGTTCGGCAAGTGGACCCCATGCGTCTCGCTGGCGACTCAGATGAAGAAGATGATCGACGTGTCACTGTAACCAAAGTCGCACCAGAAACAGTACCAGACGCCTCACTTTGGGTCGAGGGAAAATCTGATGAAGGCCACACTTACTACTGGAATGTCAAGACTAACGAGTCGGTGTGGAAAGCTCCAAAAGAGGGTTATCTTTCATATGATGAGTATGAGCGCATTAATAGTTTGGCAGAAAAGCAGCAAGAACTGCTATATGCCGAAGAAGCGAAAAAATTTCGGCAAAGTGCTGATGAGGAGGTAGCGCGTTACAATCGCGAACGACTCAAAAATTACAGACGTCGTGAAAGTTCACAAGAGAAAAGTCAGAAGGAAGAAAAACGCCTAATGTTTAAGACAGAGGCTGAAGCCGCAAGTAATGAGATTGGACAATGGCAAGTTGTACAAACGAAGTATGTGCTTTATCAAATTCAAATATTCGCATTTTTATTACTTCATTCTAATTTTAATTTGTAGACCACCAACGCCTCCAATTGACTGGCAATTACCAAAGACTGAAGACAACTATGTGGCACCTGTTGTATCTGAGCTAATACCGGAGCCACCTTCAAAACGATTTAAAGAAAAAACCATTGAATCATTGGATGTTGATAGCAAATGCAACGCACCTGCCACATTCAAAAAGCGGAAATTTGCTAACAAAGGCAATGCACGAACACCATTAGAATAGATTAATCAATAATTTAATAATACTGTGCATAAAAATACACAACTCTTGTGCTAGAATGAAAAATTTGTTGCCAAAGGGATGGTAGATCCATGTTGCCGTCGTATAATTGCGTGACTATTTTGGTGGGAAATTTTAAAGAAAAAATACTATGCGAAATTGACCAACTCATGACCAAAATGATAAACGTGTCCCGTTTCTCAATTTTAGTAAACTTCAGACGAATGACCAAAATGATGACCATTTCCTTATTATATTTATTTTGTAGTTTCGCAGGTATACATTATATATAATATATATATATATATTTTTATATATAACAAGTGTCTATAAGGGATGTGTGAGAGTATATCAATTTCGGCAAAGTCGAAGTTAAACTTCTTGTTTATTTAATCCATTTGGAATAATGATTGCATATTGGGATTATTTCGACGAGTGCATGAACACAATGCTTTCACAGCTGAACTCCTAAACAGCTGCACTAACGAGCGTTGCCACCTCAGTCTTTGCACTTAATTTGCAGAGTAAATAATTTTCAAAAATTTCTTCTATTGTTATTTCTTAGTATCAATTGTTTAAAGTGCATGCAAATACGCCAATTCAATTGTTAATTCATATTTTAAGTAATTTTAAATAAGTGCTAGCTTAAGTTGGCTTTGTGAATTATTGGAAGCGAAAACAACAAAGCAGTCTGGTAAGACTTAAGACTGGTATGAAGCTCTTTCAGTGCTGCGGTTTGCATTAATAAATAATTTGTTATGACGGGTAATTGTGGTAAAACTAAAAAGACTGGAAGCAAGTCTCACAGCCGAAAAAAACGTCGCCAACGCCTGAGACTGGAAATTAAAACTGCCGAAAAGTCAAAGAAAAACGAATTTTGTCGTGGTATGTTGCGTTGCCGAAGTGCTGATATATGGTGTGAAACTTATCAGAAAATGGTAAAATGGCATAGTGAGCACCAAATGAACTATTGGCGCATGCGTGCCCATCAATTGCAAGTTGAAAATGACCAGCTCAAGCGAAGCCAACCAATGATGACGCTTCCTGACACTGAACCTGAAAGTTCATCAGACGATGAGGACCACTCTGATTCAGATTTTGGGCCTATTGACGAGGAATACCTAAAATGCATGGAAATAACCCTAAAGCATCGTGATGAGTTGCGTAGAACACGAGATTTGGAAAATGTTACAAATGGAAACGAGTATGAGATTCCTTTGCAATGAAACTAAAACCTATAATTTAGACAATAAGGTTTTTATAATTCGTGTAATTATACTCTTCACGGAAGTGAATAGTATTATAAGTTTGTCATCAAGTTTGTAACAGGCAGAAGGAGACATCAGTGACCCCATAAAGTATATATATTCTTGATCAGCTCGATTAGACGAATTGATTAAGCCATGTCCGTCTGTCCTTTTGTATGTATGCAAACTAGTCCCTAAGTTTTTGAGCTAGAGAGCTGAAATGTTGCACGAACCTTTCTTTTTACCATAGGCAGTACATTTGTCGGAACCAGCCAAATCGGACCACTACAATACAACATTCACTGCGTCCCGTGAAGAGTATTTCATCTTCGGCATAGTCGAAGATAACGTTCTTACTAGTTTTTATTTTATACTTTTGTATTGTACCAAACATATGGGTTTTTAAGTGAGTGTGTAAGATCTTTGTTTTTATGCAATTTTTATACATAAATAATCTAGAAACAGTATACCAAATCGTTTATATAAGTAAGAATAATTTTATCCACACATTAAAAGAATGTCTTATCAAATAGAAAAATATAACCGCTTTGTACATACATAAGTACATAAGTAATGTAAAGGTTATATAGTACATAATCGTATGTAACTACACTGCTACATATGTTATAATATATAATAAGGTTATAATGAAAGAGGATATTTTGTGTGTGCAAATGGTGTTCGATTAACAAAATACTCTTATTACCACAGAATAGGCTTTTATTTTCAAGATGATATCCCTTCTCAGTCGGACAAAAGTTGAACAAGTTCGTCTTAGAAGGATTGGATTTTCATAAATCTATAAAGACTAAATCATATTAGAAACATGCGTATAAAAGTACAAATGTAGAAAATATGTATGCAGATCTACAATACTTTTTGCATCGACAAAGCAATGCTGGAATAAAGAATTATATGTACAACTAGACTTCTAGTCTAGACTAAAATTCGTTCCGCCAATATTGAGCATATGAGGCGCAACAACTTCATCAATTCTCACAAACTTTGATATTTAATCTCATGTGAAGCTTATTAATCAAATAGGGGTTTTTTTTTAAATTTACAGATTCCTTCTTCGACCTACAGTTTACTTAAGTTCGTCTGAGCTGAGCTTTTGATTGAAGTTTTGATGATGGTCTTCCCATAGAGGTGCCATATAAAACAACATTTCATCTAGCAGTGCACTTCTTCGTTAGTATATGTTCTGTTTTTAGGATATCGGCAAAGGGTACCAAAGGGAACCCTATTGCAGAGACTTTGTTGTCCGTCCGTCCGTCCGTCTTCGGGTCATATCTCATGAACCGTAATAGCTAGAGAGTTGAAATTTTCACAGAATGTGTAGTTCTGTCTGGGACAAGTCAACAAGTACTAAAACTAAAATATATTTAAAAACTTAAAGGGGTCCCCTTAGAAGAAACATTTTGGTTTGTATGGCAGCTATACGATCCAGTAATCCCACGATCTTAAAATTTGGGTGGTTGGTGGCCTCACTAGGCCCCCATTAAAATTCTGGTTCTTATTCGAAAACACTATACACTATAAGTATGTGATATAGGCGCGGTATATTTTTTGGAATCAGTCAAATCAACCCCAATCTGGTACGGAACCCTCCGTGTACGAGTCTGACTTGCACTAGGCCCATTTTTTTTTTTTATTTGTCTTCAGATTTGTCTACCAACTGACAGTAAATATTTAATTTTCTAACTGAAATGGCTTAAAAGAATTTAAATGTAAATATGAAGTTTAAGTTTGTATGGTGGCCAAGTCTTTTGTTGGGTGTTTTGAAAAGTGGATTAATATCCATTTAAGGCCGCAAGTTCCCTTGGTGACGCGAGGCTATATACATTTGCTTTAAATGCCTCAATGAATAATTTCGCTCGAATATGCATTCGTATTACAGGTAACCATAACGACAAAGAATTAAAGTTAAATTTTGTTCTCAAAACCTCAAAAAATGAATGATTTGTTTGTATTGGGTGTATGCATATGATTCCGCCCTTTCCGATAGTTTCGCTAGTATCGCCGCTTACACTTGCACACTAAAATACTAATACTTGCATTCGATAGTGCCTTCTATCAGCTGTTAAACACAGTGTATAACATTCGGTGGAAGCATAAACAACAAATATTTCTAATTCATTGAAAATGTCGAGTTTTATCCCAAGTAAACATCATTTGCGGGAGGTTTTATTGCACTATTTTGTTGCAAAGAAAAGTGCAGCGGAAACTTATCGTTTGCTTGCTGATGTTTACGGTGAGCATGCTCCATCGAATACAACTTGCAAAGAATGGTTTCGACGATTAAAAATGATGATTTTGACATTGAGGACAGAGAACATGGAAAACCACCCAAAAAATTTGAAGATGCTGAATTGGAAGATTTATTGACCGAAGATTGTTGTCAAACACAATCAGAATTGGCAACAACATTAAATGTTGATCAATCAACTATTTCAAGACGTTTGCAAGCAATGGGAATGGTTCAAAAAGTCAATAACTGGGTGCCACATGAATTGAAAGACCGAGACATCGAACGTCGCAAAACCATTTGTGAAATGCTGCTTCAAAGACAAAAAAGAAAAGGTTTTTTGCATCGGATAATCACGGGAGATGAAAAATGGATATATTACGAGAATCCTAAACGCAAAAAATCTTGGCTGAAGCCAGGTGAGGCCGGCCCATCACAGCCAAAGAAAAATATTCATTGTACCAAGGTTATGCTCTGTATTTGGTGGGATCAGAAAGGTGTTGTGCACTATGAGTTGCTGAAACCGTCTGATACTATCACTGGCGATGTTTACAGACGACAACTAATGCGGTTGAAGGTAGCTATAGAAGAAAAACGACCGGAATGGGTGAATAGGCATGACAAATTAATTCTTCAACATGACAACGCCAGACCGCATACGGCAAATGTTGTGAAAACATATTTAAATGGACAAGACTGGGAAGTGCTACCCCACCCGCCATATTCACCAGATATAGCCCCTTCAGATTTTCATTTATTTCGAAGGATGCAGTCTGATCTTACGGGAGAGCGATTCACTTCTTATGAAGATATCAAAATTTGGCTTCATAATTGGATTGCCTCAAAAGACCAGGACTTCTTTATGCAAGGAATCCGTAAATTGCCTGAAAGATGGGCAAAGGTTGTAGCTGCAGATGGGGCATACTTTGAATAAATAAATTTTCCTTTTTCTAAACAAGCAAATTTGTTTTGTTTTCACAAAAAAGGGCGGAATCATATGCATACACCCAATAATATTTATACATTTATGAGGTTTTCATTGTTTTGCTCTAAATAAAAGTGATAAAATATTCGTAAATCATAAAGAACATTAAATTTTAGCTTATGAACTCTTTTGAATCATGACTAAAAATAAATAAACTTTATTTGGTTATTGTTATTCCCGCACACATCAACAACAAATTAAAACAATGTTCATAATATTGATGATGATGATGATATGGTCATGGGTCATGGGATCGCTTTTGTTTCTAATAAAGATTCATTCGTGCATATTACAGATAAGACTGAGAAGATTACATAAGTACATATGTATTTATATATTGTATTGTATATGATTCTCTAAGCAATGAAAGAAAGAAAAGAACTAATTTGGCCATTAAGAATGCAACATCATTTGTTATATGCGTACTTTTTACGTGCATATGAAGAAATGAGAACAAAGAGAACCAGAGGAACAGACACAAACTGTGCCCTTTGTACATGAACTTCTGTTGTGTTCCAGAACTCAAATTAGGACTTTGTAGTAGAGGATGATAAGCTTTGTTTCTTGTTAATGCTCCGGCGCATAAATTTACCAGAATTTCGCTTGAAGAATTTGTAACAATGTTAATTTATTTTGTGCCATTAATTTGAGCTCCGCTTGCGAATAGCAGCATATATTTGCCAAACCAATCTCTTCACTATCCCAACCGGCAGTAGGTCATATGGCCGATGATATGGACTGCTCTGAACTCAACTGCTTTGGATTGGACAAAAGAGTTGTGAGAGTGGTATGGATTAGGGCGTGGTTGTAGACCATTAGTCGCTACTTTTTGGGTATTTGGATTCGTGGAAGTGGCACACTTGTAATTAAGATGTTAAAAATACAATTACTGGCTAAAATATAAAGTAAAATAAATGGTGGCAAGCATGTTGTTCAAGCAATGTGTTATACATACCTAAAAAAAGTTTTTGAATAAAAAATTCGCATTATGACAAAACAATTTTATAAGAAAACCCATTTTACTAGTATTCTATAGATTTTCATTGTTTCATAGAATTTTTGTGTTTTTTTCTAACATATTGTATTTGTTTCCATGGTCATGACAATCATGTGTACAGTGCACTTGCCACTTATTGTCTGCACGACAACGACGACGACGACCTTTCTAGTGTTGCAGTGTCGCCCTGCAACTTCTGGCCGTTTCATAAAACACATAAATCATGGACTAGATTGTTGTTGTTAGTGCCGTTGTCGATTTTGAGACATTGTTGTGTCTGCCAGTAATACCGCCATCACTATTGCATCGCCATCGCCACCTGCAAGCGCTATGCAATGCCGGAGGCAGCAAAAACAGCGCTAAAAAGCCTTCAAACATGCCGTTCACTTCGGTGCGGAACTCATTGCTACTATTTACAGAAACAAAGCAATCAAACAACTTTTCTCTGCTTAAATTGAGTTTTCAATTGAAAATAGAAAACTTTCAACGCTTCTAAGCTCCATTTAAATTATGCTCCTCCTCCTTCTGATGAAGTTTGATATCCAATGTCCACATATAACTCCGATGTTTGCTTAATATGCTTCACACCACAATGTCAAATGCCAGCCAGCAGTAAAAAAATATAAGAAAAGTAGAAGCAGTAACTCAAGTAGCATTAAAACAACTACTGCAACAACAACACATGATCTTAAAATGGCTGCCTGTCATAATTTTTATGCATGAAGAAAAAAAAAACAAGAAACTTTGGTTCTTCTTAAAATTAAATACACTATAAATATACATACATTACAAATATCATAGATAACAGATAGGCGTACAGATATTGAAAGGTCTATGGTGTAGGTAAGTATGTATAACACATACAGTTGAACCTTATTTGTTCGGAACTCCGCCAGTCAGGGTCATATGTTCATATGTTGATTTTGTAAGTGTAATTTGTTCTCTCAAAGCGTAATTGATTTAATTTGATTTTGAGACAAATTCCAAGAAATCAGTCGATAAAAAAAAATCTCTCGGAGGTAATACTATTGTAGATGACAAAGAAATGAAACAGTACCTATATTTATTTTCTGCATTACAAGTTCTTTTGCATAATGTTTATACCTTTAACTTCGCATTAATTGTGTAGGGTACAAATGCCAAGAGCAATAAAAGAACAAACCAATGGAGAAAGGCGCGAAGTAAAGTTGAATGACAAAGAAGAAAGGGTGCAAGAAAAAAGGAGAAGGATCTAATTAAATGGGTGTTGCTGTTGACTGAAGTTGATGCTAATAACAATAATAGGAAAAAAAAAAAACAGGAAGACATAGAAAAAAGAATAACATATACCAAAAGAATGAGTCATCAGAGCTTTAGTAAGTACTTTTTGGTTTCTTTTTTTAAAGTTAAAATAATTATTTATATAAAAAGATGTTTTTGTCTAAATATAAAATCAAACAATTTAACGTTTATGGGTATTGTACTGCATCTATATAGCAACACAATGTGTCTTCATGCGTTGAGGGTTTTACAGAACTAATCTTTGAACATTAAAAACAAAAACTTAAGCTACCTCAAATTCTGATCTCTCTTCGCTATCCCTGCTGGTGTAATTTTAACGGGATGCGTTTGAACAAAATAAATTGTTATGAGTTACCTAACTCCTCTCTCCTAAGTATCAGAGGTGTCCGGCTGATCTTTGGAAGAACATGGCGATAGTTATGCTTGAGGTCTGACAGCTAATTTAGGGTTTTCTAGGGCATCACCTAGCTGGATAATATTTTTAACCTTGGAATTTAGAATAGAGTCCACTAAGTCGTTTAAGAAAGGCTTATTTGGCCTTACTATTGAGACCCTATATTCTATCTAGGGGAATACTTTTTTAAATGCTATGTGTAATTAATAATTTACGAGAATGAACAATATATTTTAATATTCTATTATAACTGATGCAATTTTAAGATTCATTTGTTCTTTAAAAAAAAATTATTTAAATCGGATCAGTATATTTTGCGCCAAATGAAAAAAAATGACAAAAAACTATATATATCTGGACAACAGGGCCAGCTACTGGATCTAAGTGAAGTAAAGAACCTGACTGGTAACTCTATGAGTACAACAAAAAAAAAAAATCATCAAAATTGATCCAGCCGTTCTCGAGTTTTGCGAGGTCATCCTATTTTTGGGTTCATTTTTATACTCTTCACGGGAGTGAATATTATTATAAGTTTGTCATGAAGTTTGTAACAGGCAGAAGGTTACAAACAAAAACTAGAAAGAAGGTTATCTTCGACTATGCCGAAGATGAAATGCTCTTCACGGGATGCAGTGAATGTTTCATTGTAGTATTCAAATGGGTGGTTTGTATGGGAGGTATGCAACTTGGACATTATCAGTTTCCAAGACAGGCGCAGGACAGAAGTAGCCGAATCGGATCACTAAGGGAGGTACCTCCCACACAAATCCCGTGAAGAGTATTTCATCACCGGCATAGTCCAAGATAACATCCTTTCTAGTTATATATATAGATTAGACGGTTCACAGAGTTGAAGAAAGTATAGTATATAAAAGTTGTGCACCAAAAATATACGACTTGCTTATTCTTCTTTATTCGGCGTTCCTCGAAGGAATCCTCCCATTCGCATTGCTACATCTTAAAGCAATTCTTGAAATCAGTTCGCGGAATAACCTTTAGTCCAAAATCTTTGGTTACAATCGTACCTTACAGATATATATCCAATATTTTGGCGCAGAGTTTTGAACTCAGTTCGGATACTTTTGGTACACACCGCGTAAATATATATACAATACTTATGTAGATTACGCTTAAATTCTGCAATATTGAACAAACCAATAAAACCAATGAATATTTCATTTTTGGCAACACACACAAACTTTTATTTGTATCTAGAGCGCCTCCCACTGTTGGTTGATTATTGCCAGCAACAGGCTTTTTCCTCTTCTCAATTTTTAACGAAAATTGCTTGTTACAATCCAAAATATTCTAGATACACTTCAAGTTAAGTTGTTTTACTCTTCACGGAAGTGAATAGTATTATAAGTTTGTCATGAAGTCTGTAGCAGGCAGAAGGAGAAAAAAAAAACACATATTCTTGATCAGCTCGTCTGGACGCATTGATTAAGCCATGTCCGTCTGCCCGTCTGTCCGTCTGTATGTATGCAAATTAGTCCCTCAGTTTTTAAGCTACAGAGCTGAAATTTTGCACGAACCTTTTTTTTACCATACGCAGTACATTTGTACCACCCTAATCGGACCACTAGGAGGTACCCCCACCTCCCATACAAACTACCCATTTGAATTCATGTTCTTATTAGAAAAACTTTCTTGTTTTTTGTCCTATCGAACTAAAATTTGGACACTATTAGTTACCAAGATAGGCACAGGACATTTGTCGAAACCAGCCCAATCGGACCACTAGGTTAGGTACCTCCTATACAAACCACCCATTTGAATTCAGGTTCTTATTAGAAAAACTTTTTTGTTTTTTGGCCTAACGAACTGAAACTTGGACACTATCAGTTTCCAAAATAGGCCTAGGATATTTGTCAGAACCAGCCGACCCCTAGGGGGGTACCTCCCATACAAACCACCCATTTGAATACTACAATGAAACATTCACTGCGTCCCGTGAAGAGTATTTCATCTTCGCATAGTCGAAGATAACCTTCTTTATAGTTTTTATTTTGTTTGCTTTGGTTGCATTTTAATGTCGGTTTCCATTTTCTTTTACCACTTTTTTACTAGTAAGCAGCACTTGACGTGCGACATGTGGCATGCAGCATGTAGCATGCTGCCTCTTGTTCTACTAAATACATATCTGTTTGTTTATCTGTGTATTTGTGTTGCATTTTTGTTAAGCTTAGAAATGGTAACAAATATCTATCGCGCATGCGTTCAATTAGCTGCAAGTTACAAATCGTGCAACGTTCGCATTGAAACTCAATGCGACAAATGAACGATTTTTAATTGCTCTTTTCCCTGTTGGTGTTACCCTTTGACTTTGCCCCTCAAAGCTACCAATTTCAAACAAATATCTTCTTTTTGTTACTTTTATTTTGACATGAATCTAATGTGTTGTCAACAAAATTCATGTTGACAGCAAAATTGAAAATATTTTATTTCGAATCTCTCAGCGTGTATCATATGCGTGAGTGTCTTAAAAGCTTCAGGCACAGGTGAGTGCTGTGAGAATGGGGACATGTGTTTGACATAGTGTTTAGTTCGAAGGCAGTCAGAACTGACGTAGCATGATTTTCTTTCCTGTTAAACGTGTATATTTTCAGCACGAAGCGCTAAGTGTTCCATCGTACGCATTTCTTGTTGTGAGTATGTTATAATCAGAAAACAAGGACCTTAGAAATAAAATTTCAGTTTTAAATGTGCGTTTTCGATCTAGTTTTTGCAAATGTTAGACTAAAATTAAGATCAGTACTCATTATTACTGTATGTGAATAAAATTTTGACAACAACTTTCTGTTCCTTGCTCTAATCGTAACCATTCCCATACGCATAAATCACTATTTTCGTTAAAAGGACACATGAGCACCATGTTATCTTTAGCGTTGTACCACGATGCATTCGTTCCTTGAGGATTTCACTGCAGTGTGCTATTTTGCATATAATCTTTATTACTGAGTGTGCAGATCGCTTTCATTTATGGTGTTCGTCAATAATACTTGTATTATGCGATGCTTGTGAAATTGGTTGTCTCCCCGTGTAATAATGTGTAAAGCTTTTGAGAGGTGGTTCTTGCTATTTTCAAAAGCACTATTTGCAAAGAGTTACATGGACTTCTTCTTATAAATTTGTAGATTCTACCAAATGGCAAACATGATCGTTTCCATGAAGAAAATTTGACTTTGACAATTAATAATGATCGCGAGTAGAGCATGTTGTTTTAGAACGTGTCATAGGTAAGGAATTGTCAAAAATACAAGCAATTATGAAACGAAGGGACAACTTTTCGATAATATGTTTTTTTTTTTGGATTAGACCAAAACGCGTCTCACGTTTTTATCTACCAAAAAAAAAAAAAAAAAAAAAAAAAAAAAACTAACAATCCAAAATAGCTGATAATGACAACATATATTGGGGATATATGTACCACCATAGCAAAACAAAAAAATCGGAAATCAGTAACACGTGGACCAAGAACAATAAATATTCGCGATATGTTTTGAACAGACCTTTTATGTGAAAATAACCCCATAACAATGCTGGCATATAATAAAATATGGAAAATTATCAATGATGTTATGCGGCTGTATATACATATATATATATATACAAGTATAATAAACAAGACGGAACATTGTCTTCGGTTCACCGTCCTTGCATATGTTTTATTCCACTTTTCACATTTAATGTGTAAATTGTCATTTAAAATCGATTTGTGAAATTTGAATTCTATTAAAATGCAATGGCATGAAAACAAAATATTTATAACTGTTCAAGTTAACATGTCGCAACTAAAATATTACAACTCAAAAACTCGATTTTTGAATTAATGATGCATGAATTTCGTTACATATATGATGATTAATATTGTGTACAAATTTCATGTTAATAACTTATACACTCACCGCACGAGAAGAGAATATTTCTTCCATAATTAGCCAATTTGTGAGTAAATTGAAAACTTTCATCGCGATTTTCTAGAAATACTTTTTGTTTGAGTACTGATACTTTTGTTAAACGTGTGTGATATGTATACTCGTTTAATATTTGAACATTTTAAACACATATGTATCTTCTTTTAATAAACTTAAAAATAATATATTGAAAATATTGTATTGCATGAAGTTGGGAAAGATAATTTTATAGATGTTTAACTCTAGGGTATAAACTTAATTTGTGGGATATAAATTATTGATTTGTTTGAAAAAAAATAAAATAGGTATCGTCGTATCTTTGTTCAATGTTAATGTTTAAATTTTGTGTTATGGGTCTTAAGCTGTTGTCACAATAGTTTTGAGGATTTTCCCTGATGAAAAAACAACACTACAACAACTCTCTTCATATTATAGTTGGCATAAATAGCATCCATCACCTAATTTGCATCTGCTTCTGTACAGTTCTCCGTTAAAGCTACTGTCTACAGAAGAATGTGAATCCGACTGACGGCCAACTTCTGCGGAGCTTTTATTTATTTTCCCTTTAGTTTTTTGCATTTTCTTTGTATTTATTTTCGATAGCCTAGTATGTTCATAGAACAAAGCGATTTCACTAGAAAAGTTACATTGACGAGTTCAGCTATAGAAACAACAAAAGCAACAACAGCAGATACAATGACAACGCGTCGGTTGGCATTGGCAATAACAAACATTGAATTTCATTCTCCTTTTTAATAGGAATTTTGTCATTTGTTTTGCTGAGTGAATGATAACTGACAGTTAAGCAGGCAAAACAGCGAAAATGTCAATATACGAGTATATGCAAGAAGGCAGGCAGCAGAAAGGCAAGAAAGCAGTCAGGATGACTGCTAAAAAGAGAACCAAGTTGCTCGATCTCAATGACATTAGTTAGCAGCATCGATGAATGCGGCTATAGCAATGCGGCCATGAAGCCTCTTGTCTCAGTAAGAGTCTAAGTGAAAAAAGGGTAACTAAACTTTTTACATGTCGATCCTAAGGGTATTTTTACAAGCATATGTACCTCCACATACTAAGTAGTATCTCACAGTCAGTGGCTGCCATTATGACTCCGACTGACTCTGACTCTAACTTCTACTTCTGTTGTTGGTTCTGCAACTGCTATTGCTTTTGCTGCTGCTACTGCCATTTTCATGTTATTCTTAAGTAAATGTCAATAAATATTGCCAATGACTGCAACATGTTGCTGCCAATGCCAATGTATGCTCTTCTCATTGCTCTTTCTACTTCTTGTTTGTTGTTAAAGTTCCTCCTGCTGTTGCTGCTGCTATTGCTGTTGGTGTATTTGTTGTTATTGTCTGTGCCATTGTCATTGCTGATGTCGCTGTTATTGTCGTTTTCTTAGTTGCTTCTGTATACATATATTTATTTGTGGAATTTTTCAATAAGTTTTGTAATGTTTTCAGTTTCTTTTCGAATTCAAATGCAAACATAAATTTTGTTTAAAAAATATTAAGGAAATTTAGACATTGGATTCGCGTTGAAGGTTTTTAACATATCTTCAGATGTCACTCACACACTCGTATTGATTACCATTTAGACATTGCAGTTACTCATAGTCCATTTTAATGCTCAAATACTACTTAATTTAATTTATTTTTATTGTTCTATATTTTTATTCCGATTTGATGATGGACCTTTACTCACGCATACTTAATGCTTTTTCCTACTATTCCCCATTCTCCATCCAGTGGATATCATCATTAGGTAAACCGCAATGGATCATACATCAATTTCACACTGAAAACGACGAACATGAAAAGAATCTTGTGGCAAACCTCAAAGTGCGAATTTCACAAGAAAAACCACAACTTCTACAACAAATGACTTTGAACTGCAAATTTGCTGCTAACAATTTACACAAAAGCATTTTTAATCATCGAAGATTCAAAGTAATAACTAAGTAACCCAACAGAAACTTCATCACTGCATTATGACTAAGAATAGAATACAATGGCATTTAAGCATTGCACAGTGGCGTAGCTTGGGGAGCAGAGGGGGCCATGGCCCCAGCCGGCATAAGGTAGCAAGCCCCTACACCCTAAATTCAAAATGGGTTTATAAAAATTTTTGGAAAAAAAGTTCGCCAAGTAATTATAATTCCAAAAGGTTAATTATTATTCCATGATTTTTCTTATAAAGAAAAAACAATCCAAGTATTACGTTATGTGACGATTGAAACCCAGGAGGTTAGAGTAGAGCAATCTTTGGCTAGATGCCACACAGATGTGCAACAGCGGAGAAAAGATTTCAATCTCAATCCTGAATTTGATCCTTACTCAACACATTCACTACAAACCTAGTTTGCCGACATGCAGCTTCAGTGGAGGTAAATTAGGCGACTTTCTTTGGTACGCTAGAACGCTGCTACGCTTTTTTTTTTTGCTATGTCGACGCACTGGTGGGAAGTTCTTCTTGCAGCCACAGGAAAAAGTTTGAAGAGGGTTCAGGAAATACGTTGGAGCGCTAAAGGCGATGCTGTAAATTTCATTAGAACTAGAACCAAGAAACTTTAACTGCACTGGAAAAACTGACGAAAAAATTGATAGCTTGAAAACACAGACAGATACAAAAAGTTTATTTGTTGCTTTACAAACATATTCATTTTTATGTTACTTAGGCTTCTGGCAATGATGCTCAAAATTATATGAAAATAGACGGACACCTTAATGCTTTACGGACCGTATTAGAAGAAAAAACGAGAAGAATTCGTGGATGACACCTTAAGATAAAAGTTTATGTGAAGAGCTTGAAATTTCTTTTGAACCTCCAAGGCGAATCAGGAGGAACCGTATATATGGCGTTGGAAGTAAAGATGTTGAGTTATCGTTCGAAGATAATTTCGGGCGAACAGTGATTTCTTCAATGGACAGAGTAACTGCTGGAATTCGCAAAAATATGACTGTATGGGCTCATTTAAAAATGTTATTAAGTCCAAACTTGAAGATGGCTGACAAAATATAGTCATAATGTTGAGATTTTTTTTAACATCTGTCATCAGAAATGTCAGTGGCGAGAGAAGCTTCTCTAAACTAAAGTTAATGAAAAATTATCTCTGATCGGCTTTGTCCACATATTGGTAAGGACAATTGTATAAAAGATTTTGCTAAGAAAAAAACCACGAAAAGTACATTCCCGGTCGGCCCCAAGCGGCGAAAGGCCACGCTACGCCACTATAGAATTTTGCATGTCGACGAGCCAATAAATTGCACCAACTAACAATAATAATAACAAAAACAAAGTAATCAATCAACGCGTTCAATACTCAATAGTCCCTTTTGCTCGTTCCCCGAACATCTGTGCTATAGACTCGCTTTCTTTCTCAGCATTTCCTCTAAAGAGAACAAAACCTGAAAAGTGTTTCAATCAATTGTTACGATAAAAACAGTGGGCTTTATAAGACGTGAATTATTGAATTGTTCCATTGATGGATGACTACCAGAAGCCATGGACCTTTAATCTGGATTCACTTAAAAAGCTACAGATATGGTTAGATACTACAATAATAAGGAAGTTTCATGAGAGATGACTTAAATGTAGTAATTTGACAAATGCTCCACTGTACTTCTTATAAACATTTTCCGATACACAATTTAAACATAACACAGGAGAAAACAGAAAATATGTAATGAATAAAGTCAGATAAAAACTAAAAAGAACATTATTTTCGACTATGCCGAAGATGAAATACTCTTCACGGAATTTGTATGGGAGGTACCCTCCTTAGGAATCTAATAGTGTCCAAGTTGCAGTTCGATAGGATAAAAAACAAAAAAGTTTTTCTAATAAGAACATGAATTCAAATGGATGGTTTTTTGGGAGGTACCCACCTAGTGGTCGGATTGGGATGGTTCTCACAAATGTCCTGTGCCTGTTTCAGTTCGATAGGACAAAAAAAAGTTTTTCTAATAAGGACCTCAATTCAAATGTGTGGCCTGTATGGGAGTTAACCACCCCCTAGTAATCCGATTGCTCTGGTTCCGACAAATGTACTGCGTATGGTAAAAAGAAAGGTTCGTGCACAATTTCAGCTCTGTAGCTCAAAAACTGAGGGACTAGTTTGCATACATACAGACGGATAGACGGACCGACGGACAGACGGACATGGCTTAATCAATTCGTCAAATCGAGATGATCAAGAATATATATATACTTTATGTAGTCTCTTTTGTCTCCTTCTGCCTGTTTCAAACTTCATGAATACGCACTCCCGTGAAGTATAACGAGTAAGAAATCGCATCACAAACTATAGCATCTTTCATGTAGAATTCACACGGCCAAGGGAATCGGAACGGAAGCTTGCACTTGATTGAAAATCCATATACAAAGAAGTAAAGTTTTGTTGATAATCATCATACTGATGCAATTTGAGCTTCATCGTCATAGTTGTGATCATCGCCATCATCTTCTCTGATTTCTCTGTTTGCTTGCACTATGTGTATACTGTGCAATCAAAGATAGGTACTCGCCATTGAGTAACTGTGTGCATGAGTTCTTGATCTATCGCAGAATGTTGATCAATAATGCATTCATTTGATAGAACCACATATATTGTATGAACTAGTATATGTGCATCAAATAGGACAAAAATCAACTCCAGCTTCGATCAGTGCGAAAGTCAAAATATTCGTAATGGCCCTAGGGACATTACTGCCAACAATACTCAACTCGGCTTTAGTCAATCCAAATAAACTGACTTGCCGCCAGATTGGTAGCAGTCGCTATAGCTAAACTTTAAGACAATGCGTACTCTGCCATTCTGTGGATGTTTGTTTACTGGTTCTGAAGTTATTGGTGAGAAAATGCGTCATAAATTAGTAATATTGAGCAGAAGCAGAAGTATCGAGGTCGTCTAGGCCGACCATATCGATGTGCTGGTGAAATGGCTTACTGCGAATATGATCCATGATACATGTTCCGACCGAGATGAAATACGAATCAGAAAAATAGCAATCCAAAAAGTTAGACAAAAGAATGGTGAAGCTCTTTGACATTGCATCTTACATCTTCCCCGTCTGGTTCTTGCTTGCTGTGCCATGTTTATGGCTAGCAGTCTTCATCATATTTAATGGTTGTGTGATAATATGCCAACTTGGTGTGGCTAGCACAGGAAATTCTATAAAGAAAATATCTATAAGTGAAGAGGCAAACCGCAATATATCGCCGACCCCCTAAGCATAAAGGCGGACTGTTGGTTCTATAGTTGACTGAAAGGACGGATGGATGGATGGACAAACGCACATAAAACTCAATTAAAAAACGCATTTGGCTCTTTTGTCGATTTCATCTGAGCAATCATGACGACTACGACGACGACGACTGCTTTGGCAACGATGGCAGAGAAGGCGAACATGATGATGAACAGCTTCCATTGAATTGGCGGAGGCAATAAATATGCTTGCTTGGTTATTAGCCGCTTGGAATGTTGGCGATGAGCGTTAATTAACTCATCATTTTTTTTTGTGTTTCACGCGTTTGTAAAGAAGAATATTATTGTCAGTTCTTGTTGTTCTTTTTAATTGCATAATATACGATAATCCTATTGTGTGAAATATCCTTTTGTTGTTAGAAAGGAATAAAATTTTTTAATGGTCAAAAGTAATGAATGTTCTAAAAATCGTAAAAACACGTTCGCTTCAATAGCTTAAAAGTTAGTTTAAGTGTCTGTTATGTGATCAGCAGCAAGTCGTGAATTGTCTAAGTTGTTGCTACTGCGTTTGTTGTTACTGTTGTTACTGTTGCTGCTGATGGCTGAACATGACATCCAGAACAGTAACAACTAAAGCAGCAACACCGCTCGGTGCCCCTCACGTCATTGTTGCGGCATACATCACATCATCAACTGATCCACTGCATCCTCAATCTATCGCTGTCTTACTACTCATGAGATTACTCGCAACTAAGCAAGTGCCATCAGAGTGCGTGTGAGGTAGCATTCCTTTTTGCTTCAGTTTTTTCTTTCTTCCTAGACTGCGATATGTATTATACGTACATATATCGTCTGAGATCAAATCAGCTCACCTAAACTCAGTGAGACTCAGCACGATGTTTTTATTCTTTTGGTTCTAGCTGGTCTTTCCGTCTGTCTATCAGATACTGCGCCTGTCGTTCATTCGTTCGTTGATTCTGTTTTTTCAGCAAAATTAAGTACATACTAGAATGTAGTTGAAAATGTCTTTAATAATGACAGAAAGTATGTATGGAACTTGAAAAGCGCGTAAGCATCATCCAGTCGCGAACACATTCGAGTTTTGTTGGCAAACGTCAGAGTCTAGATTTAGCGTACACATAGAGAATTTAACTATACACAAGAAATATTAAAAATGTACTTTGGACTTCCCAAAGTCTAACCATTTCTTGATATCTTTTTCACAAAGAAATACACATATTTAAGAACCTTCATATATATTGTATTTATACGTATTGCTCGATAGATTTCTAGTATTAACATGATTCATAGAATACAGTGTAATCACTCGTGATTCCAAGGCAATTATCGGGCTACGGGAGGTATCCTTCCAATGAAATAGATTTTTTTCCTAAAGTCATATTTTGAGACTAATATATTTGTCCGGCTAAAAGAGATGTCCGCCTGGGGGTAAATGTCCGCGACTAAATATATACGTTTTAAGTTGATGAGGTTTTTCAACAAATGCGACGTTTAATATTATAAACTTTTTAGGGTTCCAGACCCAAAGGGTTACCAAAGAGAAACCCTATTGCAGAGACTTCGTTGTCCGTCCGTCCGTCCTCGGGTCATATCTCATGAACCGTAATAGCTAGAGAGTTGAAATTTTCACAGAATGTGTGACTCTATCCGGGCATCAGCAACAAATACTGAATAAAATAATAAACTAATAAAACTAAAATATTTTCAAAAACTTAAAGGGGTGCCCATACAAGGAACATTTTGGTTTGTATGGCAGCTATACGATTCAGTAATCTCATGATATTGATATTGGGCAGTTGGTGGCTATTCATCAGAAACTCCCATACAAACTCCCATTAAAATTCTGGTTTTTAATAGAAAAACTTTTTTGTTTTTTGTCCTATCGAACTGAAATTTAGCCACTATAAGTTTCTTATATAGGGGCTGTATATTTTTTCGAATCATCCAACTCGACCAACTGAGGGGTACTTCCCAAACAAACCCACCATTAAAATTCAAGTTTTTATTCGAAAAACTTTTTTGTTTTTGGACTATTGAACTGAAATTGAGACACTATAAGTTTCTGATATAGGCACGGTACATTTGTTGGAATCAGCCAAATCGGCCAACTAGGAGGGGCACCTCCCATACAAACGCCAATTTGGTACGGAACCCTCCGTGTACGAGTCTGACTCGCACTTGGCTGATTTTTAAATTTGATTTTACAGAGAATGTTTTAAGTGTAAATATTATATTATTCGAAACCATCTTCTCCGTTTCATCATCATTGCCACAAACATTGACAACAACGAGCGATGTCAGCTGTCGATGTTGCTGAGTGAAATAATCTGGAACGTCATTTTTATTGCTTGCTGCCTGCATTCCACTTCGCGACTTATAGCGTTAACTTCATAGCGGGCGCTCGTTGTCGATATCGTCTTCGCTGTTGATTTGTTGCTCTCGTCTTAGGCAATCTTGAATGTCGTCATCACCATCATCATTATCATCATCATCAGAACTGGCAATAGTGGTGGCTGTCATTATTCGCTTTGATTCGCTGTTCTACGTGCAGGTAAAAAAGATCGCAGTGCTTGGCATTTTAGACTCACACTAAGCAATCATTGCTTGTTGCTCTGGCAACATCACATCATGCGACTACTAATAATTTCAAACATTCGTAAGCGTGTTATGAAGGTTTTTGATTTTTTTTTAAGACGTTGTTGCTTCTCATTCCCATTGTTGATCAACAGCTACAACAACAAAGAAAACAGTTTCTGACACATCGTTGTTGTCGTTATTCGCAGTCCCATCATGTTGATATTTATCTATGCAATTGTTGCTCGTATCTTTCGCTGCGTCTGGCTGATCTGGAACGTTTTGATTGACTAGCAGCATATTAGTTTTCCAGTGCTGCTGTTGTTGTTGCCTCAGTCAAAGACTTTTTACAGTCATGCCACTGCTGCTTCCATCGTTCTTCCAATGCTCATTTTGGTGTTAATAAAAATTATTGTCTTGGCCAGTGAGTAAGTAAGAAAATAAGTAAGTATGTATGAAAGAAGTAAAGATAGCCATTCTATAAATAAGAAGAAACAAGGCAACAAACACAGTGCTCGAATGGTGGATGGAGTGTATCCATTGCAATAAATGTTGCTGCCGTAAGTACGTGACAATGTTATCAACAACAACAGCAGCAGCATCATCACTTTTGTTATTGTCAACTGTGTCGTATCTCATCTGGGTGTCTTTGGTTTTTCGAATAATTTTTTTTTTTTTTTTTTTGCGGCGCTTGTTTGTCATTTCATATTTGATAAGTATTTACCGCCAAAGTTAAAGTTGCAGTATCTTTTAAGTTAAGTCGTGGTCTCAACTATTCGATGTTTGTCGCTTCTTTTGCAGCACGTGCTGTTGTTGCAAGCATTAATTGTTTTGTGCAATAATTTCTAATTGGGAACAAATTGTCTTAAAAAAATATTTAATAAATCACTTTTCTTTTATTTGCAGTTAATCATCTTGATGCTCAAAACTTATTGTTTATAAAGCTTAGCTTAACCGAAATTACAAATAAGTAATGGTTCAAGCTAGTGTCCATAATTCTTCATGTTCACTATTTATAGTCTACGTATTTATATATATACATACATATACATATGTATAAGTATATTTAATAATAAAAATAAATAAAAACAATAAAAATGTAAATGTTATCGCACAAAACCCTTTTTTGAATTCCTAGGTTTTTACGGAGTACAAGTGTAATTCTTCTTGTAATTGTACAGCTATGTTTAAGACACATATGATTCTATTGGCGAATGTCAAGAAAAAAAAAAAACTTTTTGCACAATTGATTCACGATAGATCAAAAATCATCATAATCACAGAGGAATTCATAAAATAAAATAGAACGTTTCTTTCCTGATTATTTATATTTATTGTTTCTTGTAATAAGTTCTAAACATTACAGAGCATTTGTAATATCATAAATACATAAGTGTATGTTGCAAAAACGAAGGGTATAAGAAAAACTACCATATTGTAGGGACATCAGTTTATGTCTAGCAAAATTATATTTTTCGATAGTCAACAAATTGTATATACTATTTCGAAAGTTGAAGAAGGAGAAGAAATAGCATGAAAAACTTGTGGTTACGCTTGTTACTTTCCTCAAAAATTTTTTAATACCACTTTTGTTACTTTTATGATTATAAGGTACATAAATATATTGATATGATTAAATTCTACTTTCTATACTAAAATGTTCTATGTTTGGTGGTTCATGCCGGTTTATTGGCTAGCTGCTGTAAGTGACCTTGTGGCTTCAGAAAACAAAAAAAGAAAATTTGCATGAATGGTGCCACACTATTAGTGAAGAGTTCTTTATACTGCAAAAATCCTTTAAGAGAACACGAAGTCAATACAACATGGCAGGGCATTCTTAATCAGTCAAAAAAAAACATTGGATCCGTTCAAAATATCCTAAATAATTGGTTTAACTCAAAGAGGAAAAGAACTTTTTAACTTCTATAGGCTAAAGGGGGTTCCATTGAAATTATTAAGCTACGTTCACCTCATTGGTAGATCTACCAATATTGGTAGATTTTTAGTCTGCATTCGATTTGCAGTATATGCCAATGATGTACGCATCAAATTTTTATCTACTAACGTTGGTAGACAAATCATTGGCACGGCATTTGCACAGTGACATCTGCAAACGAAATTGGAATGTGTATACCAAATTTTTAATATTCGCAAACGGTTTGTCATTTGCTGGTGTGGGTTTCTTGTGCATCGGCAAATAACAAACGTTGTCAGCAAATGAAATGAAATGTAAACGGCAAATTTTCCGTTGAAAGCTCTAATATTGTTTGGCTATCGTTTGCAGAGAATTTGCTGGGTTTGAAAGGTCTGCAAACGTTGGTAGATCTACCAATGGTGTAGGCGTAGCTTTAGGTTATCTTAACAAAACCAATGGTACTCTTTTCATACAAGGATAAGATAATGGGTTTTTCTCTATGCAGTATATTCCGTTCTTTATTTTGATATATGCAAGCTTATATATGTAATGATAGATGATTGATCCATACATCGAATACCCGATGGTTTCGCTAGACTAGCATGTCAAGAGGATTCAATTAGATTCAAATGTATTTATTTGATTAATTATTTTATTTTTTCTATGTATTGTAGGAATATATTGTGTTCAGGATGTGAGAACTAGAAGACTTGGTAACCTTGTAAAGCATTGTAAATGTTTAAATTATAGGAAGCTATGAAAATGGGTATGAAAATTATTAATTTAATTTTGGGGTGCGGTTTTCAAATCAAATATGTATTTGCATTTCCTGAAATTAATTTTCACAAAGTTAATTCGCATAACTTTAAAAGCGTTTTATTCCCATCGAATTTACACACCTTACATACCACGACGGATGCCCCTCTACACTTCACTATGAATTTGGTGTTGTCAATAAATGAGTTTAAGACACGTAAAAAAAAAACATAAAGGAATAGCACATATATCTAGATACAAAGTTAGCAAGAAAAATGAGATAAAGAACAATGCGATGCTGGCAATCAATGCAATTGAATTAGCGCTCTAAAGGAGTCACTACTGAGTGAGAACCTTATGAAGCGGGGAAGTGGGATTTACGCGAAAACAAACATATAGAATTCAATGTATGCCGGCAGCAATTATATATCAAAAGCGTTTGGAATGTGCCGCGCTTGTAAGCGTTTGGAATTAAGAAGATGAAACGGCGGCCATGACAAGCAATTGCGGCAGATGCCGGAGCCAGCACCAAACTGCAAATGGCAAATAAATAAACACCAGAAGTATTGAGAAAATAAAAAGGAAGAACAAACAACAACATTGACCTTCGTCTTGCGGTAATGAAAACAAAACAAATCACAAAAAGAACAGAACAACAAATCGAACTACACCAAAAGAAAGACTTAAGTGAGCAACTTGCAATTATGTCGTTGTCAGTAGTAATGTTGCTTGCTGGCAAACACAAATAGACAATTGCTATTGCAACAAAGTGTCCATCACTTATTTAAATTGTTGTTCAAAAAATTTGGTGTATCTTTTTCTATGCAATTTAAAATAAAATACAAGACAAGACATTACATTAACTTCGGTGCACTGAAGCCTACATGCCTTTCAATCACTTAAGAAGTCTCTTCTCCCAGAAGATCCAGTTGATTCCACTTATTCAGCATTGTCTCAGTGCAATATTGCATAGTATTGTTCTTTATGGATTTTTTTTTTTTTTTTTCAGTTATGAACGTATTAGTCATATGTGGTAATGAGCTTTTACTCAATTTAATATATCTGATTTCTATTAGAATTGAGAATGTGTGTGGTTGTCAACCATATAAAGAAAGGTCAAAAGAGTAAATCTTAAATTAATAGAAATAAACGTTGATAAGAACAATTTATTTAAACCTACCCAACTTCAAGTTGCTTCAACAACCTTCTCCTTACTAGAAACAAGTGGACAAAGCAACGAATAAAACTCATCTCATAAAACAATAACCATATTATCAATTATCGCCTGCCTTTACTAACACTACAATAATGACACTTTTTCTTAATCTGCTCGCTACAAATTTCAAGCTAACAGCAAGAAAAATGTATCAATAACTAAAGAAAAAAAAAAAAAAAAAAAAATCAACACACAATATTTTCTTGTATTTCGAATCCAAATCCAGAAATATTTTACAAGCGCAAGGTTGTGGCAAATGTTGTCGAAGCGTTGCACATTGATGTATTGTTACTTTCATTTAAAAGGCATACGATATCCTCGTACTTATGTACTTATTAAGGAAGGTAGAGATGAAAGTGAGTAAACGAAGGGAATGAGTTACACAATAATAAACAACAAGAACAAGAATCACCGGTACGAGCATAAAAGGTTCATCGATATCCCATCGTGCGATTTAATGACATCGAATGAATTCCAGCAGCAACACAAACAACAACAGCAACATCATCAACAAATACGAGTACAACAGTATGGCAGCATAAGGACAAAAGCAGAGAAGTCTACACAAAAATTGTCAACAATAAAAAAACATACTTACATATATGTACGAGTACCTTCAGAAAAAAGTTCCCTAAAAAAATGTCAACATCAAGGAAATCTCGAGTCAGTAACTAAAGCCCGGTCAGCTCGAATATCAAAAATCTTGCATTTTAAAATTGCCCTACATATGATAAGTTTGAAAAAAAATTAATAAAAAAAATTAATTTTAGATGATTTTAAATATTGCTTGGGCATATCATCAAATGTCATAATTATCACTAAGTGGTCCTTGCGAATTTCGTTTAAAAGAATTAAATACATCTCGTTTTCTATATAGAAGAATGCCTATATATGCTTATATTCATTTGTAAGATTATTCCGATTGCGATAATTTTATATTTTTAACACTAACGAAATATTTCATACGAAAGAATTCAGAAACAATTTTAACGTGAAAACGTTATATAAAAGTATTCCATAGTCATGTCAAAATCTAACGCTGCGTTACACCCAAATGCTTTTTGTGTTGCCAAAAATTTTAATAAACTCGTGATTTAAAAGTCTTTGCGCTAAGTAATTTATATATTCTGAAAATGGAGAAGAGCACGTTGCCTGTAAGATTTTTTTTTTGTCATTGCTCGCTTACGTCATGAAGGGGGGAATGGGTTGAGCATGATGCAACAATTATGAAATTGCTATTTTTTGTAAACATATCTCTTGAGAAAGGCTTGGCTGATTTGGCAAAATTTTTGGTGTGCGTTGTACGCCAAATTAAAAGAATATGAAAGAAATTTTTTGTATATTTACCGGAAAAGTTCGATATTTGGATGGGTTTGGATTTTAGTATGTATTAAAAATACACTAAATAAAAAAGTGAGGTATACTTTTAGGAATAACATTTTTGTAGATTTTATAAATGACAACAACTTATGTTAACTTAAAAGTGTGTGTTTTTTTTTTTTTTAACGTGAAAATGTGTTTAAAATCGGTGCCAAACCAAGGTCCCGTATAATACAGCATTACACTGAAATTCTTCTGATGTAGTGTATATATTCTGCTAACAACCGAGTGCGCTTACGTCATGAAGGGGTGAGGGTGATCCAAAATGTGCATCAAAATTAATTTTGCCCGACCAAAGAATTAAAAAAATTAAAAATGTACTTAAGTCACCATATATTTCGACCTTTTCAGTAATCTACAGATTTCATTTAATTTGATGTTATGATCGCGGTGAATGTAGTAAGACCTTCTATCAAGCATCTACCAAACCATCTATACAATCTAATAGATATAAAGTTGAGAATATTTTTATACTAGATAAATGTAACATTATTTTAAGGTTCACTGGAAAAAGTATAATAATATACATGCATTAATGAGGTGAGTCTCATTTCTTTCCTTTTAAATTATACGAGAAACGTTTTCATGCGAAAAATATCACGTTAGTATAGCAATACTACGTAACCCCCTTTTTAAGACATTCACACATTCTTATTGAATACTTTATTTATATCAAACTTTAAGTAAGTTAAGTCCACAAAATCATCAGTTATATCCCATACGCTATTTGAACTATCGTTTCGTGAGGCAATAATGATAATTGATGAATAAATGTTTTAAATGTGGTTCAATTTTATTTTGAAAATAATAAAATATATTTTCTATAGATTTATTGTTGATAGTAGAATCTAAAATGAAAAAGAAATATGTATGTTCATATATTCACATATTTGTATATACTTTTAAGTTAGTTACACAAGATATAGACTATGAGAGTATGGGAAGAAAATGCAATGTCAAAAAGAAATGATGATGAACGGCGATTAAGTAGAGTGAACAAAAGCGTCAAGTGTGCAACAGTCAAAGCGCCAGATAAAGATATAGTATCTAACGTATGCGCTGTCAAAGAGAACCTAAATTACCCAATAAGAAAAAGATGTGGAAGTAGAAGTTGAAATCACTGCGACTGAAGCGATGAATAGTTCTTTATGCGTCCTCCTTGACTTTCTGCTCCCATCTAAAAAGTACATCCACAGTTTTGCAGGAGGCATTTTTGACCACCGTGTATAGTTTTTTGTGTCGCGCACGTTGTTCGCTGTGCATGTACACATTTCATTTTAACGGTTCTAGGCAGCAATGACTTGTTTTTGTTGTTTCGGTTTGTTCAGATTTATAGCAATTTTACGGTGATTGCACGCCGTCTGACCCACAAATTCATTCAGCAGCACTCGAACACGCTTCCAGACCAAATACAATCTACAAGACAAAATTTACAACAACAAATTGGGTGCTGTTGCCATTTGGTAGGTGGCATATGTTCATGAGAATGTTTCGCAAGAGGTTACTGATTACTCAACCTCAAGGAATATACTTTATATTTATACAATTTTGATCGCTAATTTTGATGTACCTTAAAGTCAATTCTATTATTTTACGAGGCTTAATTATTCGATTTATACGAGTACATGAGCATTCGCATTCACTTAACAAAAAATACCACCATTGCTTGGTAGCCTGTATCAAAGTTCCATTAATAGCTAGGTAACAGGAAACCAAGTCTGTATTAGTTATGTTTGTCTTTTATCGAATTATGAAGCTTCAATTTTTGTTGAGAAAAACGAAAACTTTTAATTCAATATCTTTCTTAAAACTATATGGAAAATATTAATTTTTAGCATTATTTTTTATGTGACTATAACCAAATTGAAATAAATAAAAATGGATTGAAAATTTTAGTATAAACAATATTTGTACGTAACTTTTGATTTTCCTTCAAACCTAGAAATATTAAATTAAATTGTTACCTACAGTCTGCAAAGTACATAATCATCTATTACCCCTTAAATAAAGGAAAATTGGACTTTTATGTTGAATTCTGTCTTAGTAAATACATATCTCTTTTTATATCATAGTACTTAATAATTTTACCTCCAAAATTTCCATTTTGTTTTCCAACGATTCGGGGTTCATTGTAATTGTAGAAGACAGGTCAACTTATTTGTTTATTTGTTTATTTTTTACTATTCTGTCTTATTTTAGCTGTTATAGTTTAAGATAAACAGGTGCCAGGTTGAATGAAAAAAATAGCGAAGCTTTATTTATTATTTTCGTTATGCTGATCATTTCGTACCTGCTACTATTTATTTTGTTATATATATAATAAGTAAAAAACTTATTATGATTTGTACATTCCCTTTGGCTACAGGGTATAATAACGGAAAAACAGAACTACGCAAATTTTGATTCTATTAATAAAGGCATCATTTGTTTACACAAAATTGTTCACATCATATATCGCAATCACTGCTATTCATCTAATATATCATGGCATGACCGGCTACAGTAAACTTGAGTTAGAAAAGTAGTAATTAATCTTCTGTCATCATCATCAAAATCTAAGCCATCGTCATGTCTGTTGTTAATAGTTAACTATCATCAGTAAGACTGCATCAAGCTAAATTTTAGTACATCAACAACGACGATGTCAGATTTGAGCTCATCAAAGGCTCACGTTTTTCAAATTACTGTACAAAGTGGGCGTTCAACTGTATTTGCTCACATTCTACGATTACCACAACTTACTGTATTTACCCTGCGGCCCACGATCGCATATTGCAACCGATAGGACTATGCAAAGTTTCAAATTGAGATGAAATGGGGAATTTCTTTGACCCTTTTATATGTTGGGCCACTAGGTTCTTTCACTTTTTAAAGTTTCCCATATTTTTGTAAGCTCTACTGGACTTAGTTCAAATATGAGTATAATTGTGAATTCAGCATAAATCGACATTAATTATTTCTGAATTCGTTTATTTGATACATATGGGAAAATATGAATTTTACGTTGAAGAGATGATCATCATTAACTTTTAAATGCTGCCTTAGTTTTTGTGAATACAAGTGGGGCTGTTTTGTATGGCATTAGTTTGTTTGTTTAATTTAATATTATGTGGGTTGGTCAATTTGTTGTAGATTAGAATTAACGTTGCAAAAAAACGAAAATGGCAGAAATTTAAGGTCTATTCGTGCGTGAAATACTTGCATGACCATAATCTTTTCAGCAATTTTTTCACTGGGTCATGTATGCTTAAAAAAATTACCGGCTATTTGAGGCATCAGCAATCGGTTATTATGGTGAGAGGTAGAAAAAAAAAAAAACATAAAATGATAACCCACTGACCAAGAAGCGAACAGAAGAACTACCACAAAGTTATTAGCAACCTCCACCGGTCAGTGAGAAACAAAACATATAAAAAAGAGAAAACTTCAAGAAATGCATATTGTTCCTCTAGGTGCTAGTGTTTCTAAATGTTGCCAGTCGTCTCTTTCAATCTCACCATCATATCCTACTAATTTTCAATATCATTTCGGTGAAAGAAAGTCAGAAGCTAAACACAAACAAGTAGTTTGCAGTTGAGTTTATAGGAAATTTAATGCCCTGTAATAACTATTTAAATAGAAAAAAATAAAAATTTATGTATCTATATATATAAAAATGAACCCAAAAAATAGTATGACCCAACAAAACTCGAGAACGGCTGGACCAATTTTGATAATGTTTTTGTTGTTGTACTCATGGAGTTACCAGTCAGGCTTGTTGCTACATTTGGATCCGGTAGGTGGCGCTGTTGTCCAGATAGAGATAGTTTTATGAAATTTTTTAAAAATTTTTTCATTTGGCGCAATATATACTGAACCGATATATACTATTTAACTATTAAGTTTAAAAAAAAAAAAACACACAGCAAGACCAAGCACAAAACGTTTTATAGGTTTCTTCGTTGTCAATGCTGGTTGTTGTTATTGTTGTATTTTTCTTCTAAATTTTTAATAACGGGTAACGCTACCAGCGTTAGATAATTTATATATAATTTATATATAGTATAGGTAGGATCTGAAAGAGGTTTATAACAATAACCAAATGTGTCGAAGACAACATTAAATTTAATGAAATACAAAAAAGATTTGAACCTTATTCATCATGTGATCATATAATATTATACGAGTAAATGTTGTGCTGAGTGTAGTAGAGTATTGAAACTAAAGGAAACTATTAAGTATTATTTTGGTTGGTTTACTTTATTTCTTATTCGAATCGCAAAAAATCTGTACACTACACACCTCAACATCAGTCCGCAATGAACGCTTATCAAAATAAATTCTAACCATCTTGTCTTGCCTTTCGAAGTCAGCCGAATGGAATTTCCTTTAGCCTGTTTGCCCGCCCCGCTACCCGCCTGCTTCACTGGCATGTATTGCAATGGTTTAGTATGGTTTGGTTTGGAAAATATACTCCATCTTTCTGTTTGTTTAGCAGTGAGCCAGAGAAAAATGTTTGAAATGCTTAAATAAATAAAATGTAGAAATTGTAGAATCACGACGTGTCTTCATCCGTCGACAGTGTTGTTCTTCTTGGCTGTGGTTAGCGGGAGCAGCTATAGTTGCAACATTTTGGAGGAGACAGTGCTACCGCCTCTGCTGCTAGGTTGCTAGGTTCTAGCAACATGATTTAATTAAGGTCGAGGTTATGCAAACAATCTCTGACAATTGCAGCTGATGAGGCAGCCAGAGGCACAACAGCCTACCGATTCAGGTTGCTTAGGCCATCTATTCGTAACAGATTTGGTCACCACAAGGAGATGTAACACGCAAGCTGGGCTTACTTTTGTCCGACTACAGAGTTTCAATTCAATTTGATTTATGTTCTTCTTGTTATTGTTTTTGTTATAAAATATGAATGAAATTTGTGTTGTTTTTATCCATAACATACCGTTAGTCATAACGGCAAGAGTTGTAGTTTTCTTCACTCGACATGCCACAAACATATTTTTATCGCATGCCACAATCAAGTAAATCTCGTGAATTAGTATAAATTGTGTTTCAATGCGCGAACTTAATGTGTTGCGATGCAATCAGATTTTATCGCTAGTCAAAGTATTTAATACCAAATTTGTTCTATGCAAATGAACTTGCGACATTAAATGTTGCTGCCAGCTGCTGCCACTCAAACAGGCAATTACTCTTACACAGAACAGTAAAAAAGAGTCGCACTAAATATGTATAGAAATTATTTTCGATTCTCTCAAATAATTTAAGAATGAAAAGAAGAATTGGGTATAAAGTATAAATTTTGATATCATCAGCATTATCTTTTGTCCAAAGGTGAGCCAAGATCTGTGAGTTATGTTCAGTTTGTGCTTCCGATATTACAAATGTGTATACGAGGTCTGTTGAAGAAGTCTCGCGAATTTTGTGTTTTTTCAAAAAGTATTTATTTATTCATCAATGTTTATTTTGTCCCCTTCAAAGTAATCCCCATTAGATATTATACACTTGTAGGAACGTTTTTTTCAACCCTCGAAGCACTTCAAAAATAATTTTTTGTGATCTTGTGGAGCTTCTCCTTCGATGCCGTCTTTATCTCCTCAATTATAGCGTAGCGTCATCCATTCATGGGCCTTTTCAGTTTCGGGAACAAGAAAAAGTCACAGGAGGCCAGATCTGGGGAATACGGTCGCTGCGGCATTATTAGTGTGTTGGTTTTGCCCAAAAATTCGAGCACAAGCAACGAGGTGTGAGCAGGGGTGATATAATGGTGCAAAAGCCAATTTTTGTTCTTCCACAAATCCGGGCGTTTCTGGCGGATTGCTTCTCGCAAATTGCGCATAACTTGCAGGTAATATTCCTTATTGACCGTTCTAACCTGTGGCAAGAACTCGTGATGCATCACGCCCCTGCTATCGAAGAAAACTGTGAACAAAACCTTCACATTCGACATAGCTTTCCGCGCTTTTTTCGGTCTTGGCGCGTGCGGCAGCTTCCGTTGGGATGATTCGGCTTTGGTTTCCACGTCATAACCATAAACCCATGATTCGTCACCAGTTATAACCCTCTACAGCTCGTTAGCAATGTTAAAGCGATGCTGTTTTTGGTCGAAATTGAGCAATTTTGGTAAGAATTTCGCGGCGACCCGTCTTATGACCAAATCATTAGTGAATGGCAGGAGCCAATCCATATTTTTAGGTCCTCAGCAACATCTCTAACGGTGATTCGACGATTGGCTAATACTGTTTTCTTCACTCCGCCAATGTTTTTGTCTGTTGTTGTCGTGCTCGGATGTCCGGCACGCTCTTCGTCGTTCACATCTTATCGACAATCTGAGAACATTTTGTACCACCGAAAAACGTTGCTTCGGTCCAAGGTAGCTGCACCATATGCCATGGTCACACAAAATTGAATACAGATTCTTTGATCCATTTTTTGGAATAGGCAAAAATCGGAGATGAGCCAAATCACGTGCAAGCAAAGCAGCTGTCAAAAATTAACTGAACATTCTAAATGGCCGAACTTGTCAGCAGAGACTGAACTGACCGTTTAAAAGGCCTTTAAATAAGAGACATGAGTAACATACATATCGCCAGAAGAAAATCGAAAATCGAATATACGTAACCCGCGGAATTCGAAATTCGCGATACTTTTTGAACAAACCCTCTGTCCCTCATATGGGCGCCGGCTATAACATTGATTTAACAAATTTCAGGCTTAAACATTTGTAAGAAAATAAAAAAAAATAAAAAGCGAATATACATAATTGAAAAGATATTATGATTATACAATATACATATATTCAACTTACTTACCAAAATTACACTTAGTATACATTTCTTTTACTGTTATGGTATTGTATCTAATTGATGTTAAACCAGCTCACGCATCAACACATTCCGGGGGACATTCAACCGCAACATCGCTGCAACTCAGAACATGTGGAGCCACGTCCGTCGACCACATTCTAGATGTCTGTTCAAGTTTGGGAAGAGCAAGGGCTATATTTTTTAAAAGCACTAAGCCATAAGAACTCTTAAAAGAATACTCTTCATATAATATTGACTTAGTTTATAGTTTTCTTCATCATTGTGATCTAATTCACTTACTCTAATCATTATAAATACTCTTTTTTTTAAATTTTAAATGAAGTATTAAATATTATATCTAAATATTATAAATAAATAAATTAAATGATGTTACACCTTAAGTTTAATTTGCAAAGAAGCTGATGCCCGCACTCATTAGATTCGTAATTGCCTCCCAATGGCAATAAAGTGCTGAAACTTCCCATACTAAATGCGATACAAATAGACATTTTCTGCAACACATCAGAGTCACAGCAGCAATTAAACCAGTAACATTCTACATAGGATATTATGTTTCCGATCTAGCAACGCTATATGCTTCATGTAATATATTCTGTTGTTCAATGTTGTCGCTCGTTCATTTGTTGTATCTTGTCATGAGCAATTTTAGATTTTAAGGACTCGATAAGGGTTTGGTGCATTCAATTCCAATTGAAAACACAAAATTGCAAAATACTCGTATGTATATTTTATTGTATTTCTCTTCTATACTGTTCAAGTTTGCCGTTTAACATTTTACTTCTACAAAATATTCTGATTTGTAGTTTTTATTTTTGAAAATCTGCAAATGTTGCTTTGATCTTTAAGTATTTTTATTTTCATCGAATCGGTTCGGTTCGAAATATTTTCATATGGTTTATTATTTTTTTTTTTTTAATTTTTTATTTGCATTTATATAATTCTAATCCTCAAAACCTTCATTTCCCCCCATATATAAAACACAACAATTTGGATATTTTGAATCTGAATCTCTAAAATCACAATTCAATTAATTCTTGTTAGCACCAATTTTGATTTCAAGCTTTCCACTATTCAGCATGAAAATTATTTTGGGGGTACAGGGTATATCATACTCGGTTGCACCTGACTTTGGCATAGTAACTTCTTGTTATTGCGGTTGTACTCGAGTATCTGTTGTTCGTACATAATTCGTGCAAGTTATGTTGCATGTTTTCATACTTAATCAATTTTTTCTGTTTTGTATTCCTATCGGATTAAGGTTAAATTTCTCAATTTACGTTTTGATTTTGACAATATTTTTTTTCGTTGCTTTGTTTTATTTTTCTGTTTGGTAATTAGTTGTTAACATTGAACTTTTCTTAGCAGCAAATCGATAAATCGATTATGACTTGGATTTTGTTTGCTATAATGTTATAACACTTATTGTATTGTATATAAATGAGCCATCAAGGCTGCCATATAAAAGGTAGTCGACCAAAAAAAAAACAAAAAAAAAAAAAAAAACATAAATCTCTCTAATATGCTAGGATTATGGTTAAATTAGGATGTGGTAATCATAAAACACTATATAGCAGTTACCATTATATGGTTTGCAACTAAAATACTATTCCATCTTGGCTATAGAGCCACTGCTAATTCCTGCGGAAAAATTTTGGTTCCTGCTTAATGCATTTCATGATATTTTGTGATGTTACAAAAAGGTATGATTTCTTGACGAATTCTCACACTTGGCTCCTCGTTTTTAATGATGATTGTGACGTGATATGATTTAGTGGAAATCACCTACAAGTGACGGCCACTCAAATAACAGTTTTTTTAATGTTGTACAGTTTCCCCTGAATGAGAGGCCAAGTTCAGCCAAGATCTGAATCAACGTTCTACTGAGATTAGTGAGATTTCTGAAGGAACGGCATCATCAATGTCATTGCCCGTTTCAATAGAAATATTTAGATTGGTGTGGTGGTTTGAAAAGATATAACTTAGGATTTTTCGTAATGGGACATTTTGGTGTTGGAGAAAATTGCGGCATCAAATTAAAGATGAGTGCAGAGCGATTGCAGGACAAGTCAATAGTATCAGCAGTGGTCATCAGCTGTCTCGGTATTCTGCAGTACACTACCAAGTCTAGCTAATGTAATATTTTATTTGGGTTAGCGGGCTAGTTCTTCCTTAGGATTAGTTAATCTAGGATCCCATCATGGCTGTTTAGCGTTGAAGTCAACAGCCACCAAGAATTTGGATCCAAGACTTTAGAAGAGATGTTCGAAGTCAGCGCGAATTGGGGAGGTCGGTAAATGCAATGTGCTGTACTTGTTACAAGAATGACATTTACTTTTTTGTGTTCAGCAAGTTTTAATTTGACAAGAATTAGCTATTTTGCTAATGTTATAGACAATAATTTTCTTTGTCACACAGAAATATTTCTTGTATCGTGTAGAACTGAAGCCTAAGGTGATTGTCATAGATTGGATTGGATACATTTATTTACAAAACTTAAAAAACAATGTTAATAAACCAGCAAGTGGTGGCACCAGCTTAACGTTACGTCATCCAAATATGGGGCACTACCACCGCCTACAAAAGTACCAAACTGCAGGTGTGCCAGAACAAGGCAAGGACTGTTAAAGTTTAAAGTTTTAGTGCCATTTTTAGCATTGCAAACGATTATGTGAATTTCTGTGTAAGTTTAATTGTGGAAATAAAGTCAATACCATTACGTAGAATATTCATTTCATTCAACCTTGCGGACAGCCTGCTTTTATATCAAACGCCTTACATAAGGCGTTTCCAACATGTATTTACAACAAACGATTGGTTTTTTAGGAAAATTTGGATTATTTTTGTGAATTCAGGGAGAAGTTCCTAAGGTATTGCAAAGTTCATGGTCCTCCGATATATTCATTTCCTACGTATTAAAAAATGTTCCAAACACCATATCAAAATAGAAATATCATTTATATTGTATTATGGTTAAATGGTTTGGTAAAATCTCAAGCTTACATTGTTTGAAATAAATGTACTAAACTAGGAGAATTGTTATTGTTTTGACTTCTAATATACGCTGCATTTTTTATCCAAACCGAAGTCCACAAATCATCCTCATCTTCTTTGGTTTTACACTTTTTTTTATTTGTGTTTTTTGTTTGAAAGCGCAAATCGTGTCTGTTTAGCCGGAGGAGATGTTATTGAACTGCGGCATCGATGTAGTAAAAAGTGTCGCCGCAAAAGGCGTGAAAAAGGAAAATACAACTTTTGCGCAGGCGCATTATCGGCACCAACATTCAAAAGCTGCACTAAGCACATTACTTGTTACTTAGTTGATTCGTGTTGTTCCTACAAATTTCCGCGAATTTTTCAACGACACTTAAAAGTTGCAAAACGTGATGACAAAAAAAAAAAAAAAAAAAAACAAGTCCAAAATGGCAAGAAAAAATATATAGAAAAGTTTTTACTTTTGATTTAAATACTAAGCGAGCGAGATTCAAGATTCAATGCAAAAATCACAGTAAACATTGGACGTGCATAACGAAGTGTCTTCAAGGCCAAAACAAAAACAACAAGAAAAAAAAGGTTCTCATGAATCAAACCCCGCAAATCGAGCGGCTTCCAACTCCTGTCCCATTCGAGAATTGGCTTCGCTTTTTATTTCAACAGACAAGACCGGATCAGACTTCTGTATCGGTCGCATTCAATTTCGCTTAACTCAATTTGGACAATGTCAGCGCAATAAATTAATCAAAGGATTTTTGCATACATATGGCGACGGCAACTACAATAACAACATTGCGACGTCCATGTTTGCGACATTTGACAATTGTCATCGTCATCATTGTCATTGTCGTTATGTATTGTACCTTTGGTTACGTATTGCATCCTGCATTGAGTCAGCAGCTCCATTCACTCACGTCTATCTCAAGCAGATTCTCTGACAAGCGCTACCTTCTTGTTAGCCCAATGCCTTATGCCGCGATTGTCAGTTATGTACTCCTATACACATACCTTATTGTAGTACTACAATTGTATCTTCTGCCGCCACTATCACTGAGTTTAATATGTAACAAGAAAAACGCCGAAAATGTGAATCTTTGGTTATCTTATACAATATGCAAGTAATACGGTTCTCACAAGTAAATCTGAGTCCAGCCCAGCTCAGTCCAGTCTACTCGAGTTTAAGTCAGTGGCAATTGACAGCTCTAAAAGATTTGTATGGCAAATATAATTTATGTACGAGTAAAGTCAACCAGAAGCCCACAATATTGTCTATATTCAATTGACCATAGAAGTGCAGAAGCAAATGCAGTCATCTGAGGCGGTGTGCTCCTACTACAACAAAATGATATCAAAAAGACTTTTACTTTTCGGAACTTGAAATTTTTAAATAACTTTTTTGTTCAACTTACCATGCATGCCCCCGCCAGTGTCTGTCCTATTCATCATTTCCCTTCGGAAGAGTTTTGCATTTGGCGCTGATAATTTCTGAGCTTCAAGTGCTTCATTCTCTTCCTTTTTTTTTTTTTTGCCTTTTGCTAACATTGTAAATTTCTACTGGAACTTCTATGGCTTCTTCCTTCGAATGATTTTGCTCTTTAGCTTTAGTTTTAGTATGTTCAGTTGTCTTCTCTTGGTTTACCTCATTTATTGTTGTTCAGTGGCTGTTTTTGTGTTGTTTTTGTTGTTGATTCTTTCTTTTGTGAAAAATATCTTCTTTGTCCTGTCAGTCAGTCGAATGTCCCTTTACATCTTCGTTCATTCTTCGGTTTTCGTTCGCATCTTTAATCATTGCTTGCTTTCGGTTTCGCTTCCTTGTCTTAAAATGACATTGGAAAAGAGTGACCGGGTTGACGGAACCGGAGAACAAAAATGCTATTTTGCATACATAAATTCATCTGTTCCAGTGCCTCCTTTTAAAACTCATTGAAACTTATTCATTGTTGTTATTGTTACTGATGTTTCTGCTGTTTCTGCTGTTGCTGCTGTATCTGTTGCTACTACTGATGTTGCTGTGGTTGATGATGCTTCTGTTGTTGTTAACTAGCGATCTTTGTGTTATTATTGTTGTCGTTGCTTATTGCTGGCTGCCACTTGGCATTGCTGCCACTATTACGTACAACTCACATTTTTAGCATCTTTTAGGGTTAATGCCAATTGGTTGAGTTCTGTTGGTCTGTTTGCTGCTCCTCATGGCTTTGTGTACCTGTTTTTTGGTCTTAGCAGAGCTTGAGCCAAGTTGTCTTCTTTTCTTTTCTTTTCTTTTCATTTAACTTCAACTTTTTTTATATTCATACGACTTATTGTAGTTAAGTTGATTCTAGGCTCTTTTGGGCTGATGTTTAAATGCTGAAAACTGTCTCAATTCTACAATAAATAGTACAACATAGTACTGATATACTTTTAGTTTGTAGTTCCTGTTAGTGCGCCTCATTGTTGTTAGTACTAGATTCTTTTCTTATTGTAAATGTTGTTTCAATGCATATTTGTTGTTATAGTTTTTGCTGTTCTCTTTTATGTGTGTCTATTTTCCAACAGGAAAGTGCCATTCTTCTTTATGGTTATATATTTTGTATCTTTTCTAATTGGGATTACGAGAGTTTGTTTTAATTAGACCTTGGCATATTTATGTTATAAATACAATATGTAAATCTATTCAATATACAGTTTAAAAGAAAACCACAAGGCAGAACTCTGACTTTGGTTTATAGAAGCTCATAACTCTTTCGCATCCCAGCTAATGAAGTTGTTCATACAAAAGTTGTAAATCTTAGCAGCTTTTTTTATTGAATTGTCAATATTGTGTTCAGCATTACCCAATATCAGATCAAAAAAGTTGTTACTAATCGCTTTGTCAAGATTCATAAAAATGTTCACTATTTCTTGTTTAAGAAGTTGTATCAATCCATATTTTGGATTTCTCACAACATGTTCCAAGTAGGTTTCTTTCCGTTTATTTACGGATTTATTGAACATAAATCCTAAGAAAAAGGTATAAAAGATTTTTTTGAAATATTCTTTTTATGTTTTACTTTAATCTCCTTATAGGTCGATAAATTTTGTCCAGCATTTTCCAATTTTATTATTCCATCCAAATAATAGGTTTTCTCAAAGTCCCTAAAAATAAGCATTTGTTTAAATAATGTCCTCTTCATTCGACCCAAATCTATAGCCATTTCTTTAGGAAATGATTGCAGAGAGCTAAATTTGAAGAATATGCTTGATGGGGCAGCAATTCTCAGCTTAATTGATGGATTTTTCCTATGGTAACCACACACACATGGTGGAAATCACTTTTTCTTTACCACATGCGGTCTTTTTTGTTTCAAATTAATGCCGAATCTAACCAACAGCTCTGAATAATATTTTTCAGAAGACTGGCTCGTTGGCCAAGAGGTTAGTGCGCTGGCTGACATCCCAAGAGTCGCGGGTTCGATTCCCGCTCAAGGCAAGTCTGGTCCTGCACTTTACTAATTTTCTCCTTTCCTTCTTAATTTTCCCCTGAGCTGAAGGCCTCTGTCGCTATGGCTCATATTAAATAAATAAAAAATATTTTTCGGTGATTGTTTTTTTTGATGCGAAATATATTTTTTTGGTAGGGTAAAATTTGAAAAAATCGTCATCGTATCATAACGCGATGTCGTGTGATCAGTGCTTAAGCAATGTTGTGTACTGCAAGTATTCGGATGGGCGACTAGTTGGAAACGCCATGAGTGTTAAAAATTGTAATTTTGCTTAATTTGAGGGTAAGTGTTCGTTCACATACTTATGATCGCATGTTCGATACCCGAGCGAAGTGGTTTGTTTTTATTTTTCCTATATTTTTTCGTTATTTGTTTTTGCATCTTACCTATTTAATTACAATAAGTATAAATAAAAAATGCATGATTGATTAATGAACTTTTTTTAATATGAAAATACGTTCTATAGGAGTTCGATATAGATAGGTTCAAATATATGAAAGAATTATGCTTCCACTGCCGTGAGGCGATATATAATACGATGAACTAACGAATATGATGCGAAGACGATGACGAAAATGTAAAATTTTACTCTACCGATACTGACGTCAATGTTTCACCCACGGTGCAAAAACTTGATCGGATTGCCGTTGGACATCGCCAAATACTCCTTTGAACAAAATTGCGTGTATGGTCTAGTCTGAGCAATCGCGGCACCCATCGCGCGAAAAGCTCTTTCACTTTTAAGTATATTTGAAACGTCGTTAACGGCATTCAACAACTCCCGAGAAATGCTCATGCGACGTTTCTCATATTATCATAGTTTAATTTGTCCACATTAATTTTTTTTTAGGATTCTTTACGAGTTAGATAAAAATTTTTTTCCATGAAACTATTCGTGTTGCTTTACATCCCTTCGTCGAGAAGGTTTTCATTAAATATCCAAATTGTTTTATTTACATAAGTATGTGGTGAAAATGTTTTCCAAACATTTCGTTTTAGTGTATCAGACTTTGTGAAAAAAAACATAAGTGGTGGGTTTTAGTTTTCCATTGAAAACTTAAGAAAAGTGACCTCATTTCCGCGGTTCAATGTCAGAAATTGAAAAGAACGCATGGGACTCGTTTTTTGGGTTGTCGTAAACTTAGGCAGTGTAAAGACTGATGACTTCGTTGAGCTCGTGGAAGAGATATTGTCTCCCTTCCAGCAACTTGGATGCAACCTGAGCATCAAAGTGCACTTCCTTCATATCTATTTAGATCATTTTCTAGAAAATCTCGGTGACATGAGTGAAGAACAGGGTCAACGATTACATCCATATATTTGGACTATGAAGGAACGAATCCAGGGTCGTTAGAACGTGCATATGCTGGCCGATTATGGTTAGAGAACTGATTGAGAATTTAAGCACTTCATTATTCAAAAAGAGTAGAAAAATATAGGAAAGGAAATTCACAAGTTTATAGTTTATTTTTATTTACAGTGCGAGTATTTTTTTTTAAACCAAAGTTATTTGATATAAGAAATAAAAGAGACCATTGATCGTTAGTGAAAACAATAGAAACAAAAACAAAAACCAAGACCATCCAGTAATCAATGAGCTACAATATACTCGTATATGTATATATTAAAAACAGTATCTAAGAATGGATATTAACAAAATAAAATTTATAATGTGGAATATAATGCATTATATTTAGGAAATATCATTTAAAACAAGTAAAAAGAAGGATATGCCGAATATGATATACTCTTCATGCACCCGTAGGAAACGTTTTTTGCCTACGCTCCAGTGACTAAGCATTCAGAAATATTTGATTATTGATCTGACTTATGTTTAGGGTAGAGTCAGTATGCATACAGTATTTTAACGGTGAGACCGATATATTTGTTTGGTAGCTTTACGATCCAGTAATCCCAGAAATTTATAGTGCCCAAATTTCTGTTCGATATTACAAAAAACAAAAAAGTTTTTCTAATGAGAACTTAAATTTTAAAGTCTGAATGGTACACCCTCACTTTCTGATTCGGCTAATTACGAGAAATGAACATCGCCAATATTAGACACATGTAGAGTCCAAATATCAGTTCGATTGTACAAAAACCAAAAAGTTTTTCTAATAGGAACGTGCATTTTAACAGGGGGCTTGTATGGGAGGTACCCCCCTAGTGGTCCGATTCGGCTGGTTCCGACAAATGTATTGCTTCTGGTAAAAAGAAATGTTTGTGCAAAATTACAAATTTCTCTAGCTCAACAACTTTGGAGGATAGAAAACATATACTTCATGGGATTTCCGATGTCTCATTCTGTCTATTTATTTATTTTCATGGCAAGCATTTAGTACTCTTCACTGCGCAGAGTAAGGTATAATGGTAATACTTACTGTGACTGTGAAGTGGTGTAAAGTGCGCAAAAGAACTTAAGCAACTTTCTAATTGGAAGCACATGCTCACATGCTCAGCAGGATCATCAGCAACAACAATAATAAAAACAACGATAACCAGAACGATAACAAGAAAAATCAAGATAAGCCAAGCGAAGCGATACTGTGTACTAGAATTTAACAGCTACGCGGGTGCAAACTAACAAATACTAACGTCTCGTAAAATGTTTAAAAGTAATCGTTTTAGAAAGAAAATCCGCAAACTAAGCTAAAGTGGAGACAAAAAAAAAAAAAAAAAAAATTGATAAAATCATTGTTGAAAATCACGAAACTAAACGGAAACAACATGTTGAATTTCAATATCGTGAGGAGGCAGTCAAAATTGGACAAATCGAAAGAAAAAAAGAAACAGAAAAGAAGCGGAGTGAAATCATTGGTGGAACATTGAAGAAACAAAATCTGAAAACAAATCTAAGGAAAAACAAAACAAACGCCAATTAATTGCCAAATAAACGTTTTATCTATAAAATCGCAGCTAACAAAAGTCACCAGTGCAGTAGTATCTCGTACCTAGTATTACTATTAGTAAAAGTTTAGCATTTGTGACCAAAAACACTTTTTATTTTCAGTTTCTTCTTGTTGTGTCACATTTAATTTTATTCCATTTCAATTTTTGGTTTGTATTCATTCTCTCTTCTGATATTAAGTGTGCTTTTCTTCTAATTTGAAACATTTATTTATTTGTTGCTATGTTATTGTTGTAACTAATATTGAAGCGTTTAAAATTGTATTTAATGTAAACACAAATAAGTGAAGGAAAGATACAAAGATACAAAACTACTTAACTCCTCCAAAAAACAACAACGACAACCAATATACATTTGGCAAAGTAAACTGCGTGGGTAGCCTAAAATGTTTCCTTTTATACTCGTCATGCAGTGAATAGTATTATAAGTTTGTTATGTATGTATGTACAGAAGGAAATTTCGGAGATCACATAAAGTATACATATGTATAGATTCTTGACAATACTGACTTTACCCTAAGCATAAGTCAAAACAATAGTGAAATATTTCTATTTCTAGGGGTGCGTGAAAACCTTCTAAGCTTCTGTTTTTTTTGTTTTTATTTAACATATTTTCTTTTATTAAATTAGAATTTTTATTTAGTCCAAAAAATAAATAAGCAATAAAATGGTATTGTATTGTAGTTTACAAATTTAATAGCAATATCAGTCCATAAGATTATCTCTGAACAATGCATTAAGATATGGAAAGAAAATATCTCTGGCAACAACAAAAAATGACAAAATTTTATTTCTATTTATAAACTTTGTTATATGGCTGTTGCGCCTTGCACCGTAAACATCATTCATATCATACAAACCAACCACAAGACTACAACATCTAAACCTGATACGACTCTTCTCTTCGTAGATACGAGTTTTGTTTGCAATGTTATGTAGTTACAATATTTTTGTTAAATTCTGTTTAGGCTGGGAACTTTTCTAATAACGCATCTCATCGAAAGCAATATTGTGCCAAAGTCACTGCAACGAATTAAATCCTTTCGTAATGGTGCAGTGAATATATGGTATTTTAGGGGATAGAAAAGAGATCGCAAAAGAATGAAGAGTATAAAACATCTAAACTAGCGGTTTTGTTTCTCAAGGTAGTATCTAAGATACATAGATACGCAAACGCTCACACACACACACACACTCACAGAAATGCTTGTGGACGTTAACGTTTTGCATGCTGCATTTGCGCGACAAGATCAATGTTCTTTGATGCGGTTAGAAAGCATCTGAGGCAACGCAATTCAGCATTGTATATAAGCCAAACTGTTTGTAAGATACTTTTGTACGACTAAAGATACTTTGTGTTAAGATTTTATGAGTGTATGTATGAACGGCAATACTACGAGGACAGTCCCATAAGAACTCGACCTGACGTAAAGATGGCGCTTATTATTTGAAAAGAATGACTATGGAAGAAAGTACTGATCTAATAAAGCTACAGTGTTTAGTATATGTTTGGCAGCCATCAATAACGAAAGCTGTAAGTGAAGGTGTAAACTTTATCATTTGGGAATTCTGCTCCTTCGTTAGCACGCGAGAAATGGTAAAGAAAATTTACACAATTCCTTCTTGGATGGACGTCGACTGAAAGTGATCGAGCTAGCAGAAATGGTAACAAAATCAAAAAGTATAGTACATCGTATATTGAAACATTTTCGGGGGAGGTTTCAATCGATTGTCTGTCATAGCAATAGAGCTGAGCTTTTGCATCGGTTCAAATCCAATGGGGAAACATTGGTCCACCAATTCACACCTGAGATGTTGCAACAGTCAAATTCATGTAATGAAAATGGAAAGATGGAAAGGCAAATACAGTTTCAGAAAGGGAAAACAATGAACAGCGACAACGACAAGAAAAACGGATGTTACGCGAAAAAGAAATTTTTGTTTAGTCAAGAGAATGCATCAATGTTAATTTGTTAGGTTGGCTACTTCTATCACTACCCTCGATGATGGGCAATGGGGCGAGTTAACTTCAACTTAAATTTAAACGCCATTTTAATGGCATCATTTGCACGCGGTGCTTGTTAAGCACAAAGCGGCACAAAAATGACAAAATTCTCTTGTTCAGACGCTGATGATCATAATGATGATGCACTGGACGAAATTTCCTTATTAACTTCTTGCTAAGTAAGTTGAAGAATTATAGATTCTTTTTGACTTTAAATGTTTTTGCTGAATGAAATAAGAGAAGACTAAGTATCTAACTATCTTATATAAATAAAACGAAAGAAACGTGATCGTAACACTTACCATAACCAACTAACAATTGCTAATACCATCACCACCATCACCAGTACACTGTCCATTATTGCAATAACAACTACATACGAGAATTCTCCTTGTTATTTTTCTAACTAATCTTTGATATTTGCATTGTTACTTGGTTCTTCTTTGTATTGTCGTTAGTCTCACTTGATGGTGAATTAAGTACTTCTCATTTGTGGGATTAGCATTACAGAATTGTGTGACTGTGGGTGTATTTTTGTGTGTGTCACTGTCTTCGCTACGCACTCACAGAGTTTAGCACTTTTGAGTTAATAGCAAATGTCAGTACTTTAGGATTTGCATTTTGTAGCGCCCGAAAGCAAAGAATGCAAATCTTCATGGCCACAATTAACAATTACGAGTATTTAAGCAGTTTAAGAACTTAATGGTTTGTTATGTTTGACAAAAGCATAAAAGAGAAATTCATCTAATTGTACAAAATGCTCACTCGATTGATGTCCATTTAAGTAGTTTTTTACAATATATCTAATTTTCTATGATACTTCTTGTGCACAAATAACATTGTCTATATTGTGGCAGGTAAGTCTGGACTGATATAATGTAATATTTTTAATAAGCAACCATTTGCAGCTTTATCAGTAGAGGAATTGCAATTGCAATCATAAGTAGAAATAGACAATGGAAAAAAGTGGAAATCAAAAACAAAATGTTACTTTTCGTAATTGCTACAATTAACCAAATTCCGAAATTACTCAATGAGAATTACTTAACGAATTTAATGAAATATTTTAGTACAAATTTGAATAAAAACATTGCTGTTTCGCCGTGAACATTTGCAAATAAATCTTAAATTCCCAAACCGAAGCTAAAGTCGTAAGTCTAGAGTGGTTAAAGTAAAGTTAAATTTCAAACCGGCGATACTAGAGGCGTCGAGACGCTATGTTACTTAAAACAAAAATAAAATCCTGTCATGTTCGCGACTAATTAACATGTCACTCAGACCAACTAAACGAGGCAGTGAACCACCAGTCCCGTCCCGATCTCCTTCTGCTATGGTGGGCAACCGACAGACGCCAGCCAAAAAGCCGTTTGTGTCTTTTACTTCGTTGTGGGCTACCAAAATAAAAATCGTTGCTTTTAAATCATGTGCTCGGTCACTGGCTCATTTAACTGACCGGCGTACACAGGGTCTGGTCTGTCGGTTTTCCACGCTACTCTGACAGCGTCTACTCGCTTTCTTGTCATACTGACATTCATTGAGGTTCTGCATCTCCTCCTCTCATAGTCTGACATTTGGCTGTGTGCCTGGCTTCATAAATAATACTGTAAATGAAATTTCCACTCGCAATCTACTTCACTCTACTCCGCATGCCATTGAGCTCTCCTAAGCAACAGTTTTAAGCTGTCCGCAATAACAAATCTCTTACAAGTTTTGAATTTTGTTCAAAACGTTTAAAATTTTAAAATTTATTTACAAAACAAAAAAAAAATGCTTGTTGTTTTGCTGATTGTTGTTGTTTCATCAGGAGATGAGAAGTGATCGCTGATGTGAACGAGGCACTAATTATTGCCGCTAATGATGCCTTAAGTGGTGGCCATGCAAGCTGCAGGAGGCGCTCACTATACTGCACTCAACTCAACACAACTTAACTGAATACAACAAACCATTGTGTTAAAGTTGTTGCATAAGAAAAACGGGTCGAATTCAGTCTCCTCTTTATTTAAATCGCATCACATCGAATTGTTTCGTCTTCCTTTTGCTTTTAGTCACCATCATCATCATGATCATCGTCATCGTTGTATGAGTAATTGACAATTTGCTGAGACCAACCAACACGGCTTCATACGTCAGACTTCCCTATCACTGCCGTGGTTACACGTCTGTCTTCCGTCTTCAGATAGCTAACTATTCGTTCCCAACGTTCTAAACGTAAGCCAATATTATATACATATTTGTATATGTTAATTGTGTGACTAATGACAGTCAACTTGTCATATTTTTATCAACACATTTTTCGATTCAACATTCTCGTTGTTGATGATGATGTTGACGCAGCCAAACAAGTTCGTATTCTAAGTCATTTATTTTAATGCTGTTGCTGCACATTCATCAGTAACACTGAGGAAACATTGTTTAAAGCTTAAATGTATGCAAAATTAACACCTTTAGTAGTGCAAAGCAATAATCCCACCCACCATTGTTTGGTATTGTATACTCGTACAGACAACCATCCTACTTAAACAATAAACTAAATTGTATTAAAGGTCGAAATAAAATCGATATGAATTAAAAAAAAATAAAAACATGGGTCAAGTGCGAGTCAGACTCATACACGGAGGGTCCGTACCTGATCGTGGTTTGTATGGGAGGTACTCCTCCTAGTGGTCCGATTTTACGTATTCCAACAAATGTACCGCGCCAATATTAGAAACTTATAGTGACTAAATTTCAGTTCAATAGTCCAAAAAACAAAAAAGGTTTTCGAATAAGAACCTGAATTTTAATTGTGGGTTTGTATGGAAGGTACCCCTCCTAGTTGGCCGATCCAACTGAAATTTCGGAAATATAAGTTTCTGATGTATAGCCACAAACCAACCAAATTTTAAGATTGCGGGATTATTTAATCGTATAACTGCCAAACAAACCAAAATGTTTCTTGTATGGGGACCCAATTTTTTGAAAATTATTTAGTTTCAGTATTTGTTGCTGATATCCGGATAGAACTACATGTTCTGTAAAAATTTCAACTTTTTAGCTATTACGGTTCATGAGATATGAAACGAGGACGGACGGACGGACGGACAATGTAGTCTCTGCAATAGGGTTCTGGGTTTTGGTACCCTTTGGGTCCGGAATTTAAAATAAAAAAATCGAAATTAGTATTCGAATGAAATGCAAGTTCCAAGGGGATCTTCAACTAAAATATTTTTGTATTAGCGCGTGGTAATAAGAAATCTCTGTAGAATATGGTAAATAAATCGATTTCTTTTGAATTGCTGATGATGACAATATACGCGTGTACTCTATGGATTACTGGTTGTCAACTTCAGTGCGTTACAATCTTCATGACAAAATGATAATACCCATTAACAAATCAATGGGTGAATTAAAACACCAAAAAAAAAAAAAAAAAAAAATATTGAAATGTGCTAAGAAAACTCAATCAAATGTCGAAACCTAAAAATCGTGATCATAGCTCAAATGTCCTGCGAAGGCGTTGTTGGTTATACTTTTACTAAAAGCAACAACAGCAACAGCAACAACAACAAACACAAAGACGACAATTACAACAACATAGCTATGAAAAGACAACAAACAGTAGCTGAAAACTAGACAAAAGACAAACTTATCGTTTGAGTTATCGACATTCATTTGCATTTTTTCTATTTATTTCATTTTTTTTTTTTTTTTTTGAATTTTCCTATTCTTTTTTTCTCCTCTAACTTTGTTGTTTTGTTTTTTATTGTTTTTTTTTTTCTTTTTTTGTTAGTATTGTATTGTATTGGTTCCTTCAGTCCTATAGATGTTTCTGTTTCTGTTGTTGGTGTTGTTGCAATTGTCAATAAATTTACAAACAAAAAAAAAAAGAAATACGAAAAACTTCTATTTACAAAATGTTGCACTGAGGTGGAGATACAAAAAATCGTTTCGGATTTGAAATCGTATTACATACGATACATATGACAATTGTTTGGCACCGCATGCGCAATCATTGCAAAAATCACACATACGCGCTGCTGATGTGAGTTTTTCTTGCTTCAGCAGCAGCAACAACAACAACAACAACAACAACAACAATATATATCAACAATTGTTGAGACTTAGTCTTTTGTTTGGTACTGCTGATGTTGCTAATGTTGCTGATGTTGTTGCATGCTTCACAGCTTTTGCTTTAGCATATTTACTGTTAACTTGAGTTGCCAACAACATCGATGTCGCCACTAATGTTGCTGTTGATTTTGATGCTATTGTTGTTGTCTTGAGGGCCAACAATGATAATGATGAAGAGAAGAACAAAAAAAAAAAAAAAAAAATATTAGCATGCTTCACAGCATCAGCAATGAGAAACAAAACAAAAAAAAAAAAAACAAAAAATAAGCGCATGCCACCGAAAGAATGTCAACTGTTTCTTTTTCGCTCAGTGTAAAAATAAAAGAAAAACCGCACATAAAATGTTTGTGCTTTTTTACCGTTGAATTTTTATTCTTTTTTTTTTTAAATTTCCCTTTTTTGTCTTATTTTGTTCTTTCTAACGTTGATTTTGTGATTCCCGGAGCAAAAGACTAAAGGAAAACGTGATCACGTTAACATTTTTACTTCTTGAGTATGAAATTGATTTTGCCTGATGATGGTGATGTTGTTGCAACTGACTGCTGTCTGCAGCAATGTTGCACAGCTGCTCCTGATGTATTGTACAATAGTTTTACATCTCGGTGAGTTCGGATTTGTTTGGGTGAGTTGTAATAACCCGATATCCCGTAAATCTTGCGGTTGCATATTAAAGTGATCGATTGTAGGTGAAATACTTCATTTATTAACAACATTATTTTCATCATTATAATGATCATTAATGACTTATTATGTCATCGGTTTGTCTTAATATTACATAAATAGGCCAATAATAACAAGAAATAAAGAAAAAATATTGTATATGTACACTTTGTACACTTAAATACAGAGCGTCTTTATGATTTTCATTGTCAAAATGATGCCCTCTCGAAAGCATTTCCCTTTTTCATGTCGTTGTTCTTTAGACAAGATTGCGGAAATGTCATTTCTCGAAATGCATCATTTTACATGCGACCGACCAACCAAACCAACCAACAATCGACTCCAAGACAATGAATTGTAGCTAGAATTAAACACAAGCATCAAAGACAAAGCAACAACAGCAACATGTATTGCAATGTCAAGCAGCAACATTGCCAACTAGCGACATTGCATCATCAACAATTTTGAGCGCAAAACAAGATTGCATTAAAGTCAATCATTGCAATGTTAGTTCTTCATGTTCTTTGCTTTCGTCGTAAGAGTTTGAAGTTGTTGTTACTCTATACTTTTTTATTTCGCCGACTCTTGCTCCATTTATTCACCAACAAGCATCAACATAACGCAAACATCATATCATCATCATCAACATTTTCAGAGTTACATTCCACCCACCCAAAAATAAACATTTATGTTTGGAGCAGTTATTTTGGTAAAAAAAAAAAACCAGTTAATCCTAAATGATTTCAAAAGTAACTTTAGTGAAACATAAGATGACACGTTTCGTTAAAAATTACAATAAATTTTGTTGAATTTTGGTCCAAAAGGCTTCTTTGGTATATTCAGTACATATGCTAAGGCATATTTTCTACCAATTAGTGAACAGGGGTTCTGGGAATATTATTTCATTTACACCAAAGTTAATCTTTAGTAGAGAGTGCTACAATGATTTTTTGAACGTTCCCTTCGCTGATGTTTGCATATTTTTGCTCGGATTGTGCATTGAGTATTGGTACAATACAAACATCACGATACATTCAGATTAAGCATTTAATATAAGACTTTTTTTATTGTTTCATAAGTGCCAGTTTCATGTTGACCTGAGTAATTTTAATTGGCCTCAGTGTATTACTCTGCATTCCAAACTTTTCTGGTTAATACAAACCTTCAAATTGATATTAAGATTTGTCGCGAGTCGAATTATTTTCGAAGTTCTCATCATATTATCTTGGTTACTTTCAATAAATTTAGGCTTACATGAGTAGTCATGTACTTATTATATCTTGTCAGACAACCATGGGGGCAGGTACTACTGACTAGGCAGTGCCACTTCATGTTCGCAATAACCACATCTTATCTGCAACCAATTAAGACAAAACTCGAATAATCGATGAAAATATATTTTAAATTGAGCAAACAAGTTTTGACTTTTAATTTGATTTTGCGCACTTATTATCAATATTTTGTGTTACATTGTGTTTATTAAAATAACACAATACATCAACTTCCAAAGCAAACCACAAAAGGGGTAAAAAGAAAACAGCAGCAGTTTCGGTTCCATTGATAACTAAGTCTCAAATGCAGAAATCGAATAAAATATTCTTTACTTTATTACTTATGTGTAATTTCTTTCTTTCTTTTTAATGTTTTAACATTAACAAATTAACCTAACTATAATAAAAACGAAATTTTAAAGTTCCAATTAATCGAAGTTCATTTGAAGACTTCTTGGGAAAAACAATAAATGTCAAAAAGTAAGAGAAGTGAGTTTTTTTTTAGATTTAGATTTAATTTTAATGATGAACTCTGAACGGTAAATCCAGTGGATGCCGCCGATTCAATATTCGGGTGTGCTGGCTGTGTCAAGCAGGTGAGGAAGATGATTAGCATGACTTTCCAGTCTGGAGATATATGAGTTTGCAGATTCTTGCAATCTCCTCACGGATCGTGGCAGTCTGTAGATCTCTGTGTACGACTGAGTTTCTCACGTACCAGGGAGCTCCAACAAGTCTACGCAATAGCTTGGACTGAAACTTTTGAAGGATCTCAATGTTTGAGAAGTGTGTGTTTCTTCCAATTTATGCTCTTTTTATAAGAATATTGAAAAACTTATTGCTAAAAAATATGTTGACTAAAATGAACTTACCAATTCTGATTATTGTGTAAAAATAATTCACCAAAGAGCAAACAGATGGCACTAAAAGATCAGTTTCAGGAAAATAAGGGGTATTCAGTGTTTTTCCAATGGAGGTCTTTTTTATATGTTTGCGTGAAGAATTTCTCTACAACTATCAAAAAAATTTCTTCTATTCTTTCCAGTTATTAGAAAACTCTAACTGAAGCAAAAAAAAAAAAAAAAAATTTTATTGTATAAAAACTTGTAAGAACGTTATCTTCGACTATGCCGAAGATGAAATACTCTTCACGGGATTTGTATGGGGGGTATCCCCCTAGTGCTACGATAAATGTGCTGCGCGTGGTAGAAAGAAAGGTTCGTGCAAAATTTCAGCTCTCTAGCCCAAAAACTGAAGGACTAGTTTGCATACATACACATAGCCCATAAAGTCTACGTACACCTAAAAATTTTTTTTAGAAAAAAAAAAAAAAAAAAACGCTATGTTAATTTATATAATTTTTTTTGCATAAATTTATTCTTTACATTTCTTATTGAAAATTAAAATCAAAAATCTAGATTTTACCGTTCATTTTTGAGATAACGGGATCTAAGTCTAGCAACAAGTAAATAAAGGCACCATTAAAATTCAGGTTCTTATTCGAAAAACTTTTTTGTTTATTGGACTATTGAACTGAAAATTAGACACTATAAGTTTCTGATACAATCAATTAGTCAAATCGGACCACTAGGGGGAGTACCTCCCATACCAGGCCCTTTTGTTTCTATTTTTGAGTATATCAACTTTTTTTGCTATACGAATATCTCTTTTTGCTCACCAACTTTTATCAAACATTAGTTAATATTTACACATATTCTCCCAACAATGTTTAACGTTAACAGTCGCTAAACAGAATTTTATTCTTCAGTATGAAGCTGGTCAACACTAAATTTGACACTGCAACCACTGCTGCCATAGGCAAAAAATCAAGAAATTAATATCAAAATTGTCAAACCATAATTGCCTTTATACAGAGTTAGCAGCACGCTGCCGTGTGTTAGTATTGTTTCATTATTTCATTAATTCAGCAAAATTCTGTAACTATGCTTTTGCGACCGCCTAATGGCTGATTGATAAATATCTACGGTACAATCTTCTTCCCTCGGTTCATAAAGTCTTAGTTCACGTTCCTGATACACAATAGATAGAGTAAAATTGTTTCTCGGTAACCTTGGTTTTCTTATCTTTTCTTTTAAGGAGGTAGTTTATCATAATTTTAGCAACAATATTAACAACATCAAGCTGAAAACTCTGTGATAGTAAAGAATAATGATTATATAACATGCTCAAGTTCTACATATAATCATGTGCCTTTTGGAACTTTTAAGGCATTACCTTGAGCTCAGTTTGGAATATGCATCGGATGGTGCGATGGGATATTTTCTATTAATTGGCCATATGATTACCACTATGACGTAGATTTCGTTCAAGTGGAGCCTTCACTTTCCGTTTTCGTTTTGTTTCGTCCACCACCATAGCGTTAAGCATTGATGCCTGTATCATTATAACGATTTATGGTGCGATACACAAACATTTTATTCACTTTGAGATGCCTGAACTCATGAACAATAGCTGGTTGTGATTTTCCACTAAAATATAACGCAATCACACCAAGTATTATGTTTAAATTCCGTTTCGAATAATTTTTGTTCTATAAAACTTAGACACAAATGTTTGTGGTAGCTTGTAAACAATATAAACAGCTGCCATTGATATGAATTTGACATAGTTGGCCAATATCGCGTTGCTAGATATACCGGTGTGAAGTTGGTAACTCTTCAATCGCCTAACCCTGTATTTTTTTTTTTTTTGTTCCCGATTGGATATGTACTATTGTTTTCCTACATCTTATATCTTAAATATAAAAGAAAACACTAAGTACACTTTTAACAGTAAGAGGGGAAAAGGCAGTGGACAATATCGAACATTTTCGAATTGTCTCTTGAATAATGATACTGGGTGTCTTAGGCCTCATTTTTTAGAGCTACTTGCGGCAGGCCAACCGCAAGATGCCTCTCAGCGCCACCCGTAACCTAAAGTTAGGTCAGATCGACTGGTCTGCTTCGTTTTAAGCGTCTACGTCTAGACAATTCGTGAGATGGAAGGTCTGTTATTTTTAGATTGGTGTGTCGCTCTAATGTTTTGTGGTACCTCCTGCTAGCTTTAATGATTTCTTCCTGAATCATAGTTACGCCGAGGTCTTTGTGAATTTCATAGTTAGATATAAACCAGTTCGCATTAACTATTGATCGAAGTATTTTTGATTGTTGACGCTGAATAATGTTAATTAACCCTGTATTTACGGCTAATTAGTTTCATTGTGTATAATAAGTTCGGCATTTTATTTTTTAAACAGTATCCATTATAAACCAGAAATTATAAATCATGTATTTTAATTTACATACAATCAACGTACAAAGGAACAAAGCAACAACAGCAATAGCTACAGAGAGAATATAACGTGGCGATACCAACAGCTCCCTTTGATTTAAAAAACAAATTTTTTTTTGCGAAGAAATAATACAATATTATATAAAGCGTGGAGCAATTGTAGTTGTGTCAAATGGGTGAGTTTTCTATCAGAAATCATAACTCACTAGAGAAATCGAATAATAATTTACTAAATAAAATAAAATAAAAATTAACACAGAAATTGCTAAAAATAATTTCTACTTGTAGAAGAGTAGTTGTTATGATATTTGGGAAGCCACTGTTTTGATTAGATGTTTGGGTTATTTTGTAAGTGCCTATGTGCCTTAAGTTTTTTGTGTGGAATCTAACATTTCCGTAGACAATGGCGCCTCAATTCAATGCATTTACTCGTACTTTTGTAATAACAAAGCATTCGACACCTTCTTCAATCAGACCAACCAACAACAAAGCAAGCAACCAAGTCAGGCAAGTCAGTTGACTAATGAAAACCTTTTGGCAGCTCAAATGTTGTACAAACAATACTCCATGAGCTTACAATAAGAACCAATAACAATAACTAATTGAATACATTATGTATGCGCCAAGTCCTCATCACGAACCACGCAGTTCTAAGTTGCAAATACAGAAAATTTCAGTTTTAACTAACATTTCATACCTTACACATAATCTTCTGGTTGCTTCTTTAAAATAACCTTTACAGAAATCATTAGATTTATATTTCTAAAGAAATGTACTTTTCAATAGTGTTTATTGTAACGTAGCCCCTATTCACAGCTGCTACGACAGTTTGATACTCATTAAGACTTTTTTTTTCCAATAAGACTGCAATGGTAACCTAAGTACTTATATGTTCCATTTTAGACCTCCTTATTCTAATAATTGAAGGAAGAAAGTATGAATACAGATACGGATGGAAAATGATTCAGTTTGTCTGATAATAATGACACATTTGTTACATACTGCAGTGCAAATCTTAAGTACATAAAACAAAAAATAAAATATGGAAATCTTAAAATGCTTTCCTTTGTTTTTCATTGCAATTGTTGTTGTTGTTGTTTTTATTGCATTTTTCACATTCAAAGGTTATGACATTGTCGTGTCAACATTTTCATAATTTATTATTTCGCGCGATCTCTTGATCGAGTTTCGGTGGAAGGGTTTTCATTACACGCCCACTGAATGTCGGCATTAACTTTAATTTGTTATTCATATTGTTGTTGTTGCTATTATTTTGTACATCTTACGACCTTCTGTCATTTATTAATGACAGCATTGTCTATATAACGGTTCTTTTTGTATGTAAGACGCACTTACAGATATAAATAGAAATTAGCATTCAATAGAAATTCATAAGTTTAAAACTGAATGAATGTCAATCAAAAACGACCCACACAAGTAAAACAGCCAATTTTCAATCGTAGAAGATGAATTTGATTTACAAGTTTTTTTCGTTTTCTTTGGTTAATCAGTAGGTTTATTGTAAATGTAGAAAATGGTGTGTCTTTAAAAATTCGTATAGGATAATGAAACTAAATAAATTTTGTTTTCAAAAGTGCCAATATTTTTAACAAAAAAATATAAAAACCATTAAGAAAACAACTTGACAACGATTCAAGCCTTACTAATTTTTACTACCATTAGGTTTGGATAAACATAACGATGGTGTTTATTTATACCACTATTTTTTTTTCAATTCTTTCTATTGGTAATCGTATCAAAGGGAACTTTAAAAAGTGTTTGATGATTGTTTTTGAAAAGAATTTATAACCGTTGTTTAATTAACATTTTATTTATACTGCCAACCACTTCGAAACTTCATGGTCTCGAGGACAGCTGATGTGCATTTTTACAGGTTGAAACAATTGAAATTTGCAATATTTGTCTACCCAAATTATTCTGTGCTATACATGCAAATGCATAAAAATAATACACCCATTTGCCTACATATGAATAAAGAGTGTTATAATCTGTTTATTAGTCACCGTCTTGCTCAAAAAAACAAAAAAAAAAACTTGTTTTGTTGCTTTTTAAAAGTCAATTTAAATTTGTTTGCCCCGCTTTTATACTGACTTAATACTTATAAGTAGTTTAGTCTTTACGCACAACACTTTCAACGGCTCCCTCCATATATATAAAAAGACCCCTTCGATCACTTTGGTGAAACCAAAACCGGAATGAGAATTCGTATGCGTCTAGATCAATTGAAAATAAATCAAAAACCGATTTGTGTGCAAAGCAAAAATGCATGAAAATTGGAATATTTAAATTAAATTACCAACTCACAATATGAAATCATTAAAAACAATCTATGTATTAGAAAAAGATCTTTTCTACACAATAAGCCATAAAATACTCAAGGCCGTAAAATACAAACAACATACTAATTTTTTGTATATAGTTGTTTTCGTATTATAATAATTCTTTCTCTAGGAGCACTATGTGCCGTTATAAGTGTTCATTACAGACTAAAGTGTCATTGTAATTTTCTACCTATACAAGCTTAGCTAATCAGTCCATGAGTGCATTATATCGTATTCCATCTATCGTATTTTCGGATTGCATTATATTATATTGTATTATATTATATTATATTGTATTTGTAATATTACTGATGTTTGGCGTTACACCCTTTGCTTCTTTTCTACCTAAGGTATGTTTTAACTTTCTGCAGTCTTCAGGAATATTTTGCTATGGTTTTTTTTTCCAAATGTTAACTTATTCACTCCGCGCTGCTTGAACATCATTTGTACTTGTTAATATTAAATCTATTACGTCTATGTATCAGATATCAAGTTAAAATAAAAAATTGTTTGAAAGTGTGTTATTTAAGTGTCGAGAAGTGTATTAAGTTATAACTTGGAATATTTTGTTCAAAGTTTAATAAATAAAATGCTATTCCAATATATTTTTTAAACTACTTATGTTTTTTAATAACATCTAATCTTTATATAATAAGCTATATAAAATTCGAATGTATGAAATTTCGTGATTCTTAATCTCCTAAACGGCTAAACCAATTTTGATAAAATTGTTTTTGTTTTTCTTATGGTGTCACCAAGCTTCAGTTGGATCCGGTAGGCTAATCTTTGTTAGCCAGAAAGACATGGTGCAATGGCTGTGATGGATGCACACTTGACTGACTATTCATCATTATACAATATACACTCTGTACATAATACATGTATAAGAAATCAATGGTCCTCTGGATCGATAGATGCTTAATCGTATGCTCCGAATGATTTTTAAGTGTTTTATTATAACATGATCGCAACACGCAGCCTACCAGCAATGAAAACTGGTTGCTAAACAAGGAGGTGCACAAGCGAAGGCACAATTGTAGATCATCATTGATAGCACAGGCAAAAGCCAAGAGTAGCCGTTAGAATTGACTTTGTTTTGATTAACGGCATATTCCATTCTATTAGACAAACAGTAACAAAAGCAATAGCAACTCAGGAAAAACAATTATGGTCTCGAACTTTAAAGAAAATTCTTCGTCGATGTTTTGTTTGATTTCTTCGTACAGATCAAGGAGACCGCAACATCTGGTTGGCCCTGACTGAACGTAACTATACTGGTCGATCCAAGGCGGTCTCTGCTCTTCACTTTCAAATATTCTTCGCTGGCTTTATATTTAATTTTTCGATTGGCAGATGCGATAAATGCGTAAAGGTGCGAAACAAGTGCCTTGGGGCCCATGTTGTATACCTTTTCATTGACTCCCAGTCAACCAAGTTTTCTTTTTGACTTTGCCCAACTCGAATCGGCCCAGATTCATCGCGAAGCTCAATCAAGCGATCGTTTGATTTGATCATCGGCACCACCTTCTACACGATCCCATGCTATTTGTGAATACTTTGCTTCATCGCTTCCACTGCAAGAATAAAAGCCAAGGTGGATTTGTGATCAAGTGTTCATTAAAATTGCTAAATAAAGTTTATTGTAAAGCGGTTTAAAATAGAAATATATAATCGTTTTTAAACTGATCCTCTTTCGAATGCTATTGAATCTCAAATGCTTGTACAATTTTTTCTAATCACTACTATGTAGCTATCTTCCTTTTCTATTTCTTTAAGTTTCGGTCGTTTGCCCGTCATTATTTCGAATTCTGAATATAGTAATTAGTTGCGCGTATTTGATTTTCAATGTCTATATTAAGTATACGCTATATTTTCACAGTTCTGTTCATTTCTGATCAGTTTCACTTTGTGCGCAAATATTACGCTTGCTACTTGAAGTTAAATTAATGAGCTTTGACTCTTTTGATTGTTTGATAGTTCACTTGGTAATAAATACAATATATCAAGACAAGCACACAACAAACAACTACATATCTCAGCCACTTTTGCAACAACATTCACAAGTTGTTTGAAACACCTGCACCGAATTCAATTTCAATCATTCGCGAATTATACAATGGAAATAAAAATGCTGGCATGTATCTGTTCGCACTTAGTTTCTCTTCAACGACGTCCTCGTCTCTGTTCTTATATTGTTTTTTTAGTTGTCGTTTTTATTATCATATTTTTTATCTTTTCTTGTTTTCGTCAATGTTTTCTGTTCATATTTTACTGATTGAGGTCTTGTAACTTGTACACTATTTTAAAATATGCAGAAATCATATGTTTCTTACCAAAAAATTACTTAAGTTGTATGTAAAATATTTTCCAAAACTTATAACAAGAAACATTTTGATATATATGGCAGCTATAAGAACCAGTAATCCCACGATTTTCAAATTTGGGTGGTTGGTGGCTATACATCAGAAACTTATATTGTCGAAATTTCATTTTGATCGGATCACTACGGAGGGTACCTCCCATACCAACTGCAATCTGTTACGGAAGCCTCCGTTTACGAGTCTGATTCGCACTTGGCTCATTTTTATTGTTTATTTATTATTAAACTTTAATAATTTTATATTTGACCAAAATGAGTTTTGTTGTATTGCCACTTATTTGTTGTAGGCACAGTGTTTATAAAAATATTAAAACTAAAAAACAAAAGAAATTTTTAAATTTAAAAATCACGTTTGTTATTGGTTATCCATCCAACCAAGCCACGCATTGTTTAATTTCTGATCGACAAGAAAAGCGTTGACCAAAATTGCCTATGAAGATTTCCAATTTTACCGTACCGAAACCAAAAATGTTTCACATTGAAAAAGTGTTAATATGCGAATATTTCTTTTGATTTTTCGAATGATCGGCGGCAAAGATATGATCTCATAAAGGAATTGTAAGCCAATCCAAGTAGTAAACCCCTGCTGTGTCAAAACTTAAGCAAAAATCAATTTATAAATCAGCTCGGAAATGCTTTAAGGGTCAACGTGCAACAGCGATAACAACAACAATAATACACACAAAAAAGACTCTTTCTTTGCAAAAAGGTACAACAAGAACAACAACAGTGATGTATAAAAAACAAGAACATAGCAAGAGTAAGATGAGCAATTTATTGTGTCAAACTCAATTATACTTGCGTGATATTTTTGTTGCCCATTGAAAATACTGAAAAAATAGATGGAGGAAGGCATACCAAAAATATGCAACCTGAAAAAATCCAAGCAACAGCACCAATAACAAAGAAAGTAAATGATCAAAATAAAACAGTTACATGCCGAAATCCCGGTAAAAAAGTAACGTGTTGACAATGAGCAATAAGACAGAAACATACGAAAAATTAAAAGAATGAAAAGAAAATAAAGCTTTGAGTCAGTGGCGGAAAATAAATGCCAACATTTTTTTGGAAGATATTATATAAAAATTTCTGAGAGGGATGAAGTCAATCCATGTTCAAGCTGACCTACTTTTGAAGAGAATTAAATTAAATTGAATCAAAACTTTTATCTGTAAAATCCATTCCCCACTTTTATAGATATTGTATTAAACTAAAATTTTGGCATAGAGTATTGTATATCTCAGTGAAGTTTCATAAAAAAATAAATAACAGTTCCGATAGTTGATCTTAAAAGTGTCCAAATTTATTATACAATATTATATATTCGTCACTTTTACATATTTTGTTTAATGGCAGGAAATAGTCTAATGAAAATATAATTTAAAGAACACCAGATTTTTCTGGTGATGGTGATCTAACCATCCAAAAATCAAGAAATAAAGATACTGTAAATAATAGCTATCAGAGGATTCAAAAGGTAGTAAGTAGAATGAATAAAAGGTCTGGAGAAAAATAAGCCCACCTACATGTTTTACGAAGTACTTTACCTCTCGCTACCCCAAACGTAAAAAACTATCAAGCGAGATGATAACCCAAAGAATACTGCGCGTAAAGTCCAAAGTTGTTTATTCTTGTTATGCCGAAATAAGAGTACTCGTATTATTCAAAAACTGAAAATTTTCACGTTAATGGTCATACCGAAATATTCTTTTTAGACTCAAGCTCTTGTAAAAAACAGCCTGAAGATTTGAATTACCTGCATAGTATATCATCTATATGATATTATGTTGGTCCAATCGTTTAAAATTTTTCATACATATGTGTATCTGATGTGATGTTAAGATTTTCAAAAATATTGTAATTGCAAAGACACAGACGGCGGTCATAGCGAAATGAATTCTACTCAAGATGTTAGTCGCCTTAATACGATATACAATACATATGTATGTATGGTATTTTCTTTGAACGTTACATTCATTTAAGGAAACCTAATATACCCATTTTTTTGTTTTTTTTGTTTTTGTTATAAACTAAAGCTTGGTATAAAAATTGCATTATTGAAGGCAACATATCGAACGACAAAGGACAAAAGCAGCTATTTGATTATATTCTTTTATAAACTTTGCTGTTTTTCTTGAAGTTTTTATTGCTCGTATTCTTCTTTTTGATGACGCTTGTCTTTTGCTGTTTCGTTTTTTCTCATCATTTGGAAGATCCTGTATTTCTGTTTGTTTAGTCTTTATTCGAGTGAAGTTGAATCTTCTATTTCGAGTAAGAAAGAATTTTAGGTTGACACTTTTAAATGGACATCAAACAGTTTAAGAATATGTCAGAGAATTCGTGCGTCAAACAAGATTTGGAGCTTAAAGCCACTACAAACACGATCGGGCATCGTTTGAGAGTCGCTGAACATTTTATTTGTCAACTTACAATTGAACATGTAAAAAAGCCAGCAAAAACATCATCAACCGCCATGGCCAAAAAAGGGTTTCACAATACAAAGAAGAGAGTGTAAGAGAGAGTAGTCCATTTGAATGGGTGTACAGAATGTACGTTAAGTCCAGTTATGCGATCTTTGTACGCTTTATGTTCCATGGCTTGAGCCAGAAAAAGAAGAATTTATTTCGGCAAGTTTTTGCTTGAACTCTGTCTGGCAGACTTTGTGAAAGAAACAAACGATATGAAACAGCGACTTGAGGTCAAAAATTTAGTTAATTTACGGAGATATTTGCAAAAGTTGTACAGTTGTCAGTTGCATTCGAGTTGCGAAACCGAAATACCCACAATACAATGTTAGTTAGGTCTTCCTGCTATTGAAACCGGCATTAATTTTATTGTTTAGGCTGACAGTACGCGAACCGCATCGCTTTACTTGCAATTAGTCTTCTTCATCCAGTCGCATCGGAAAAATGTGTAGTCGCTTCAAACACTTTAAGCCGAACGCAAATCCACATTTACAATAATTTCACTTAATCCTTTCAATGCAATTCCCATGGCATTTTAATTTGATTTGTTCTTCTTTTCTCAATACCATATTCGACTTCGCTTCTTCTCCTTACTTAAGTGTCAAATTTCAATTCCTCATTTAAATGTTGGTCAACTCAAGAAAGATATGAAAAAAAAGAAAAATAATAATAATACAAAACTGACCAAAAAGAAAGAAGTTATGGTTTTAAAAATGAATAATTTACAAAGATCAAGATCATGGAAGGCGAAGGTTCAAAAACAAAAAAACCAAAAAAAAAAAAAACTAAGAGAAAAGAATGTTCGAAAATATTTATTTGAAATCAGATCCTGGCACAATCCGACGGCGCGATCGCAACGATTTCTCATTTTAATCAATTAAAAAGTCAGCGACCGCACTCTACTTTACATCCTTAAACCCTACCCTCACACTCGCCTATAGTATAAATTTTATTGTAATTCTTAAGATCTTAACTGTAAACAATAACAAAAAGCACAAAATGCATTTTTGTTCTTTTTGTAAAAACGATGACACTTGCCACAAACAAATATGAATACCCCACCCGATCTTCCCTTCAACGGACCCAAATTTCGATGAAGGTTTTTGTTTGATTAACGAGGTACAATGTTGTGAATTATTGTCTTTGTTTTATGTCAAAAAAAAGTTTCAAAACAAACAAAAAACCAGTGAAATCAATATCAACATAAAGTTTTACTTCTCTTGATAGGCACGATACAGACAATATTGTATTTTTTTTTTTTGCATGAATGTTTCTTCTTCTTCTTATTTAATCAACAAATCATACAATGTATACAAAATCTATAAGTTAGTTTCATTATCTGGATTGCCAAGAGTTAATGATTTTTGTTGTTAGCTGCCAATCAGACAGCTTTCATCATTTCAATGATCATATATTTTATGGATCGTTTGTTGATTCAAACTAAATTATCTAAAACAAAAACAAAATCAACATGTAGGTATATGTATAAGTATATCTAATGTAGAAAGAAAGAAAAAAAGAAAAAGAGAAATGATAATAACGTGAGCCAATAAAGAAATACTGACACTAAATTGTCGCTTGTGATGAGAAGTACTCCATACCATATAGGATGTTAGTAAATTGTACGAGAAGTGTTAGAAGGTTTACCTTTAGCATTTTGATGTGAAACATTTTTGGTTTCGGTAGGGTGAAATTTGAAATCGTCACAGGCAATCTCGGTTACTGATTTTCTTGTTGATCAGAAATTAAGCAATGCGTGGCTTGCTTGGGTAGTGCTTATATGAATTACCAATCACAAATAGTTGGCGACAACGTGATTTTTAAATTTTAAATTTTCTTTTGTTTTTTAGTTTGTATATTTTTATAAACACTGTAACTACAACAAATAATTGGCAATACTTGTTGTATTTCATTTTGCGCTAATATAATTTTATTAAAGTTTAATAAGAGAGAAGAATCAATGCGATACAATATGAAATAAAATGTGATTGAAACTCCATGACTGGCGAGCGAGATTAAATGAGCGTATATGCAATGTCCTAAAGGCATTCGACTATTTTTGGAAATCATGACGTGAACACTACAGCTTACCAACTAGGTCATTTAAGGCAACAACTGCACAAAAAAGTCGTCTTAGATACAGGTGGCCCTACGAAATTATGCTTATTATTGGACGCCCTTATACCTATGTTAACGACGAATATACATGTGTCCGATGGCTTAGCTTAGGGTTTTTGGAATTAATTGAATATCAGCATGGCATTACAACTGAAATTGTTAATGACGAAAATAGACTTGATCAAATAAACAATGGTTCCGTAAAACGCCTCTGGTTACGAGTTCCTCTTAGTTGTAGACTGGGACTTATGTTAAGGAATATATTCAGAGACATGATATTGTAAAGGATTTAGTTTCTATCGCCCGAAGAAATACAACAATCTATTTGAATACCAATCGTACTATTAGCGCTAAGCGAAATCACTTCCCTTTAATTCCAGCCTGTGGGATGACAATTCACAAATCGCAAAGAGGTACCTTCCACCAGTTTGTTTATGAGTATGAAAAATCTCATGACCAACAATTCGTTTAAGTCGCACTTTCAAGAGTCACAAGTCTTGAAAGACTATTTATTGTTACGAAAAAGATTTCATCATGGACGAAGAGATGCACACAGTTTGCTTCCCCTTCAAACTGAATTTGCAAGAGTTGCAAATAATTCTTATCGATCGGGTAAAATATTTCAACTACAGTAAGAACAATAAAACACAACATATAGCAACCAATTATATTCACAGTCAGACGTTTTTATAATTCCATGTAGGCAAATTGTCATTCCTTTATAGATAAAGGATATATGTACATATGTAAGAAATATTACCTTTTATAAACATATATATTTTTATACGGAAATCTAGCTAATTGTTTCAATTTTTTTAAAAACTGCTCCACTGAGCTGAACTAAATATTATATTTACACATAAGATCAGTTCAGTCTCAGTCTTGGTTCGACTGTCAGTTTTCGACTGGGAATGATAACTTATCCGATGACCAGATCTATTTACTTCAGTTCTGTTCGATGAAAGCGTTGACAAAATAGAATAGTGCCCATACTTGTATAAAACTGATGCTTCTATATCCAACTAAGATTTTGTTAACATTTTTTTGCAAATGTCATTAAAATTTAATACAAAAATTTTTTTTAAAATACCGACTGTACTGATAGTCTAAAAACAAACCTGTTCTCAATTTCATCACTAAATTGGCACGATATTTATCACAAAAGCAGCTTTTTGTTCTCTAAGTTTCTTCTTTCTTTCTTAACTTTACCCTGATCTGAAGGTCTCTGTCGCTATTGCCAATATACTAGGTTATAATTTCTTAATATACTCATAGTCATAATAAATAAATAAATAACTTAAAAAAAAAAAAAAATCCTTTAAACATTATTCTGTAAAGTGTAAAGTGTTTGTGCAATATTAGAAAATGTGAAAACTGGTGTTTTTAGCGGATTCTCCAAGTAATTCTGACTGTTCATAATTGTTGTTCTGAGTCTGACTTTTTCCCCCAAGTTGGCAAACCTGAGTTCATCACATGGTATTTTCGATCATTTTTTTCAAAAATATTGTCCGGTACTGAGAATGGATCATTATGATCAAGCAATGATTTTAACACAATTATGTTCTGTTCTGATAGTAAGAGCTTTTTTTGTGTTACCAAAATGGCTTTAACAGCAAATTGTGTTAGAAGTTAACAGCATAATTTTTGAGATAATAATAATGCTTTCAAAAATGATGATAATATCGTACTGATGATGGTGTTCATTTGGTTTGTCACTGACTTCATTTTACTGCCAACATCAATCAACAGTCTTTTATTTTGTATTAATTGCTGCCATTTTGTATTAGTTTTGTGTATTATTTTTATTTTTTTTAACTCAATGTTTTGCTTGTCCGACCCTAACGGATTCCATGTAAATATTGTTTTGAGATTTTCGTTTAGTGTTTTTCTTTCCGGTTTTTATCCTTTTGAGCCCTCTTCTTTTCTTATGATCACTTGGCATTCATGGACATCAAATCAACTCGGTTCAATTCAAACCTGCCGCTTTGGACATATGTATGCTTATTACTGATGCTGTCGCTCTTTGTAGTTGTTATTTGAGCTTTTGAATTTTTACATTTTATGTATGTGTTGGTTGTTAGTCTGCTGATCCACATTGCTTGTTCCAAGTAAGGAGCGGCGCCAGTTAAGTGTACAATGATATCCGATTACGAATTGCGGCTATTTTGCTTTGATAAAACTCTCTCAATCTGATGAATCCACATAAATTAGCTAACATAAACAAACTTTGAGGTTATTCAATTTCATTTAACGACTTGCAAATTAACGGAAACGGAAATCATTAAGTTGTGATGAATTTAATTTGATTTGTCACTCACTCAAAGAAATAACTCGATTTTACGAAACTAAATAGACAATTGAAGTTGAAGCTGAACACAAAAAGCTAACCGAGAAAGTTGCCAATAAGGAAAAAATATTCAAACTCTGAAGCAACTTAATTAAAATAGCAACATCAATAAAGGTAAGTGCAACGATGTTAAATGACAATCTCACAAGAGTTGTAACAGTGACACATTGAGTCATTATGTCACATTATTGAACTTTTGCTGTGTTTCGCACATGTTACAATTGTTGCTGTTGTGTATAATCGTACATATAGTTCTCATGTTAAGTTTTTGAACTGTTTATGCGCCTGCAAAAAGGTATTTAATTTATTCGAGTACCAGCAACAACAACTCGTGACTACTCATTTTTAGGGTTCTTTAGCCAAAGTGTACCAAACGGAACAGAGACTTCGTTGTCCGTTCATCCGTCCTCGGGTCATATCTCATGAACCGTAATAGGTGAAGATTTCAAATTTGCACAAAAGGAGTAGTTCTATGCGGGCATCAGCAGCAAATACTAAAACTAAATATTTTCAGAAATTTAAAGAGGTCCCCATAAGAGAAAATTTTTTGTTTGTATGGCGGCTCTACGATCCAGTAACCCCACAATCTTGAAATAGGGTGGTGGCTATACATCAGAAACTTACATTGGCGAAATTTCAGTTTGATTGGACCACTAGGAAGGGTACCTCCTATACAAATCAGTCAAATCGGCCAACTAGCGGGGGTACCTCTCTTATAAACCCACCATTAAAATTCAGGTTCTTATTAGAAAAACTTTTGTGTTTTTCATCATATTGAACTGAAACTTGGACACTATCAATTTCCTAGACAGGCGTAGGACATTTGTCGGAACTAGCCCAATCTGTCCACTAGGGGGGTACCTCCTTTAGAAACCAACCATTTCAATTCATGTTCTTATTAGAAAAACTTTTTTGTCATATCGAACTGAAACTTTCAAGACAGGCACAGGACATTTACCGGAACCAGCCGAATCGGACCACTAGGGGGGTACCTCCCATACAAATCCCGTGAAGAGTATTTCATCTTCGGCATAGTCGAAGATAACGTTTTTACTAGTTTTATTATTTTTTACTAAAAAGAAATGATGAATGTAACTGACAATTGAATCCCAACAACCTAAAATATTTCTATCTTTAATACCTAAGCAGATATTTAAAAAAACCGAAGTGTCTTATAATTGTGATAATCACCTTAAGAATTATGAAATTTGATTTCTTGTTTAGATTTAAATATACAATATATTAAATACTAGCAACCCGCGCTGCTTTGCACGGGTGCAATTGAAAAAATATCGCGTTGGTATAGCAAGAAATTTTATTATTTCATTTTTTTACAAAATTTTGTTAACAATATGTCTTTGTATACAATGTTTACAGCTTTCTTGTCATTAAACAGTGCGAACAGATTTTGTCTTGAAGTGACGCGTGAAAGAGCTAGATATAACTGTCCATGGGAAAAACACTATATGTTTTCATTCTCAAGACTAATTCTTCCATTGTCTTGTGGGATCTGTCCATTTCTTATTTTGAGCAAAAACTGTAAAATTACGGTTTTCATATCTATGAAGGCAACGAAATTCTCATATTTGTTTTGAGTTATAATACATTCACATACGACCACAGGTAAGATCTTTTCAATGGAGCGTTTATTTCATCAGCACGTGTCCCGTGTCACATACGGTATAATTTGGCGAAGTCACCTGAGAATTATATTGTGCACTCACCCATAGCTGAGTTTGTGCGGCGCAAATCGCGCAATGTTCTATCTAGTGCTTCAACGGGAGACTTGTTTGACATTGTAGCTTCGTCCCAAGCAATTAATGAACAGTTGCGCATCAATTTTCCATTATTGCTTTGTTTTGAAATACTACAGACACTGTTAGTATCTTCAGTAGGAACTTTTAGAGGAAGTTCCAATTTCCTTACTGTGATTTTTCCACTGTAAAGCATCCTGAAGATGAACGTAGTTTTCTGCGCTCAATTTTGTTTGATTGTTTCGGATGTAAGCTAATCATTCCGATTCAATTTTCGCAGTTTGATCAACTCAGTATTGGTTGGTTAACATTCCAAACCTCATTAAGACGTTAAAATTTTGCATGCTTTCGCATTATCCGATAACAAAAATAGTTCATGCCTGAAACAGATTTACGCAGAAGAGTTCCACTAACCGGTGTTCCTGGCTGGCGGTACGCTCTCAATAGCAGTTTTGAAAGACTGTATGTAGCTGTTATGGGAATGTAACAAATCTTTTAAAAGTCTTACCAAACTTTGATCCATTGGTTGTGCGACACTGTTATACCTAGCAGATGCTTGTGTTTTGGGATCTGATATAAAATAGATATGTAGTAATTTGTGGTCGTCGCACCTATATGGTAGCAAGCTTCCTGCTAAATTATATACTTGGCCCTGAATTTTAAATGTAGGCATAAAACCTCGCTCGACAAACTGCGTACTTTTAAAAGATGTCATTTGGAATGCATTGTTGTATCGGCGTATGTTGCGCATGAATGTTTTTGATTTAGGATGATCACCCATAAGAAGAGAGTAGTGGCTCAGGTGGAGGACGAATTTCATGTAATTTTATTTTTCCTTGTAAGCAACAAAGACCTTTGAACTCAACCTTCCATTTCAAAGCAGAGCAATATATCGTACAATTCTTGGGCTCTCTGAGATCTGCGTCTATCTCTAGCATAAAGAAGACGAATTTCACGTTCAACAGAGGAGTCTCTATTTCTACGCAAAGAACTCATTGATCTTGCATAGGATAGTCTTGTGTCCCCTTCTTCGTTAGTTTCAATATTCCGAAGTAAACGACATCTGTGTGCGTTTGGCGTGCTACGACCTATATTTAAATGAATTGGCATAATTGATGTGTTGTTAAAAACAGACACTAAACAAATGTTTTCTTTACCATATAGTATGGCTTAAATGATAATAATAATCAGATTTAAATAAAAAAATCTAAAATCACAATGAGAAGATGGAATATTGTAAATGCTTTTTCCATGAATTATAACACTATGACATCTACATTAATTTGAAAGATAGGCATATAGGTGTATGTATAGTGACTGAAAATTAATAATAATTATTGAATCAATTAATTATTCATGCAAACCTTTCCAAGAAAATTCTTTAATTAACAGTGAAAACCGTATAAAAATACGTTGCGTGGTTTAGAAGTAATCAGAATTCAAACTCCTTGAAACTTCGACTTTGCTTTATACTATGTAATGATGTATCATAAATTTTGAAATTATTGGATGTTTAAATTAAGTACTTGCCAATCATTCATATTAAAGAATCTACAATTATGTAGTTCATACAAACTTTGGCAGAGTATGGAATCAAAATTTTATGTTGACTTCATTCTAGGGAACAACATAGAAAGAATGGTTTCCAATATTTCAATATGAATATTTCGAGGTTGAAGGTAATCAACGTCCTGAACTAGAAATAGCTTGAATGGGGTTTCAGTGTGAGAAGCAACTCAACTCTTCTAAACAATATTTTCATGTTTTTATTTTAGTTAAAAAATCGCATATTTTGAGCGTACGGTGGCCTTACTTAAGTTACTGATGAGGTGTGCGCCAGTGGATAGAAGATGAAGATTTAAAGGTATTAAGTAATAAGATATGACCAGGCGATCTCTATAGTAAACAAATGTTCCATTTGGCGAATCAGAATGAGACAAGAAGCTAGAAGCCCATGTCAGACCTCATATAAAAGCAGTCAACAATAAATCATCGGATGCGCTTCGCTGGAATATGCTGTCCCTCTCGTATTATTTACTGTACTTGACACTGCTTATTACCATTTGTTTTCGGTAGATTATTTTAAATCAAAAACTGGATACCATGAAGATTAAATATTCGCCCAAAATCTATTATCAACACTATGCCCACAAACATCAACAGAAACACCATAATAACGACGTCTATATACTGGATAACCATTCTTACTATCATGAGTACGTTCAGAGAAATCTTCAGGAAAATTTTTAGAACATTTTCCTTCTTGCATGCAAACTGAATGTAATGATTCGACCTCATCAAGTACTTCGCAATTCTTAAAAACATTTAAGGTTCCAAATACTTAAGTGAAGATATATACATTTAGTAACAGTTTTAACAATTGAAGTTTTCTATTGCAGAAAAAACAAACCAGAGGGTAATGGAGAAATTTACGCACCCATTTGAATTCATGTTCTTATTAGAAAAACTTTTTTTGATTTTTCTCATATCAAACTGAAACTTGGACACTATCAGTTTCCAAGATAGCGCAGGCTTCATTCTAGTTTATTTTGTGTTTTTACTTAAGGACTCAAATATATTTATTTTTTGTTTAAAATTAAAAATGCGATGAACGCAACTGAAAATTTTCTTTTAAATTTAAATTTTTAATTTTTTAAAACAATCCCTATATCTTTCGGTTGAAAAATGTTTTCACTTATTGATTCGTTCGAAGTTGCATCTTCTGGTTGTGGATACTCCTTGCTATTTTAAACAGCAAGACCCCAAGATTCTAGAAATGTTTTTTTCTGTTCCTCAACATAGTTGTGCAATATTGCACACGCTAACACAACGTATGAAACAAAACTAGGTTTGACGTTGATCCTCTTAGCCAAACATCTCCAACGACCTTTCTAACGCACAAACGCATTTTCGACGACAATTCAAGCCGAACTCAAATGGCTTCCTTAAATACCGTGGTGTCGTGCGTGCCTGGAAGCTTGACGATAACATCCGTGAATCAGTGAAATGTATAAAATTTTCAATTTCATTGGACATTATGGAAATACCTGTAGTTGTTATCGACAACGTCTTGCATTACGATAAATGCACAACCTTTTCTATTAATGTAGTCGGCTACACCGTCATTTGATGGCAAAAACGGAAAATGGGTACCTTAGAAATATAAGTGCACGTTTGTTAATTGTATCACTATTACATTGATTGAAATATTATTAGGAATATGAATTTTTTTTTTTCAAATTCCTCTGCAATGTGCAAAGCTTCCTCCAATTGTGGGAATTTTAAAAATTCGCTTCTCAAATGCAACATTGCTTGTGCCACTAAATGGAAGTACTTATGAACAGTGCTTTTATGGATGCCGAAAACATCACCAACCAGTCGGTATTCTGCACAAGATACCAATTTGTATAAGCAGATCGCAACTTATTTTTCAATCGGAAGAGGTGGTGAAACAAATTTCGTGCAATCACAGAAATGGTTCCAATTTTCTAAACAGGACAGAAAATGATTCCTTCCTCATACGAGAGGAGTTGTGATACATGTCCTCGTTCCCTGCCTGTTGCACAGATTACGCAGGCGCGGAACATTTGTACTGAAAATAAAAATTTGGCAATGCACTGTTCTGTGCCACGAATTTTTTTTTAAATGGCTGTCTTATTTCATAAATACTTTTGTACATTTCAGCGACAGATAATTCGCACATAGTAATGGCTCTTCTCCTTTGCTCTGACATCTTCACAAAATTCAAAACCAATTCACTTTCCTTCTCCATTTTTTCACTTTACTAATAAAATAAAAAACAGCTGATTGATGTAACGAAACACGTATGTGTACGTTTGCAACAAAAGCGCAAGACGTGTCACGCATAAATAATTAAACAAAAACTGTTCTGAGTCAGGCTGACCTAAGTGCAAACCGTTTGGGGCGTCTTATAAACGGTGATAGTGAAGAAATATACTTTGAAAAAAATCTAATTATTAAATAGTTTCCGCAAAATAAAAGTGAAAATAAAACTGTGTTCATAATCAATTGCAATAAATCAATTCAGTTTGTCTGTAAATAATTATGTAAATTATAAAAATTCCAACTTGAAAATCTCGGAAATATAGGCATTTTAGCCTATCTGGTTTCCATCTTACAAAATACTGAATTAAGTCCGTATATAATTTTTATAAAATTTCTTCATTATGCTTTATACCAAAGAATGCCGCCGCTATCGTTAAGGCGTAACTTGAAACAATCAACGAAAACAATAAGCATCACTTTCAAACACACAATACAATATACAAATGTATATGTACGAGGGCTGATCCAATACAATTGAAGACTCAAGATTTTTACATTTGCATACTTTGGCTAACTTCTTTCTGGTCGCAGTCAAGTTCCGAACCTTCTTCTGATCATGTTTACAAAGTAAAATATATTGGTTACATACATAGAACCTAATTTTTCTTGCGGAATGCCAAAATTCATTTTGTGACTAATAAACTAAACTTTGATCAACTCCATTTTAGTTATTTTTTTGTTTTTTCTGATTTTAATTTTGTTCCTTTATGTTAAAGTCACAAAAGTTGTTCTATTGCAACGGCTGTAATTCAAAGACGAACCTACTTATAAATCAGTTTGAAATTTAAAAATTTGGCTTGTTCTGACAGATGGCATACACGACTTGTTTGTTAATCGACTCTCGGCTATATGACTATGTTCAAATATGCAAGATTGGGCGTGTGTGCGTAAAATGAAGAAAAGATGCAAGCATATATTGTGGCAACAATTATTTTCGCATTTGTTGCAAGGTTGGCAATGTTAATTTCATTTTGTTGCATATTTGTTGCCGTTGAGCTTATTAGTGCAACACCAACAACAGCAACAAAAGCATTGACGACAAAAGGAATAACAACGATGCCGAGTTAAGCTGAGGCAACAACTTTGAACAATAATCAAAGCGCCAAAAGACGCGTCGAGTTATAAATAGGGATACGGTGTTGCAAGAGGCGCGGGTTATACGTACTTGCTTGATGATTTCCAGCTTTAGCATAGAAAGTGTTAAATTGACATGCGAATCGCACAGCAAAAATAATACAACTGCAACAACAATAAAAGAAACATCACTTGGCGTCGTATTAGCCACAAAACATTTATCTAAAGGTGTAGGATTCGACGTAGAAAGAGAAGAGGAAAGCGAGGCAAGGCAAATACAACTGTAACTGTCAGTTAGTCAGTCATTCATTCGTTGGCTTGTTCGCGGCTCATTCCATGCGTCAGTCAGCGTTAAGAGGAATCAGTTAAGCCGGAGATCCTAACTGAGATGGAAGAAGAGGCTAAAAGCAGTTCGAGGCTGGCTCGGGAGTTAATTTAGCGTCGAATATAGCGTCGACACCAGTCGTTGTTGCTTACACCTGCTCTATTCGTGCTTAATACTAAGACTGTGACTGAGACTGGGACTGAATCAGAACTGCATCGCCCTCATAACTGACACTTGCAATGAAGACATTAGCCGCTAATGTAATTGTTATTGAGTTCAGAAGCACGCACGACTCCACTCAAGTTTTTAACGAAACTTTGCTGTCATCATCATCATCATCCCAGTCGGATTGGCTCTATTGACTGCCGTTGCCATTATTGTTGTTGCAATTCCACATTGCGACTTTAATTTGCTCATAAGCTAAAGCCGCGAAACAAGAAAATAAAACACAAGACTTCATCTGGAATCAAATTGTTTCTTCATTTTATTTTCTTGCACATTTAATTTTTATTTTCCCTTTTTCTTGTGAGCTTTCTTTATTCCTGTTCAAATTGAAAAGGATTTAAAATACATATGAAATGAATAAGAAGATTTCTTTTTATGATGTTCAAGTTTTTGAATTTTTTTATATTGCCTCAAGCCCTTCAAGCTCTTTGATGAGTTTTCCCTCCTTTTGTGTTTTTTTATAAGCATGCGCTGCATGTGGTATTTGAATAATTTGTTGTCATAAAACTACACTTGAAATCAACATTTATTGCCATCCTTTTGGTGCCAATTTTTTAAAACGCCTTAGAATAATTTTATTTGTATTATTTATTAAAAAAAAATAAGGGTTTCGTACCAGATTGGGGTTTGATTTGACTTATTCCAAAAAATATTTCGCGCCTATATCAGAAACTTATAGTGTCTAAATGTCAGTTCAACAGTCCAAAAAACAGAAAAGTTTTTCTATAAGATCCTGAATTTTAATCGTGGGTTTGTATGGGAGGTACCCCTCTTAGTTGGCCGGCTTGGCTGATTCCAACAGAGGTACCACGCCTATATCACAAACTTATAACTCCGCTCTCAACTATTAAAAAAGTGTGGTCCGATATAAATATTTTGATTGGAAGCAACAGGGAAGACACCTGAATTCGACCGAGTGTCCTACCTTATGCTTCGACACCTGCCCGAAAAGGATAAAGAGAAGTTATTACTTTTATACAACTCAATGTTCGAATCAGGGTCCTATCCTCACACATGCAGATCCTCCGCGGTAGTCCCTATTCTCAAACCCAATAAATCACCCCAAGAAAAAACAAACTTTCGCCCTATTTCATTACTTTCCTGTTTAGCTAAATCATTAGAAAAAATTATTGCAAAGCGTTTGATGTGATTCATCACAAAAAACAAATTTATAAGCCCCAACCAATCCGTTTTTAGACCTATGCACAGTACGCTTGACTCCTTATTACACATCCCTCACCACGCTTCGGACGCTCTTTCGTCTGGAAACCACATTATCATGTTGGCAATGGACTTTGAAAGAGCCTTCGTTGGGGTACATACGATTCTGCCTCAACTCTCCCGTTGGGCTGTGGGTAATAACATTCATGACCAAACGATCGATTCGGGTCAGACTAAATAACTACCTCTCAAATTTTTATACTCTCCACAACGGTATCCCCCAAGGGTCTCCTCTCTCCGTAGTGCTTTTCATGATAGCTTTCCAATCACTTAATGATACAATATTAAGCTTTAAGAGAATTGAACTACCGTTATATGCTGATGATGCGATCATCTTTGCAAAATATAAAGATAATAATGTTTTAAACACAATATTCTTAGAAATCCTTGAGAGAGTAGAAGAATGGAGCAAGTTCTCTGGGGCTTCCCTATCGATGGAAAAATGCAAAATCCTACACATATGTAAAAAATTAACTGTACATACCTTCCACTAACATTTAATGACAAAATAATTGAATGCAAAAATTTTTGCCTTTGATAAGCGACTTACTTTTAAGCAACACTGTAATGATCTCAGAAAAAATCTTGACAACCATCTAAGCATTATTCCTGAATTCTCTCATTCACATATCATCCATGCTATTTCTATCTTCCCTCCCTATCACGCTGCAGTGAGAAGAAGCATAGGAGCCTTCCCAACAACGCCCACTGAGTGAGGATATTGCAACCAGAGTAGCCCAAATGACTTACAAACTCATTCCTAAGTTGTATTGCTCTACAAACGACATCCTAACTAAGGATTTTCAACAAGCAAGAAAAGGAAGACGTAGATATATAGTACTGTCCACTATCCGGAGATGAGCTCACTTTTCAATACTACACAACATCCACGAACAATATCACTGGAATAAAATGTCACCGAATCCCCTTAGGCTCTTCATCATTCTTCTTTAAACACATCACTGAATGGTTTCTCTAAATCCTCAACTTAAAGTCCTGTTTTCCGTTAATTGCTGGCGGAGGAAACATCTAACCTACGGATGAAAGCATGGAACTGGCTATTTACTGATGGCTCCAAAACGGATGCAAGCATCTCGTTTGCAGTAGTAAATAAATGGGGTATTACTGTATCCAAAGGATTGTTCCCTCACTACTACTCAGTTCTTGCAGCCGAAGCAGTTGCTATAGTAAAAGAAATTCACATAGTGCAAGCAAATAAAGGAAAATATATAATCTGCACGCATAGCCTGTCAACAGTTTTAGGGGTTCAAAATATATATAACAATAACCACATTTTCTGTGAACTCCGCAATCGCTTCATCAAATATATTTAGAGTGTCCAAATTTCAGTTCGATAACACATAACACAAAAAGATTTATCAATGAAGAACAAGAATTTGACAGACACTTATAGTGTGCAAATTTTCATTAAAATCGTCAGAGCTATTTCCGAGATACGTCAAATAAATTTATATATAATATTTACATACTTATAGTACATATACTCGTATATATTTGTACTAGCACGTTGCTACGCCCCCGACGTGATAATAGTGTGTGATTGATGTAGTAATTGTTGTTTTCATAATTATTTCCCACTAACATTAAGTCGGTTCTTTCTCTTGAATCAGTGAAACGTGTTCGGGCGGGCCAATTTGGGTAGAAGATTTCGCAGTGCTAAAGACATTCATAAATATATACATAAGTATGTATGTGCCAGGGAATAGGAAAATTAATCATAAAAATATATTGTATATAAACCTAAAAAAATGAAAAATATAGTATGGATCTCGCTGCATTCAAAGTCATTATATATTCAAACAAAAAAAAAAAAAGAAAGCACAATGTCATCAAATTCGGTCCATCCGTTAAGGAGAAGTACAATGAGTCGTAACACAAAATATCTTAGATCGCATCACGTTTGTTATCAATTTTAAAAATGTGTAATATTTCTGCAAATTTAGAAATATTTATCTTGGACATAGAAATATCAGAAATTATGGTTTTGTTAAAAACTTCCAATTAAATTAATTGAAGCGGGTATTTGTGATGTTCCTCATCATTCTTACCATTAACAGTTTGAAGATATAGACATATGCTAACATAGATGAGGTACTTAAGCTCTAGTCATTATCTCATCTCATTCGAGTACAATTAAAATATGTAGTATGTGTTTATAATAACTACAATATATCTGTTTTTTTTTTTTTGTTATTATTTGATTTTATTGCATTTATTTTTACAGTGTGTTTTGCAACTACAAATAATAAATAAAATATTATGTCACATGCAATAAACTTGTTGTACGAGTATTCGGACAAGTCCTTAGTCAACGGTTGATTTTGTTGATTTACGCTGCAAATCAAATTTTGATTGAAGTTTATCACGCACGATAGTATAATAATCAGAGAATCACTTATTTTGCAATCAGGGACAAAAGTAATTTTCGCATTTCCTGCATTTCCAACGAAGAATAAGACATCTGAAGTACTACAATACAATCAAAAGATGGCGAATGTATAACACATACTCGTACATAATTATGTGTCTTCTGGCAATACTGACATTGACTGTGGGCATGGCACAATGCTGTCAGTTACATGGTAGAAAGATGTCGAATCCATATGACAGACAAATATAAAAAATACGTTGCAGCTAGTGGCTAGTAACATTTTTGACCCCACTGCAATAATTTCATTACTATTACCATCACCATGTTAAAAAAGAACAATGTAACAATGTGTGGAACAATGCATAGTAAACCTATTAATAGTTGGCGAAAGGATACTTTATGTGCACAGATAAATGGCTTCTTAGAATAAATGATGTGAATTGGTACATTTCTTCTTTTGTCTTTTCCACGACAAATTAAATATTTTTCACGTTTCGTGAAACTAAAGCTATTACAACAACCATCCACAAAACAAAAAGAATAGGACAACATTTTGTACACACCCCAAAAAAGCAAAAAAAAAAAAAAAATAATATGTTCTGCTTATGACCGTTCCTTGAGCAGGCTGTAAATTCTTCACTTAGCTAGTCCTTCAACTTCTTCTACTACATACACGATGTTATGATACGAGGTATGTCTATAAAAGAAATGAGTAGGCAATATAGGCATAAACCCACCGAATCCCCATGTCTTCAGACGTAAATATTAGTTTGTTTGATATAAGATTTGTGTTTTTTTTTTTCCCGAGAAAATAATAAATCAATTTTAATTGGGAAACGAATTGCAGTAAAATTATACATACTTGTAAATTTAACTTGGCCAAAAAATGATACTAAAAGAAATAATTATCAATTAATGTTTATCAAGTACAAGGGTTTTTGTTTATTAAATAGCTCAATCATTTCAAGAAAGATCCACGGCAAATTATATTAAGCAAACCATGGCTGGTTAATAGAACTGAACATCTTTTGTTGAAACTGTAGGAATTGACGAGGAATATGTGAGGCAAATTTTACATAATAAATCCTAGGAATTATTGTACTTAAAATGCTCAAGATTTCTGAGCATTGAAGCTAAAATGGAAAAAGCGGCACGTGTTATAAAGAAACTTACAGTAAAATACTTCCAACACTATTTGAAATAATGGGAGATTGTTATGGAGCTTTATAGGAATATAAAAGAAAATTGATTCGTTATTTTACAACCACATCTCGTTGTGTTGTAGCTTCTTTGACTCATCGCGTTAAGCCTAAGTATGCGACTCAGCTTCACGCTTTACGAGCAAAAACAATCATAGCCTACATACTATAGCCTACCCCAACCTAGTTACATTGCATTGTATTGCTATAACCCATAATCATTTTGTGGCAACATAATATAGGGCTTTCCTTCAACGGGAGTTTCTTGTTGCTCGAGTACTTGCTTGATCCAGACTTAAGACTTCTTAAAACATTATTCGCATTCATGATCTAGTACTATACTCAGTCATTGTTGTTGCGCTGCTGCTGTACATTTGCAATATTACTTTAGCCTAATAATAGCCGCTAGTTATTATCAGCGCAATCATCCTCCGTTTAAGTTTCATAAACTTACATAGTTTGCAACTGTATGTGTATATCGAGGGTTTAGAATACTGATACTTTTACTCACTTATAACTCATTGACAAGATACATTCAGATTAGATATTACAATATAAATATGTAAGTATGTAGCAATTTCATCTACCCTCTATACGTGTACAGTTTATTACCAAATTGAATGAAATTATTTAAACAGGTTAATTAATGGGTCAACCAACCAATGCCTGAACAAATACTATTGATTACTAATCCATTGGTTTAGATTTCAACATTTTTTGAATTTGTTTGTACTTAAAGATCTCGGACATTGATTAAGAGTGGACCCAAAAATGCTCTTTCTTTATTTAACACATTCTGTACGAGTACTTTTTATTTTTTAATTGCAATGTGAAATAAAATTCTATTTCATACCAAAATATTTAAATAAATTTTATGTGAACGTTCAAATTACAGCACATTTCCATTGCATTACTCTATATTCCCTTCAAAGTTAATGTGAATGCACTTTGCCTTAAAGTTTGAAAGACGTACAGTGTACTACGCAAATTCAATCAAATATGCACTTTTTTACTTCATTTCAAAAATTTGAATGAAGCAATGTTTCCTTTAGTAAAAGTTAAAGGTGAAAGCATCCTTGTAAGAGTTTTTACCATATTTTATTAATAAATTCTTAAGAAGTTTTTTAATTAGACCGAAGTATTCGGAGAAATTGATACTTTTTGTAAGGTTGCTTAAAAGAAACAAAAAAACCGGCTAACTTTTATTTACTAACTCAAGTAAAACTATGATGATACCAAAAACCACTAAACATATGCAGTGGATCTCTTAAAATTTATATGAGAAAACAAAGTCTGAGTATAGAAGTATCCACATGTAGTGGTCTTAAAATAAGGTAAGAAAATATCAAAAAGAAGGTTAACTTCTGCTTTTCCGAAGTTGTTATACTCTTCATTCACCCCCTAGAACACGTTTTGCTGACGCTCCTGTGAGTGAGCATACAGAGTCAGTAAACATACAGCATTTCAACACTGAGACCAAAATATTTGTATGAGAGCTATACGATCCAGTAATCCTATGATTTTGGAATTTATGTGGTTAGTGAATATGGGTCAGCCACTTATAGCATCCAAATTTCAGTTCGATAATACAAAAAGCAAAACAGTTTTTCTGATAAGAACTTGAATTTGAATTTGGGTTTGTATGGGAGCTATACGATCCGTTAAATCTAGGGTCTTGAAATCTACATGGTTGGTGGAGATGAATTAAAAACTTATGGTGTTCAAATTTCATTTTAATGGAACAAAATATAAAAACAAAAATTCTAATAAGAACCTGAATTTTAATGGCTGGTTTGTACCTATGTGAGGTATCCCCTAGTGATCCCACTTGACTCGTCGAGCTGTATATACTTATAGGTTCTCCGATGTCCCCTTCTGTGTGTTACAAACTTCATGACAAACTTATTATACTATTCACTGCGTGAAGAGTATAAAGAGATTAAAGAAATAAATCTAAATGGTATTAATTCATAGGAAAAGAAGTTCATTCATCTATTCATAAAAAGGATATAGTATGGCATGGTTACATATATATTGTATGTACTACATTCATACTATTGTATAATACAATACGAGTACATATATAATGATGATGACGACAGCAGTAACATCACAATAGAAAAAGAGAACATGCTTTACTCCAGAACAGTGGAAGGAAGAAATCAGAAGCAGAAACAACAATAAATGAGTTTATGCAACGATTTTGAAATGAAGAAAAAGTGGTTGGTTGCCAAGTGGTAACTGGCAAGCAACTGAGGCAGCGAAGCGGGTTATAACAAAAGTTGCAAATCTGAACGATAGAGGGGTAAGGTAAAATGCTTGGGATACATGATGATGATGATGATGATGTTGATGATGATGATGATGACGACGACATTATTTAGAATTTGTTTTCCATCATTCATCTCTCACTCTTTTTGGCTTTCTGGCTCTGCGCTATTTTACACGATCCGACTGACTGTTCATCTGCCGGTTCGTAGTTTGGCTCACAATTTCTTAAAAGAGTCTCGTGTCCCACCTCATATCAGAACATACAAATCAGTTTGTTAACAAACTTTGTAGATGCAGAAGACAAACTGAAACATTGGCAAGAAAATTAAAGGTTTTTTGTCTGGTTAGAAATAATTTCGTCTTTAATTCTACTCTTGTATTGTATTTTGCAAATACATTCGTAGTTATAATTTATATAACATCACAGGTCAAAAAGTCAATAAGAAATGTTCAAAACCAAAAATACACTTGATAGACAGGAGGAGTATTGAGAGGGGAGAGATGATCACATATCGCCACCTACAAATAATACTTAATTTAAATTTGTCTGCAAGCGTTTTTATTCACAGATTAATCCTGAGAAATCCAATAAAAATTTTCTTGTTATTTTATGTTTTCAGGATGTTACTGTCTGAGCAGTTGCACTCTTGCTTTTATTTTTCTGCCAACTTACTTAGAAGTATGCAACTTCAGAATTTTGTTCCAAAATTAAGGAAGGCGTTCTACCGGCAATCCATTTAATTTTTATAAATGATCTGGACTTAATGCCATTGCAATTCCTGCCTCTACCTTCACCTTTACCTTCATGTCAGTCTCTTAGCCAGTTGTTTCCCTGTCACTGGCAAAGCCAATTCCCTCAGCGATTCTCAGTTTCAACGTGCGATAAATTACATTCCACTTGCATTTGTCTACCATTTTATTTGATGTCGTTCGCTCTCTCCCTAAAGCCATCCATCTACGTGCTTATTCTGCACAGGCATATGTACGAGTATATATTTAGTTGGGGGTACAGATACTTTTGGTTTCTTCGTTGTGGCATTTGCAGCATTGCTTTAGTGTGGCCCTTAATCAAAAAGAAATCATCTCTGCACTCTCAATTAGTTCTTCGTTGCTGTCCGAATAAAGATTTTAAATCTAAAGAACGATAGAATTTTCCACTCATATTGAAGGACACATTTTAAATGTTATATTATTTATTTGCTTGATTGCAATTTCTTTGTTCTACTAACATTATACATGCATATGTATATTCATAGTTATACTAGATTTTTGATTCGGTTTTTTTCTTTTTTTTTTACAAAATTTACTACATTCAAATGGTTAATGCACTTTAACAAAAAGCGCAGTTACTTAAAATACTTAAATAAATAATTGAAACTAAAACTAAAATTAATAACTAAAATTAAGTAAATGAATTTAAATTTGTACAATAAATTGATTGAAGCTTTTATTTTTATTACAATAATTATTAATATAAAAAAATATTTTTAAAATGGAAGCATGAAGTTCTTATAAAATGATTTGTTGAACAAATAAATTACACATGTGTTGTAAGTATTAAGTGCACTTGGCTTTATGTTCAAGGAATTAAGATTCTCATTCCTTATAATAAATGCTTATAATTTATGGCTGTTAGTTATACTTATAATAAATTAAATATTTAAAAATTATATAAAATAGAATACTTACAATATTTATGTTGTATGGTTTATTTATAGAGAGTCTTTGTTGGCTTTGTAGTCTTTAAAATATTTACACGATTTGTTTCTTCAAATTTTAAATGCATATGTGTGCCTGTGCTTTTGTTTCGTGTGTCTGTATTTGTTTGTATTATGTGTATGTGTGTGTGTGTGTGTGTGTGTGCGTGTGTGTGCTTAACATACTGGTAACGTTTCATTAATCTGGTCTCGCTTGTTTTATTTTCATTTGTTTCTATTTACCACAGCCGAGTGCAATGAAAAAAATTGTTGCAACGCGTCAAACTCAGCACACTCATTTGAAAGCCATTTGGAAGTCTATCAATACTAAGTTATATGCCTAATTAAAATTAATTTTACATGTCTATGATCACTTGATTTTATTGTTTTTTTTTTTTTTTTTGTTGATTTGATTTTTATAGTGTCTCAAGATTTTTTTACATTCGCGTGCCCACATTAGCGCGTTGAGATGGTTGTGGCGGAGCATGTCTGGGTAGCGAAACCATATGATGTGTTGTATGTGCGCCGCCGAGTGGAGATATGGATGGAGAGCGGGTGGCCAGTGGCGACAGCGATGGTGAGAAGGAGGGGGACATGGCGGATGATGTGCTAAATCCGCTTGTTGCGTCGTGGCTAATAGGAGAACGTGGCAGCATGTATTGGGAACCTGCACCACTCGTATTATTATTAAGATGATGAGAAGCTGTAGGCGGCAAACGCATACCTCCGGCTAATACTGGCATGTTGATTGAGCGGGGTGCCACATTGGTGAGTAAGGGCGGCGGTATTTGAGGCTTAATGCTACCTGCCAAATGTGCCAGCGACTGTTTGCTTTTCGCACTTGATGAAGCGCCGCTGTTACCGCTATGTACGGACATGGTGTCGTCTTTAAGTCTGGCAATCTCAGAAAAAACATGTGCGAGTGGCTGGTATTGTGGTCCCCAGTCAAGTAGATAATCCCAATTGTAGCTTCCTGTAAGCTCCTCTTCACTGTGTACAATGGAGCTGAGTGACCCGTTCATGGGGGGACCTACGTTGCCACTACCGACGACTACAGGCACATCGCCATAACCGATGACATGATCGACAGCGGTGCCAATGCTTCCGGCTGTGGTTGCAGCGTCATCGGCACTACCATGCTCCGATCCAGCACCTGTAACATCATTCAACTTAGCATATATAAGATTAGTAATGTCCGACTGAGCAGAAGGATCTTCGTCAAACATGTGAAGTGAGTCGACCATAGGCAAAGGATGATGTAAATGACCATCTTTGTTTGAACCGGCCATACTTTCTGAGCAATGGCGCGATGAAGTTGATACACCGCCATTGGGATCACGATCGACAATGCCCAATCGAGCTAGGTATTCTTGGGTATTTTGTACAGATATATCCGAAATGCGGCCATCATCACAACCAATGGCACCAGAGCCACCTCCACGCTGGTGAATCGGACCTTCATTAATCATGCGTATCTCTTCATCTTCGCCATCATCTTCAGCCGAACCGCGACCACTTGATCCACTTTGCTCTGAGCCGGAAAGTTCCGATGTAGTTGCTGCGCCAGAGTTAGAGCTGCCTGGATGCGGACCATAGGGTGGAATTTCATCATATTTAGGAGGTGCGAATTGACCAGCAGCCCCAGATACTCCGTGCGAAACTATCCCGCTGCCTACGGCACCACCAGTTACACCACCTCGTATCGGTATCGTATCAAAGGCACTTGGATCGACATAACTATTTGAATTACCAACTGTCTCGGTGCTAAGGTGTGGTTTGACTACATTTCGAGGCTTACGACTGCGCATGTAAACAAAGAGAAAAATGCCCGCTGTGGCACAAAGAACCAGCAAAAAGGCTATAAGTAGGCCCAACGCCCAGTTTCCTATACCACCTTCACTTATGTCAGTGCTGCCAATACTAATGCTGCTTGCCAAATTAGTGCCAGGGTCGGCTAGTGGATCGAGTGAAATTTCTACAACAGTCATGTTCGTCAGGGAACCTTGTCGACCAGACGAGGCAGAGATTACCAAACTGATATCGCCGCGTCCGTCAGCATCAAAGTTGTCGTCTATTTTCTTTTTGATCAGAACCGCACCGGTAGTGCGATTCACTTTAAAATATGCATGCTGCGTACTTAATTGGTAGACAATACGTCCGTCAGGGCCCCTATCTACATCAGTTGCCGTGACTTGTCCTACTACAAAGCCCAGGGGCAAATAGCTCCGGGATGACGATGGCATCACAAAGCGATATGTGCGCTCAGTAAACTGTGGCGTGTACTCGTCTTTCGACTCGATTTGAATGCGAACTTTAACACTCGCGCTCCTTCCACCGATATCGGTTGCACGAAGCACGAAGTCATAGCGATTGCGATGTTCATAGTCGAAAACTGCATTTGCGGTTACAATACCTGTCTGTGCATCAACTCGAAATAGTTTCCATGGGACAACATCATCATCCGAATGAACACTATTGCCATCGTCAACGCGGTCGTTAGTTTCAGCCGAAACGATGCTATAGTTTAACTGACCGAACGGACCGCGATCCATATCGCTTGCACGCGCTGTAAACACAGAAGTGCCAACCGGTTCATTTTCGCCCACGAATTCAATATACTCTGTAACCGGGAAGAGCGGTGCGTTATCATTCTCATCGTGCAGTGTCAGACGGAAAGACTGTAAACAGCAAAGAGGCAAAGGCGCACTATCGCAGGCGCGTATAATTAACTCATAGCACATTGCCCCGCTATCGTAGTCCAGTTTGTTATTCACAAAAAGCACGCCACTCACTAGATCTATGGTAAACATGCGCTCGTCGTTACCCGACGTGATGTCATACACCACCTCCGAATTGGGTGTGTTTTCGAGGTCACCATCAATAGCCGACAACTGTGCAATGGAGTATCGAAGTGGCGCCAGTTCACTTATTTCCGCCTTATACTTAACATTTGCATCAAATCGTGGGGCATTGTCATTTGCGTCGAGTACAGTTACAAAAACGTTTATTGCAAGACTTGAGTTGTCGGCGACATGCGCGATCTGTTGGCTCGCCTGCCGTTCGGTCATCACCAAGCGAAGTTTATAGAGATCATTGCGTTCGCGGTCGAGTGATTTTACAAGTATTATGGCTTTAGATTGATGCACCTCAAAGATATTATCTTCATTCCCCGAAACAATGCTAAATATGAAGTTACTATAGTCTGCGCTGGTATCCAAGACATCCTGGCTAAGAAGCAGCACTACGGTACCCAGAGGTGCTGCTTCATTAATTTGAGCACGATACTGTGTTTGTAGAAACTGAGCATTTGCAGTACCACTACTGCTAGGATGTACTCGTAAAACAGTAGAACTACGCATAATTGGTATGCCCAAATCTTGCGCTACAATCACTACAAAAAAGTCGCCACTAGGAGAATTTGCCATTGACGGGAGTTGACTCATATTAACTAGCACTACGCCACTGGATTCATGTATGCTGAAACCGGAAACTTCTGGATCGATGCTGTAGCGTATCTGCGAGTTGCGACCTTCAGAGTCTGCATCCGTAGCATTCAGTGTCAAAAGCTCGTACTCGATTGTCGGAAGTGTGCCAGCGATATTCACTTGTTCGCCAGTAGTGGTAGGTAGCATAGCAAAATAAGCTGGTGGTTGTTGGGCTAGGAAGAAGGGTGGATTGTCATTTTCATCTATTACGCGAACTGTAAGAATAGTACGCGCCTCATGTGCCGAGTCGGATGCAACTATTTCAAGTTCAAACTCCTGCTGCGTCTCGTAGTCAAGTGGCCGCTTTAGCAATACTTTGCCAGTATAACAATCGATGGCGAAATATGACCAGTACTCTAACTCGATGCTGGATTCGAAAGCCTCCGCACTCAAGCGGTAGGTGAGCGCTGGATATGTGTCAACATCGTTGGCCGAGATTGTTGTGATTACAGTTCCAAGTTCAGTGCCTAAAAATAATACAACAAATGCAAAAAGCAATGTAAAGAAAAACTTAAAAATAGTTTGGGAGTGTTAATGAAACATCAAATATACATATAAGAATTGCTTTTTTAACAAGTTTCTGTTTACTACTGTCATCTAGTGCAACTTACCTTCGCTAACATTAATGACACTATGTGGCGGGAACGTCGGTTGGTTATCGTTGACATCAAGAATCTGTACGCGTATCGTTGCTGTACCGGTCATCTGTGGCACCCCCTCATCGGTTGCGATTACTTTGAGCTTGTACATGTCGCGAATTTCGCGATCCAGCACAATGTTCGTCTTGACGATGCCACTGAAAGCAGGCTCGATGACAAACGCATTGTCGTGGTTGCCATCCACAATGTGATAACGCAAACGAGAGTTTTCACTTCTACCATCTACGTCGAAGGCCTTCACTTGCACCACAAATGTTCCCTTGGTGTTGCCCTCCCACACAGTGGCTACGTACTGTTGCTGCGTGAATCGCGGACTATTGTCGTTCTCATCCTCAAGCTCAACTATTAATTCTGCATAACTAAACAATAGCGGCATGCCATCGGTGCGGGCTGTCAACACGAAATGCAACTCGTGCGGCTGTGTCGATGTCAGTGTGAAGGAAGGAAGCTCACGTTGACTGCGTTTCTGGTTTTGATTACTGGCTGCCGCTGATGTTGCTACTAAATTAGTCGCATTGTGAAGTCCCACATATTCATCTGTGCCACGATCAGTGATATCGTGTTCACCGGCATCAGCACCATTACCGTAGTGCAAAGCACGTCCACGTCCGTTAGTTGAGTCGTCGTCATCGCTGCCTTTCTCATTTCTATCGTAACGCTCATAGTCCAAGTAAGTAGAATTGTGAACTTTGATTTCACCGCTTGTGGCATCTAGTGCAAATATTCCATCTTCGTTGCCAGCGCCAAAACTGTAGCTAATTTTTTGACGGCGGCCATCAGACCGGACCGCAGCAACATGTAACACATGCATTCCTGCAAGTAAATTCTCGCGCAACTTTATGCGGTACGTGTCATTTTGAAAACGTAGTTGAGTTGCACCTGCAACCATTTCACCCACTTGCAACTCAATCTGGCCAATTGTGCTTTGTGCAGGCACGCCCTTGTCTCTTGCGATCACTTCCAAGTGCAGCAATCGACCAGATTCGCTGGCTAGACTCTGAGTAGCTGTTAGCACACCCGTGTTGGGATTAATGCGAAACTTACTTCGTATTATGTCCGGAGAAGCATCGTCTGTTTTTAGCGCATAAAGAACTTCACTGTTCATGCCCTGATCTAAGTCCTTTGCACTGACTTGAAGCAATGCCTGCCCCGGCTGTATAAGTGCCGGCACTTGTGCACGAAATGGATACCGCTCGAACAAGGGCTTATTGTCATTCACATCGTCGATGATGATCTGGAATGGCACATGCGCTGAACGTGCCTCATAGCGCCCACCATCAGTGGCCACCACCATAAAATCAAAGCTGCTCTTACTTTCTCGATCAAGTTTTCTATAAGAAATAACAAAAAGAAAGAAATTTATGTAAGGCGCGATCTTATAACAAAGTTAGACAACTTGGAATTATCCTCTACATAATCTCAACGGTGGTAAACCGAGCATGAAATGAGTTGACCGTCTGACTTAGCGCCAGCACTGTCTTCTTCACAAGTTCATGAGTTTTCCCATACATATGCCTGGTAATTAGCTGCCAAATTCGTAACAGAAGCCTTTTGATACTGATAGTTCTTAGTAACCGTTGAATTGCACTGCATGTAATTAAGTCATTCAGGTGAATGATGCATACATCAAACAAGCTTCTTGCACGCCACATTTTTATACGACCTGCTGTAACAACGTGCTATCCAACAAAATCCCACCAACCCCTTGCACTCTAAAAAGTGATAATAAACTAACTAAAAAATTTCAAGATAAATCCATTTTTGCTTTTGTTGTTGCTTTTGCCATTGTTGCATGCCGAGCAATAAAATGAATTTAGCAAATTACAAGCTCATCGAGAGCTCAAGCACAAGCTCATGCATTCGCTGTTTGCTTTCGTTCTTTCATCCTTTTGACCAACCATCCATTGGTGATGGTGATGATCATGATCAAGACGACAAGCCTAAGATAGCAAAGCGAAATCATTTTTTGAATTAAATCAGTCAAATTGAACTAAAGGAAATCGTGTCCATGTGCTCTACATGATGAGGTCAGTACACGGCAGCAATTGTTGCTGGTCCATTCTTGTTCGTCATCCTCATCATTATTGTTACCATTATCTTCATCATCATCATCATCATGATTTCAAGAGGCAGACAACTGAACAATTTAACCAATCCAAATCGACCCAATACTATTCTTAGCTGAAAGAAAATTGTGTGGAAAAACAACAAAATAGAATGCATTACATTTTTGTTACTGCAGTGGTTGTTATTGGTAGTGGTACGTATTTGTATTCTTTTAAGACAGACGGCAACTTCAGTACTGCAATGTCACGAATTGTTTGTTACTCGTCAGTTTGTACTATTTACCTTTTCCTACCAATCTTTAAATTTTGTTTTTTTGTGTTGCTTTGTGGGATATTTTTTATTCCCTTTTTTCATTTGCTCATGGTTCTGGCCTGACGTAGTTCGCTTTTTTTATTGTTTGCCGACAATCAGTGAAAGATAAAAATTAGTACATGACGGCGGATCGCGTTTGTATAAACGGCAACACTGACGTTACTGTCATACCACATTACTAGTACTACAATTATTCATCGAGCTGTATAGAAATCTTAAATTGGCAAGAGCAATACAGAATCGAACACACAAAAGATGCGAGAAGAATTAAAAAACCACATTACCTAAATTTTTACTTTAATTAATTTCAAAAGGGTTTCAAAAATTTCTAGACACCTACACAACTCTTTTTATTTAAACTTAAAAAAATTATATTGAGTTAATTGTTATTTTAAATTGATTTAAAAACAAATACGACAACAACAATTATGGTTTAAATTCATTTTTTCCTTCCAACAACTGGAAAATATGTAACAAAAATTCTGCTTAATAGCTAAATGACTAAGAGCATAGCCTGCACAGGCAGGGAGTTTTAAAAAGGATATGGCCTAATCGATTTTCCTCATCGCGCTGACCTTTTCGATTCATATTTTACTAGGTTTCCGACGCACAAACATCTGAGGTACAAACATTAATTCAAAATCTAATATACCTATAAACTTAAAAAATTTTTTGTTTATTCAAGTCTTATGGGCTGTCATACCGTTCATCTGATTGCAATGAAATGTTATGGTTGTATTATTGGTTCCAGCCATAGATATAAGATATATGTGGCGCAGCTGACGCGTATAGGTGAACCAAATGTTGCATATTAAGCTTGGAGACATATTTTAAAATTAATCAGGTTATCTGCTTTAGAAACCACAGATAATATATCAATTTTTAAATCAAAGTATTCTATTCGCCTCATTTTTTCAAAAGTACTTCTACTTTAAATTAATACTGAAGACAAGGCCAGGGAGGTGCGCACTGTTGTTCATTTAGTAAATCACAAAAACTTTTTATGTAACTGTCCGTTCGTAAAAAAAGAAAGGGGCAGCGGGGAGTGAGAATGAAATACCAGAAATGTAATTCAACGTTTCTATTCATGATCGTTCTGATCGCAGAAGTTCAAGAAGTTCGTTTGGCCGAGTGACCCGAGTGACGATGGATACTTTAGAAATAAATAATTAATAGAATAAGAAGTTTCGAGACAGACTGGGGGACGTGAATAGATCATTTGATTCTATTGAAATTATGAAGAATATATGTTTAACATAATATGTAGTTTGTGGCGTCTTACTCCCGTATATCTGGTAGTCATATTTAGTATAAACTTCCCAATAATTGTCCAACTAAGTATGTATTTTGCTTCTTAGAATGAATAATCAAACCGATATATATATATTGTGCCGATCTCATACCCAATATGATTGTATGAATCTACCGAACAACAGTGGTTTTTATGTAGCCTTGTGAGAAGCTTGTGTTTAATGTACCGACACAAGCAATTGTTGTCATCATTGATTGTCAATAAACATAATTTTGCATTGGACAAGAAACAATTTGAATATGTAAAGAGGAGCTGACATTTTTTTTCTACATGTGCAACATCTTTGAAAACAATAAGCGAAGCACTCTGTCAAGGAGTAAAGAAGAGAATAGTTTACAGTTGCTAGTCACAGATTTAGCGGGAATTGACTATTTTTAGCAATTCGCAAGTAAAGCTAAGTAATATTTATTGCTATTATCCTGCGCAAATACAAGATTGTTTCTTTGAAATATCGAATAATTTGTTTATGGATCTGTATAAATATGAAGTGTAGGATGCACGTTCTTTTTGGGCTTAGAGTTCTATTGTCTTCGTTATTGATGAAAATATTACATGTTTTACATCCTTCGCACAAGATCATGCGATAAGATAATGAGATACAATAAGATTGTGTTGACTTTGTGAGGCAGTTGAAATTAAAAGTGCTGTACCATAATAAATTTCAGTATACATGTAGTCCACTCACAAACAATTATTGTATTATTGTATAGTTATATTTGTAAGTAGTTGTTGACCTTCATAAGAGGATTCTTAGTTTGAATGGAATCAGCAACCATAACAAAATTTAATATGTGACTTACCCGACGGTCGTGATAAGTCCGGTCTTGCTGTCAATCGAAAACTGCCATTGTGTCTCATTAGCGAGCGAATAAACGAGTCGCGCATTGACACCTAAGTCTGCATCGGTGGCCTTTATGCGAAATACACTCACACCGACTGCTGCGTCCTCAGCGACATGAGCCACATACTTGGGTAACTCGAAGTGAGGCTCATTGTCATTTTGGTCCTCGACAATGATGCTGATGTTACAATGGCCCTGATAACTGATGGGTGAACCACGATCAGCGGCTTGAAACTGCAGCGTGTAACGTGAGTATTGCTCACGATCCAATGGGCGTGCTGTCAGTTCACCAGTTCTAGAATCAATGCTAAATTTATTACCGAGGTTGCCACCTATTGAGCATAAAGAAAGAAAAAGAGAGACAGAGAGTGAAAGTCAGTAACATGCAAAATTGTTTCCTGCATTACTTTGCTTAAACTATTAAACATGATCGCGTAACTTACCAATTATGGTGTAAACTATTTCAGCGTTAGGACCCTCATCCAGATCAGTGGCTACCACTGTGTGTATGACGGCGGCATCACTGTTTTCCACTACAGATAGACCATAGCAAGATCCCGGTCGAAATTCAGGTGCATGATCATTAACGTCAACAATCGTGATGATAATCGTGGCAATGTCAAATTGTCCATTCGTCGTTGTCATCACCGCATCAGCGCCATCTGAAGAGCGTTGCTTGCGTCCAGCACTGCCAGTCATAGCTGCAGGTCGATTGGCATCGCGCACATAGATTGGTATCGTGTAGTGGGCTTTTGTTTCGCGGTCGAATTGGCCGCGAGTTGTGACAATACCGCGCTGACTGTCAATGGTAAAGTGATTATCACCGACACCTGTTGGTATCTCATAGGTGAGATTAGCTACAAAAAAAAAAAAAAAAAGAAATAAGAAAATCATATAGAGATATACAATCTTAGTTATGAAAATGTCGTGAAACCAACTTAATTACCACTCATTTGACATGTTTTTTATAATCAATTAAATTATTGAAACACAAAACCTAAAGTAAGCCACATTTTTGCAAGAAACTACTTTTAAATAGTTTCTAAATTGTTAAGATATTAATTTGGATCTACTATATGCATTGATCTAAATAGAGATAGTAGCATATAACATTTAACAAATATAAAATAATTCTACAGCTAAAATGCTTATATGCTTGTCTCTAGAAACCAAAGAGATAAGTACGAATTTTCTAACAATACAATATAATGCAGTATATTTTCATTCATGTAATACTTAGAACCGCAATATGCTTGACAGTTAGGAGATTAAAATAGAGAAAAATAGTCTCACTCTAGATTAAGAAGAATGTAAACTAATAGTATGAATGAAGGAAACAACTCACCATTTTCGCTTCCATAAATTGTCTTAGCGCTCACTTGTAGTACAAAGGTTCCACTCTGAACGTTCTCCATTATGTTGGCGTGATAAACGGCCTGCATAAAGCGTGGTGGATTATTTGCAGATCCTTGCACCAGGACATGTAGATTCAATAACGTTTGTTTTGGCGTTGGTGAACCGTGATCACTTGCGCTGATGACTAAATTATAGCTGTTATGTTTGTTAGCTACCTCTTCGTCTACGTTAGGAGTAGCGATCAAGCCCGGTGGCAGTGACTTGGCCAATTCGATGTAACCCGTCTTTGTATTAATGCGGAAACGACCATCTACATTACCACTGACAATATCATAATTAATACGACCGTTGTCTCCAGAGTCTTTATCAATGGCCAAAATATGTACAATAATATCGCCAATGCGTGTCGCATCACTCAAGAAAATGCTAGCAACTGATGGCAAAAGCGGTAACAAAGTGGGAGCAACAAATTGCGGTGCGTTGTCATTAATATCAGTGACCTTTAGGTGTACCGTGACTGTCGTCAATAGGCGTTCGCTTATATTAGAAGATTGATCGAGTGCCTGGACAATAAGTGTGAACTCTTTGATATCTTCATAGTCAAGTTGGGCGTTAAGGGTAAGCGCGCCAGTGAATGTGTCGACTATAAATAGTGAGGGTCTTATTAATAATTGTTCGGAAACATTGTCTTCTTCCTGGCTGATACTACTGTTGCTATTTTCTTTAGTGGGTGTGTAGCGCACTAATTTGTACTGAAGTTCACCATTGGTACCAGTATCTAGATCGGTTGCCGTAAAATTGTACAGCACTGACCCTACGGAAGTTGATTCACTTATTTCCAGCTCAATGGGATCTTCAGACCATTGCGGTGCATTGTCATTGACATCAGCAATCTCCACCTTTACTGTTATCGCGCTACTTTGCGGATTGTTGGTTGCTGTGGTATCCAGTGCATGTATTTCGAGTCTAAACTCTGATTGGAGCTCACGGTCCAAACGACGTGCAACTACAAGGCTCCCTGAATGGCGGTCTATATCGAAGGCACCTTCTACCTGATCCTTGCCCAGCGAGGTAAGGGTGTAGGTTACATAAAGACCGTTGCCTTCATCGTTATTATTGCCAATCATATATTGTTGGTCAGTGCGTTCAGTCGGCCCTATCGAGCCTACAACATGACCAATAGGGGCATCTTCGCGTACCTGCAATTAATGAGCCAAACAGCAGCATTACAATTATATTATTTTCATTATTAATTTTAACGTGTGAATGAGTATTCTTGGCTGCTGCCATTGTCTTCCGATTCTACTGTCTGCATAAATTTGCGGACGGTGAGTTCGTATCTTAATCTAAGCAACAGTGTTGAAAATCCAATCTTAAAGCAATAATTTATACTTTCAGATTACAAAGACTGCAGAACATTTTAAAAATTTCATTTATTTGCTGATTTCGATTTTTAACCTCTCGCCTAACACATATGGATATATTCACACACAGTCCCAGGGCAAAAAAAGATAACCCAAAATGACAAGGAAACTTATGAGAAAATAAGAACAAAAAAAAAAAAAATAAATAACTGAATGAGCAGAAGCCTTTACTTAAAAAAAAAAAAAATTATGCCTTCCGACCAAGTTTTTGCGGTTCAAAAAACCAACGAAGTTGGAAAACTGGAGGTAAGGCAAAAAACAAAAATTTAATATGCAAAAACCGCAGAAATGTTTCTTAGGAGGTTAAGAACAACACAGACTCAGCTCAATTTGTTGAATTGTGCATTAAGTCAATGGTGAAATCAGCGGAGTAAAGAGATATGTAGCTATACTTTTTGTTTTTATTTTGTTTTTTTTATTGGTTGGGTCGCCAAAATGTAGACACAAAAATGACAGCCACGAGATTTATGCCTGAAATGAGACGATGTCTGGAGCGACAGGGTATATAGGAACGGTGCTTACTAACGACTACTGTGATTTTGTTTTGGTTACGCATCGAAATCGAAACGCTAGCAAAGAACTGCATTTTGAATCCAAAACTTAATATTTTCTTTTCCTCGAACCCCCTTTCCATCCCTTCCCTATCTGTCCTGTTAAAATTCATGCTTAAAATGGCATATGATTTGTTGGACACTTTTATGGCCGCACAAAAAATGAGTTTAATCTTCTTTCGTTTGTCTTGTGTATTCTTCTGTGAAGACACAATACTCGTATTTTCAGCTTAAGACTCTATGGTCTAACTCCGTCAATTTCAACAGGAATCGCTTAATTATAATACGTACATCTTGAAAATATGATTCATTTTGTATATTACAATATTAAAGAAATGATATTTACGCTACATGATATACCATTTTAAGGGACCATCTTCCGAAGAAGTAGATTTGTGTTTAAAACTATAATAGTAAATAAAAGTAAAAATAATTTTTTTTTAGTTTCTGACTTATTTTTAAGTTTTGAAAAGGAAATTAAATAAATTGTTGAAAATAGGTGTTATGTTTTGCTCTTATTTTTAAGTCATTACAATAACTGTCCGAAATATATGAAGTCAACGCCAACGCACGCTAAAAACAAAGAATAGCGAAAATTTAACAACTCAACAACTACATATAAATTCGTATAAGAACAATAAAAACAGCAACAATGACAAAGGTACAACAATGAGAGGAGTACGAGTAAAAAGTGAGCTCAAAGGGCTACCGCCGTGGATGGCTGCGAGTCATGGCGTGCATGAAACGCAGGGCAATTCAACGACATGTGTCAATTTTAATTGTGAACGAAGCGGATTTAAGGGACCCATCTGCTCTCCGAAGAGCAGGCAATTAAGTGCATGTCAAAGCGTTCCGAACGACGGTATTTGAATGCGATGGCAACACAGCATTGAATTGTGGAGGAAGTGCAATACAATAAATGGACAGCAATAATCAGAAGTCCAAAGAGGTATGCAAAACATGTGCGAATCGAACGTGATGAAAATATTAAGGTGCATTGCAAGTTTCGAGGAACGTGAAGATGAGCGGGGAAATGAAGTAAAATAGGACGCGACTGGACAGGCTTGCGATCTTTCAAATTGAAGTTAATGGGTAAAGCAAAAATTGCAAAGTGAGAACTACGCGTGTTTGTGATAATTACGTTAGGTCGAAAATCAAGCAACGGATAAACGGTTGTCAGAAGTTGGATTATGACTAACTTGGGTTGCCATGTTAAAAAAGACAATTATAGAAACACCCAAGTCTTTGCATTAAAACTACCGCCAGAGTCATCATTGGACTTAAGATTACAAATCAAATCCTCACAAAAGCAAAAGGATGACATTGCATTCATATATATTGTATATTCATATTCATATATACATTTACTCCGCTGAACAAGGCCGTGTATGTAATTCAGTCGAGTAAAAGCGAAAGCTCATAAAATTCCACAAAATCTAAACAACTTCCAAGAATACTGTTTACGCATGATTGGTTCTTTGGCTCAGAGTTCTAGTGCGCTGGGTTGACATCCCTAGAGTCGCGGGTTCGATTCCCGCTCAAGTCAAGTCTGGTCCTGCACTTTTCTAATTTCTTCCTTTCTTTCTTAACTTTCCCCTGAGCTGAAGGCCTTTGTCGCTATGGCTCATATTAAATACTACATTATAATTTGTAATTATAATCTTAGTTCTAAAAAATAATAATTAAATAAAAAATAAACTGTTAAAGCATGGTAAAATTAGCTGCATAAAACTTAACAAATGACAGTTAATAACACATGTTGTTATGTAAATATTACTTACTCTGAACACCAAACTGGAGCTTGTAAATGTTGGTCGGTTGTCATTGAGATCCAATACCTCCACACGCAACATCCTTAGTGCCTGCTTCGGTGGGTTACCACCGTCCGTGGCGGCGACAGCTAAACGATAGATACTACGATCCTCATGATCGAGTGATACACGGGTGCGTATTACCCCTGTCTTGGCATCAATACTAAACAGACCAAAACCATCAGAGTCACGACCTTTCAGTATAGAGTATGTGATGGTTGCATTGTGTCCATTGTCACGATCCTGGGCACGTATTCGTGCGACTTCCGTACCTGGTGGTTGCTCTTCGCGTACACTAACGACATCCTCCTGTGGATCGACAATTTCGGGTGTATTGTCATTAACATCAGTAATGTGTACCGTTACAGGCACACGCGTACTGCGTGGAGGATTGCCTTGATCACGCGCCTCCACAATTAAGTCATAGATCGGGCGCAACTCTCGGTCGAGAGGTTGACGTGTGGTGATCTCACCTGAAAAAACAAAGTTAATAAACAACAATTACAATAATCCCAATAAAGAGGTCATGGAGCAATTTCTACAAGCCTTACAAAATGTATCAGTACGAGAGGGTTAAATTTCTCTAGCTTTTTCGAGCAGTTACTTAGTCGTATCATTCCTTCTCATGCAAATAATTTTTTTCTCTTTACTTCTTTCAATTTAGCGGAAATCATACAAATTAAACAAGCAAAACAACAATAACAATAACTACAATATGGGCTAGCATCAGTGCTATCCATGCCATCAACAATGGCAGAATGGTCTCTTCCAATTGGCAACAACATTTTGTTTATTTTTGTGCTCTGAACGGCTTGATTGGACTGGAATCATGTAACTAGGCCGTGTATGATTAATGCCCCGCTATTGGAGTAACAAAAACGGCGACAGCGGGAACTAGGCTATCAAAATGTGTTGCCTCACAACCAACAAAGTTGTCTTAATGGCTAAAAGAAAAGCTTGTTGAACATGAAACCAGTTGGCCAAGAAGTTCAATGCCAGTGTCGGGCAGGATTATCTGCACGCGATTTCCATATTTAATTTTAATGAGCCAGAAAGAATGATGTTCACCGCTCAGCGCAGCTTCATTGGCCATCTTGACAAACTAACAGTAGCCACACACATTCACACACAACCACATAGACTTATAGACATAGTGCAATAGAGAACGCCTTCCATTGGACAGTGGAACACTCTCACAGTGGCCAGAAAATGTCACCTCGATGATATTCAATTGACGGATGAGCTGACAGCGTTAAAACTGTTGTTGCACAAACACTAATGACAACATGGAAAGACAGATATCATAGATGCAGACAGACGTACAGATAGATTGGTTACAGCTCAACCATGTCTTCAAAGCAATCTTGTGTCATGGACACACTTTCGAGAGTATATCGCAAGCAGATCACATTTTATCGCAACTGACCAAGGTTTTGTCAACTTCGTTGCGGATACTTCCCGAACCAGGAGCACGTGAAAACTGGTTTCAGCTCTCAGTTTTTGATGTATTACAGATCAAATCCTACTGAGAGAGAGGCAGAGCGCAGTACACTTCGAAAGTGGAACAGTAATGAATGACCATGGGTCATGGTTGCCTGCCTTTGCTGTCGTCGGTGTCGATTTTATAGATAGTGCCACTGCAACACTGTTAGTAGGCAAAGTTGGGCTTCGAATTGAGTGAGTTGTTAGAATTGTTGTTTTCCACGACTTCACAAAAACTGACACTAATTTATGTTAAAAGGAAATACCTAATTCGTTTGACTAATGTATTAACATAAATACCGGTCCTCCACTCCTACATCTAGCCCACGAACTTACCTGTTAAAGGATTGACTTGAAAGCTTGAATTCGTTGGTATCAAACTATAGCGAACTGCAGCATTCTCTCCCAAGTCGTCATCAGTGGCGCTTACAATGCCCACTAAAGCACTACGACGCATATTCTCCTCAATTTTGAACTCATAAGCGCCACGTACAAAACGTGGATCATTATCATTCGCATCCAAGACGCTAACTTGAACGCGTGTATGTGCATGAGCAACTGGCGTGCCATTATCGCTCGCCAATACAATCAGTTCGTGGCGGTCACGTGTTTCACGATCGAGCATACCCCGTAAATAGATCCAGCCGCTGTTAGGAAAAATTCCAAAAAGCTGAGTTATCTCAGTATCCAAGGGGGAAGGTGACAGAGCCACCTGTTGCTGACTGCTGACATTGCCTGGCGCTGCCAGAGACCCAACAATTCGATAGGTGATACGCGCATTGTTTCCCGTGTCCATATCATTGGCGGTCACCTGTATAATCTACAATATGAACATATATAAATTAAAAAGCAGCATAAAACATTTGCTAATTCAAAATTCTGCGAGTCCTAACAGCCACTTTAGCATGACTAGAACTCAACTGAAAATTATTTTAATTTATGCGTTTTGATTTGCCACGCTGAGCTCACAAACAACGCCGAGCAAATAATAAAGAAAAATGAGGCATACTGAAATAACTAACCAGTTAGCGATTGAAGGATGAATCGTTTGAACATTCTCTCGCTCGCTAGCTAACTCAAGTTTGGTTTACTTGAGAAATGCCAAACGCGGTTGGCGGTCATCAATCATCATTGGCATCAGCATTGGAATCTGCAATGCATGTCTGCGTAAATCTCTAGAGGAATCCCTAGAACTGTAACTCATTGCAGTAACCGACATATGAGCAAGAATTAAAGCACGCCATGTATGATTTTAAAGATATGAAGTGATTTCATGTGCAAACTAGTTCAGATAGCAATGCCATGACTTTGTTTTAAGGCAACATTGCACAAGCATTACTTGGGTGTTGAGAGATATTTTAAACGAGATATGACGCCCGAACGTTTCTATTATTTTGCTAGTTTGCCAGTCTACCTGCCTACTTGCCTCAATGCCTGACAAAAGCGTGACTTTTAGTGGCTGTTAATCAAATTTATGTTGCGCATTTACTTAGTATTACAACAAAATTTATTTCAATAACAAATACTGACTTTCTATAGTGTTTATCAAAATTATGCGACACAAGAAAACAATTCTTTTTAACCTCATCAAATATTTGTTATTTTCAATGAGAGATAAATTTGAACGCATAATATAAGAACACAGTGTACTGTATATCTTTGCATTGAGTTACAATTCTGCATTTAAATTTTTCTCTAATTGTAAACAGAATACATTTGGCGAGAGTGAAGTAAAGTTTCTTTGTGTCGTATAATTTTGATAACCGCTGTAGCAGCTTGGCCATGCTACCGAAACTTTGCATAACTTGTTGCTGGCAACAGAGGCATTCGGATGCAGCAGTAGTCGTGCTTACCTGCGAGTTAATGGGGAATGATTCGAGCACTTTGACCGTGTACTCATTACGTTCAAAAACCGGTGGATTATCGTTGACATCCTGTACATCGACGAGAATTGTAAGGTTTGCGGCCAACGGAGGTTGACCGGCATCAGTGGCTGTTACAATTAATGAATGACGCTGCGTCGACTCATAATCCAAATTTCGTGACAATATTAGGTGACCCGAATGTGCATCGATAGCAAAGAGATTTTGCGACTGTGTTGCTGCCAGGGCTGTTGACGTTTGTGCACTAAATCTGCCCACCACTTTAGTAGATTTTGAAGAGACTTCATTCGTATTTCTGAGAACCACACTTTGGTTGCTGTTTAGAGCGGGTAATATGATTAAGCTGTAGCTAACTTCTCCACTTTTTCCAGAATCTTTATCGTGTGCATGTGCAGCATAAACCGGCGTACCTAGCTCAGCATTTTCAGGTACGGAAATTCGCACCAAGCTTGTCTCGAACTCTGGTGCATTATCGTTTACATCCTCGATATCGATATTTACCTGGGTGATGAATTATTGGTTGTCGTTTTGATGTATATCAATAATTCGGTGTAAAACAGTACTCACCTGCGTATGCCCGTACACTGGAGGATCGCCACTAGTTGCTTGTATATTAAGCAAAACTTGCGACTTCGTTTCGTGATCCAAAGAGGTTGATATGCGTATACTTCCAGTTTTCGCATCAATGCTGAAGTAGCCATCTGGATCGCCAGAGTAGATAGAGTAACGTATAGGGCTACGACTGACTGTTAAAAGAAAAATTATACATATATGTGGTATAAGTAGAAAACTTATTATTTTGATAAGATCTTTAAATATTTCTAATCGACAATCAAGATGACAATGACGGACGCTTACTTTAATTTTGAATACTGAAGCACAAAAACTTTTCAATTCAATTTGAAATTCCCAAGAAAACATATTCCATACACAAAAATGTTGCCGAAGAAGCAAATGCTCATTAAAATCAATTCAATGACAGAAGAAAAAGTAAAACGAAATGTGTTTCGGTATCCTTTTAGACAACATACTTATGTATGTATGCCAATATTTGAATGATCAGCGAAGAACAATAGAGAGAATACAGATTGTATTATATGAAACAGATGGAAAAGAGAAAAAAAAAAAAAAAGATTGACACATGAGCATTCGAAAAGTGATTCGAAATACTTTTAAGTTAAGGAATTGATAAAGGAACGCAGAAGAGATTTCAGTTTAAGTAAGTGTAGCGTGAGATGAGAATTAAACCGCAAAATAATTTTGCATAAGAGAATCCATCCAGCCAAGGTTTTGTCGCAATTGTTGTTACTACTAACTGTGGCTGATGAAACTCTGCCACAGAAACAAGTTGATGAAGACCATGTTGATGGCTTTAAATTTCTGATGAAATTTATTTTCAAGTGGCCAACAACAACAGCAAAAATAACAAAAGCAACAACAAACAATTTGGTTATACATAAAATGCAACTTTTGCTTGTTTCTTACAAAGAATCAAAATAAATTCTAAAAAAATTCATTTTTTGTTCTTCGTGCCCCAAAAATATACTCATTACTTTCGTTATTCTTTTTGTTGTTATTGTTGTCAAGTCCAGCATATGTGCATATTTCGTTTTCGGATTCAGTGAACAAATGAATGCGATTTTGATTGTGTTTCAATGTAAACCTGTTCCAAACAGAACCATCGATTAAGTGAGAAGAGAAAAGAGTTTGATCCGAATAGATTCATCGATTAAATGAGAAGGCAAGAATTTAGAAGTTTCCAGAAAGGAGATTTCTTCAAAAGAATTAATTTTCAAAGTGTTATTCTTACCTGAATCGCCACTTATTGCAATGACTGTGCCTACTGTAGTTCCTCGCGGTACATCCTCTTTCACATTGTAGTTATAACGCGATTTCTCAAATATGGGCGGACGTTGCGTCGCATCGATAATACTTAGGAACACTACAGCATCAGTTGATGTACGTAAGCCACCGCCATCGCTAGCCGATATATTCAGTATATGTATGGGTTGTGCACGAACCGAGAGCATATTTGGACGATTAATGAAGATTTCGCCACTCGTGCGATCAATCCGAAAAATACTAGCTTCGTTACCGGCGACAATCCGATAGGAAACTGTGCCAAAACGGCCCGAATCCGGATCGGTAGCGACAACCGACACTACTGGCGAGGCTGAAACGCTTGTACTACCTGATTCTCTTAATGAGACATTATACTCGCGCGGATAAAAGACTGGGCGATTATCATTGACGTCAGTCAACTGGATTTTTATCATAGCCGTAGTACTAAGACCACCTACAATAGATATGTATGATTTGTAAACAATTGTGATTTCGTGTATTATACAGTTCAAAAATACAATATATGGTTAAGTAAACTTACCTCTATCGGTTGCAAGGACTGGGAACTCATATGAACTACGTCGCTCATAGTCTAATTCCCCAGCAATGCAAATTTCGCCAGAAGCAAAACGCACCTCAAATTCCATAAGATGTTTGAAGCCATCACCCAAAGTGTAATTGACCATTGCGTTAACGCCACAGTCGGGATCACTAGCCGAGACCTAGAAAGAAGAACGTAAATAAAAAAGTTAGTCAATACTTTAAAGATTTCTCTCCACACCATATGATCAAGGAGCAATTATAAATGCAGAAAACATACAAGTAAGTTGACTTTTAGAACGATATCCTCAAACTTTAAAACTTTTTTGGTATTACAATATACTCGTAAGTAAGGAAAATAACTGTAAAGAAAACGTATTTTGCAATTCTTGGTAAAAGATTCGTTCTGGTATCATGTTTCATTACTTTTATACAGATTTATTTGTAAAAAAAAACAAAAACAGGCGAAAAAAAATTATTTCCCTTCCAAGTAAATGGTTACCAATTAAGTTCATTTTAATTAATCAACTGTTTTGTGGGGTTAAATACTAATCTCTCTGGTTAATTTTCTTGTTTTGTTTATTTCTTTATTTATTTGTTTCTTTGTCAAGCGAAAACCTACGCTATCCTAAAAATAGACCAAAACTATCCCTGGAAGAGTAGTTGGTGGTGTTTTTGTTGTTGTTGTCATTGTCTTTGGATGGTCGCTCAACTACCAGGACCATACATTGACGCCAACAAAAAATCAGCAATTAAAACTGTCATTATTTCACTTTAAATAGGCAGTGAACAACAGTCAGTAACAACAACAACGGCTCACTTCATACGCCTTGCCCAACCAAAGAGATAAGAGATACATACATATTTATGCTGAAACGTGTCTTGGAACTCGAAGTTGATTTGCGCTAATTACACTTTTTGTAAGGCAACTAAAAAAATATACTATGCAATTTTGTAGAAGCGGGCTAAAGTGGAGACGGTTGGCTTTTGGGTGCAACAGAAGTTAAAGACTTTCATAAAATTTACGCGAAGAAGTTTTAACTTGTTTAACCCATGAATTGTCAATGAAAGCCAAGTCAAAACAAAACAAAAAAAAAAAAAAAAATACCCCAGCTGCTATTAAAATAAGGATTGAATTCAATGAAACGAAGGAGCAAGCGAACGGATTGAAAATTTTATCTGTCAGCAACATTTAAATGTTGCAAATGAGCCAAGTTGAGTAAGCAACATCCACATCCACATCCACAGCAACAGTTGCAACAAGGCATCCGTATCAGCAGCCAGTCAAAGATGTTTGTAAATGAACGCCCACACTATGAAGAAAAACAAACCAAACCAAAAACGTGATGAGTAACAAGCAGCGATGGCAAAAGCCAAGTTAGGGCAAAAGTTTACACGAGGATTAGAGGAATTGAGCAACGAATAATGTTGATACAGTAGTCATCATCATTTCAAAAACTGCATTACAAACACGCATATATACACACTTACGTACAAAAAACAAAAAGATGTATACAAACAGAAAAAATAAAATAAAAAATGCAGAATTGTCCAAAAATGAAATTTGTAACTTAGGTCTTTTGTTTTTGGACATTTTTCAGTTTCTCGGGTTGTTTTCTTTTTTCTGACTTCCTTCTTTTGGAAATCAACGTCACGTACTTTTCACTTTCTGCGTTGTGCTCCAACTGAGCCGACTTGAGTATCCAAACCAATGGTCAATTATGGATTAACAAGCTGCTGTTCAGTTAAGCCCCCTACTCCCTTCTACGCCATCCTTATTCCATGTCTTGATATATGCAAATAAGCTGTCAAAAGTAATTTCATTCAATTACCTTATTTAAAGAAAACATAAAAAAGAATAAACCAACACCAATAACAATAACAACAAAATGCTGCAGCAAATCTTCTTTTGTTTTACATGATGCCCAAAATCTTCCAACCCATCATCTAAGTGTTCTCTAAGATATGAAAACAAACATCATTAACTTTCAAAATTTTTTTTAATGTATTTCTCCTTCAATCTGCTACACAATTTTACTACACTCAAAGAATCAAGTTGGTGCGATCTTGGCAATCGTTGCGCTCACTTTGCACTATTAAAGGTGTTGAATTGCTGAAATCTTTAAAATACCAGAGATATCTGTAGGGTCAACTAACTTCTTCTTGAGGCTGAATCGATTTAAATTAAATTTTTTTTTTGTGTAATGGTTGAAAATGAGTCACTTTAAGTTCTTCGCACCAAATTGCAAATGTTTAAGTTCCAGAAAAATATAATTTACAGAATCTTTAAGATATTTTGAAATGACGAGACAAGAAAAAGAAAAGCTATTAATTAAAATAAACCTTGAACAGTACGGGATGTAAGACATCGTATTCGATAATTTCTAATATTTTACCATTCACCTTAAAAGCTATTCTTTATTTATTGCAATATACTTTTCCCTTACAGCATTTGTTTACTTAATGGAACGTGATTTGTACATGTTTATAGATTATATTTCTAAACATGTTGTACACTATAAACCGCTTTCAGATGCAAGTGAAGTTTTTGTTTTTAAGTTGGTTAATTTCATATCAGTTACAATGTTGTAGTCACAAAATGTCTTTATTATACTATTTGTTGTTATTATTACTATTTAATTTCTTTTACGCAGTTTTCTAAGGCCCTTCTATCAACAGAATTTGTGGCAAATAAAAGTAGAAAACTTAACATGAAACCCCATAAAAACTGTGTACATATGTTGATTGGTTTTATTTTATGATAGCTTGACATTTAGAGTATACCACAGAAACATGCTTCATCAAGAAAGTAGTCAAGAAAGTAGTCAAGAAAGTGTGAAAAGTTTGTGGTTAGCAAACTCAAGCTACTTTCAATGGTATCTTTTATTGTGTACAACAATGAAGAGAACTACAACAGTAAAAATTTGTTATATAATAATTAATTGTGATCAGATTGTTAATAATAAGCATAGGACATGTCTATGTCTTTTAATCTTTTTATACACAAAATTCGAGTATACGAAATTTTGTGACTCTTAATCTCCTAAATGGCTAGACTTATTTTGATAAAAAAAATTTTTGTTTTACTTATGGGGTCACTAAGATGGTTTATGCTTCAGTTGGACCCGGTAGGGATGTTGGATGTTGTTATTGTTGTATTTTTCTTCTCTGAGTAAACACTTTTTGCGTCGTTCGTTTCTGTATTTTATGTTGATTTAAAGTGCTTTTGCTTTGTTTGTGTTTCGTGATTGAGGATATTGATCAATTTTGGTTTGTTTATAAGAGAAATGGGAGGGTCGCGGGGTAGTCTTGTACCAAACACCAAAATATGTTCTGCCGATTTTTGTTTTCCATTCTTCTTTCGCGTATTTAAGTATTACAAACATATTTCGAATACCACGCGTACGAAGTCGCGAGTGCAGCTAGTATATCATAAATATGGATTCCCAAAAAATTAAAACAATATAAAAAAAATCTTTTTCATATAGGGTATTCACGAAATCTTATAAATCGCATAAACGTATAAACTCATAAGATTGTACCGTCACTTTCGTGAACGACTCACTTTGCTCTGATATTTGTAGCGCTTAGCAACGTGGATAGTTTGCTTAAAGAGAATCTATTATACTTTGTCCGTTCATACGTCAGAGCATGCTTCGGACAGGTTTTGCTGTCAAATGAAGCTTGTCAATATTAAAGTTCTCCGATAACTGGAAAAGATAGTATCAACAAAAGAATGTTGTGATGTTTTCAATCAATTTGATGGTACGAGTGACTTACAATACAAGACAATACATACTATTGTGTATTGAAGTGTAAAAGGTATGTCAGCGTTGATGAACCGAAGTTCATAGTATAGTTATAAAAACAGTCATACTCTCATAAAAATAATATTAAATCTATGAATTTTTAAATTACAATTCTTAGTTTAACAATTATTGTTTAATTGAAATGACACAGTTGCTATTGTCGGTGTAGTTTTAGGCGATTTGAAAATTGAAGAAAAAATTTCATTTTTTTCTTTTCCAAGTTATTTTGTCTTCAAAGATGTTCAAGAAACTACTTTGACATCAATCATGAATTTCATGAATCTTAAAAAACCATTTCCTAAAAATAATTCTATTCCATTACTTTGGAGTTCAAATTCTCAGTTGTCATACAAAAATTATCACACGCACCTAAATCTTTCCAACAAATTCATGTTGCAACATACATTTATTTATAAAAAAATTAACACTTGCTGGCCACAGCTAAATAAAATTAAATCTTTCTGCGGCTAAATCGTCATCATCATCGACAAAGTCATCATCATTATGATCATGGTCATGGTCAAGAGGAACAACTCATACAGATTTCACACTATTTCATTGATTAGTCATGGTGCTTGATTTATGCTGACGCCTTATCAATGCCTTTCAATATTTATTGCAATTTTTATAAATTTTTCTTTTTATTTTCTATATTCTTTTCTGTTTTTGCACCTCGTTGGTTTTGTATTTCGACACACACAATCATGGCATGGTTCTTGTTGTTAGTAGTATCTTCATTTTCAGTTTTATTTCCTCAATTGGCATCTACAACATCCATCCACATCCATTACTGTAAGTTGAGTGAGAATTTTTTTGCTCTGTCTTTTTATATAGTAAATCTTTCGGTATGTAAAAGATTTATTTGTTCAGATGATGCGTTTGGGTACTTTGTGTACCGCTCTCTTTATAGGTCTTTTTCTGAGATGACTGTGACCATTTCGAGGTTGCAATTTAAAATTGAACATTTTATTGACTACTACGACGCATAACACTAAAATGTAATTCAAATAGTTGTTGGTTGTTTGATGTTCTTGTCGATTTGACTCGTTATAAAGATTTTTTTTTTTAATTTTTCAGTATAGATTACAAAAGACAAGCAACGGCATTGTGGTGCAACGCAAAAATGTATTTAAATGTAATTTTTGTTGCATTCTCCGTCAGTCGGTTTATGTGAATCTCTTTAAGTTTTCTAATTCTTTATGCTCATTATTATCACCATCATCATCATCAGCATTTTGACGCTGATCACCAATAACAACATCAACTAGTACCATCAACATCAACCGAAAGTATCTAACAAGGTTGTTAGGTGTTAAATAAGTGTGCTTAAAAAATTATCTTGTAAATTTGTTATTTGATTTATGTTTGCCAGTACGAGTTACTAACAAATGTGGAAGGTAGTTTGCTTTCTTTAGTAAGTGGTTGCTATAAAACTCAACAGAATCAAAGTAAACTCTTGTTTTCACAATGCTAATTTCGAATAAACCAATGTCGACCTCAACTCTCAACTGAGCTTATGCGTGTTTTCTTTTCGTTTTAGTTATTTGATTAATCAAAATCGGTTTTCTTGTTCTGTTCCTTCATATCTGGGAGTAATATTCGGCATGCCTCTCTCGTATTTGTCTATCGCTCATATATAGGAAATTATGTTCACAAGATTTGCATTCCGTTTTCCCTACATACCTCAAGGGGCCACATCAATACTACAACAACCTCAGTCTAAGAGATCGATCGATCAGTGTGGTAGTCGGAGAGTTGCTAACTCTGCTGAATGCCTGCCTATGACTTCGTAACATTCGAGGATTTTTGAAGTGAACTCTGCCCAAATGTAGTCAGAAAATGTTTAGATACGAGTATTGCAGCGCTAGGAAGGCGTGAGTTGAATTCGTGCTTTGTTGAGGTGCAGGTGGTCGAGGTAGTAGGGACGTCTTACTGAAGCTAGCAGAGAAGCAACATAGGAGAAACTCTCAGATGCGTTTGGGTTATGAATGCGTTTTTTGTGTTTTAAGTTTGTAAATGCTTTTCTGTTGTTCAGCAACAATTTCCATCTTGAAGATTTAAGTCTCAAAGAACTCACAACTATGATAAAAACAACACCAACATTTTGAGGTAAATTTTTACCTCTTGTTTTTCATACGGATGTTGTTTTCTATGTTTTTTTTTTTTCCTACGATGATGGATCGTTGCATAAATTCGTGAATGTCTGTAAAGTGTTAAGGTTGTGAATTTTTGTTGTTGTTTTTTTCTTTTTCTTTTAACTAATAGTATATAGTCATTGGATGTTGTTATTGCTGGTATTTTGATATTGAACATGGGGAACAAAATGTGCGTTGCTTTTTAGTGAAATATATTTTGTTGAAATTTCATGAACTTTCATGAATATTGTAATTCGCAGTTAATCTAAAAATAATACTACTTGGGTGTGATATTTAAGGAAATTCCTTGAAAATACCGTATAGCGTCCACAGGTCAATCCTGTTAGTTCCCATGTAGACTAGTATTCCTCCGTTTTTCAGACATGTTGCATATACAATAGTTTAATGGCTCCTATTGGTTCTATATAGGATTATTTCGACAAACAATTTGTTAGACAATTTTGATCGTTATCTCATTAACATTTCTAAGATAAATTAGTATGTTATAAGTTCCGGAACAAATGTTAATTACAACACAAATCAAAACAATATAAATTCACCGCCATGTCATGTTTATGGGGGTTATATTTCTAGGTCACGATGGCTCATGATCAAGTAAAAATTTTATCTCAAAATAGAGACGGCCAGATATGTATATATGATTTGGCGGTACCGTAGGGATTTAACGGGATTTGAGGCGATAGGGGGTTTTTTTCGTCGGTAGACTAATCAAATCTAACATAACTTGTGGCACGGACCATAAGTACTTTTGGAATTTGGTTCGCCTAGTTTACATAACAAACAAAGAAAAAAAAAAACAAAAAAAAATGCGCCAAGTGCTAGTGGTAAAATCTTTCATAACGCCAATCATGAAACAGGAAAGAAGTAATGGCGAAACAATAAAAAATTCAAACGGAACTATGGGACTATCTTAATTGCAAAACAAAAGAAAACAAAAAAAGGTAAGGACTCTTATTTGCAACAATAATAACAAAAATAACAATTCAAAAGTTAGTTTCTTCTTAACAAAGTTGCTGATAACCAATTTAATGAGACAAATGAAGCGTGCATTCAGTCAAATGACCAACAGTAACAGCAACGAACAAACAACAATTAACAATTTTTCCGACTCTAGACATATTAAATCACTTGTTTTCGTATAGCCTTCCGTCATATCATTACTCCATGCGGATACAGCAATTGCATTGAAATGAATGTAGTCTGTGACCACCACCACATCACAGACGAAACCAATTGCAGAAGTCTTGGGATGTGTGAAAAACCAACAGAGTAATTAATCAAAAGTCGCGGCAGAAATATACATTCTTAAAATGTGAAATGTTCGCTAAGCAACGTCAATTAAAATTTTGAGAAAAATAACTTGAATCTGCGTTCAGTTTAATAAGCGATGAATTGGTTTGGTTGGAGTCTTTTGATTTGTTCATTTCCTCCAACAGTTTATTTAATACTTTTTTATTTTTCGTGCAAATTGCATTTCAATTACGCAAACATTGGACCATGCTGGACCCCCTGTGACCATTGGAGACAACAACGCATTTGACGCTTGCCCAAGGCATGCATTGCTATCACAGCCTCCCCCCTATGGAGGCACAAATCGGTTCGTTGACGACGATTTGAAAATGTGTCGTGCTAAAGTGAAGTTTTCGCACTTTATAAAATTATTGTTAGTTAGTGCTGTTGTACTATTTGTTAGCGTTAAAAGTTGTTGCGAAACATTCATATGAATATAAGTTTCTTGTTTTATTTTCTACTCATCGGTGTGACCGCATCCCAAAAACGACATCTTTGAAGCATTCACCTCAAAGAGAGAAGGACGGGTAAGAAAAGCAAACTCTTACATGGTTATATTGCTTAATTTAGCGATTTTGTTTTGTTATTGCTATGATAAATTTTCTATACGAAAATGTAAGCTTGTTTTTCCGATCGTTGTTGACTTAACTTGAATGGACTTAAGCTGTTTTTGCGCAAGCGCAGTCTCAGGCACTCAAGGAGTCGTCGAAAAATAAGGTCAAAATAACAAACAAGTTTAAAATTTTATTTAACGTAAAGACAGTCGATCATTAATGAAATAAAAAAGGAGGAAGTTTTGAGAGATTGAGACTGTTTAACTTTTGTTGAATAGGAGTTCCTTAGTTGCACAGAATGCATTGACCAAAATTTTCAAACCGCTTTTATGCACTTCACAACATGATGTGTTATCACTTTACGTTGAAGATCAAATGAAGTATGTATATTGGCATGTTCATTTGTCTATTCATCTGTGTCACCAGGTATTAAGCGCAACAATTTTAGAAATTAATGATCTTTTTACCGCTAAAAGACATAATGATTTTTATATAAAACCTTTGATCTAATAGCTATTTTATAATCTAGTTTATTTATATAAACCAAAGTGATTAATTTGCACTGATTTATTATGTGGTCTATACTGATGATGGTGTTTGAATGGGAGAAGCAGCCATAGTTGACAACATATAAGGTAAAGTCGCGTTGGCAGGAGATTCTTGTATGACAAAAAAGTAGATTTATTCCAGATATCTGTTAGAAAAACTGTATTTAATTCGTGTCTGTTTGATCTTATGACATCAAAGACTTAATTATCAATTGCTGCAGTTTCATGATGTATGTCTGCCATTTGGGTTTGGAGCTTAAAATTAATCCTGGGATTTTTAATCCCACAATTTTAATTTATGCACTTCAATGAAATTTTATTATTTTCAATTTTTTATTTGTCCATAGTCTGCTTTAATAGAAATCCTATAATTGATCAAATTTATTTTATTTTTTTCAATCAAAAGGGCTTATTCAATTAAATTAAATTTATTTAGTTGAATACTTAATTAATAAGAAATTAACATGATTGAATTAAATCACGAGTCGAAGGCCCCAGTAGCTAGTGCTCGATAAACGTATACATTAAGTGTAGTATTAAATATTAAGTTTAATATGTTAAATAGAAAAATAAAATAATATGATAGAACAAATCTTTAAGGAAATAATAAGAGAAGAGACTGAATAAATTTCATAGTTAAATCAGTTTCTGCTCGATTCCTTAAGTGTTTATGAGGTCTGAATTCACAATACACGCCATGTTAATTCGGAATAAAATCAAGAGTAAATAGAAAATCAAAGAGAAGGACGAGGTTTAGAAATAGCATCAGATTATAATAGTTTTCACCCACACATTTCATAATCGTAGAAGGAGGAAAACTCATGAATTGAATGAAGAAGGGAACAAGATGACCAAGCCACACCGTTCTATAGAACTCTAGTTGGGTTGTTGTTGTTGTTGGAACATCATTATGGTTATGACCAACAAGTTGTGTTTTGAATAAATTATTGCCAAATGTGGCTAGTTGTGGCTCCGATAGACTCGCTCGTTGTTGCAAAAATTGTAAATTGAAAATATGAGGAAGAGTTCATAAATTCACGCGAATTGTGTAAATATTTGCGAAATGAAATTGCAGCACATAACCATAAAGTAAATCAGCAATTGAGATTTTTCATTGGTTGTTTGTTAGAACGTACATATAAGAAAAACTTTTAAACGGAAACATATGATTTTGAGTCACATATAAATAGACAGATAGATAGGCAGACAAATACATAGACTAACCGACGGCCCGACCGACATATAATATAACCACAATGTAACCGAAATAAATCAAGCGTCTGGCGACAAATTTTGCTCAAGCTAAGTTAAGCAAAACAAGACAAACCAAAGCAAAGTAAGTTGAGGCAGGACAAGTTGGCGCTGCCATAAAAGTGCTAGACACGCTCGTTGGACACTGAAGTTGGCTACATTGGCTACATTGGCTTATTGCACTTTTAGCGCAATAATAAATTATAAACAATTTCATTTAACTCACTTTCAGTTTCGTTCACATAGTGTAGCCGGCAGCTATAGCTTTGGGGCTTCAACTTTGGGTTGGCTTTGGTGCATTGAACACCACGACAAAGTATCCAAACACCAATAAGCGAAAATAAAATGAAAAATGTTGCTTTTTGTGTAAAATCGGAAAGAATTAAAAAAAAAAAAAAAAAAAAACCAAAGCAAAAACAGAAAAGGCGAAACATGCAATATGTGGCAAGTGCCATTAACTTGGAGTGATAAAAACAGCAATGGCAATAGCAGCCAGACGAATGACAGTAACAAAATAAATATGATACAATCAAAGGAACTAGCTGCAATGTAATCTATAATGAGAAGAAACTCATAATTAATTAACAAATTAAATGTCACAAAACTTTTAAGGTTCTTTCTTATTGTTGTGGATCATTTCATAATTGTTCCACTTCTTTATAGACCTTCGACATTCCCTTTTCATTTTTGCATTACTTCTACTTAGACCCCTTAGTTTATAAGCTGACCCCAAATTATTGTAATTTGAAAGGTTGTTCATACTTCTTAGACATTAGTTGTTCTAAAACCACAAAAATTTTTAATAAATTGATATTTTTTGTATTCTCTAATTGCTATGACAACAAGAACAATATATAAAAAATGGAAAGAGATTCATTCTTAAGGAAAAGCCAGTGTCGACAAAATGGAAAGTGAACACAAATATGACATGCCAGATGACAAGTTTTCTCAGATACAAGTCTTTGGAAATACTCAACACGTTCATCATAACATCTATTTGTGTCTCCTCTGACGTGGCAATAACAATTTTCCAAATGGATTCATTTTGTGTTGTCAATTACCTTTTATTTGTGAAACACAAATCTTGTAGTGTTAAAGTTGTAGCCAGCATAAATCAATCTTTAAGTGGAGAGAGAGAGAGAGAGAGAGAGAGAGAGAGAGTATACCTACTAGTGAGAAATGGAAAAATAACGTATACGCAGTGTTTACCACCAGCCACATTGGCAACATGCGAACTTGCAGCAAAGTGGCAATAGTAGATGGTAAGAAGTAAATAATGGTGGTGGTACATGACATAACAGTAAAAATACAAAAAAAAATTAACTTTTAGTAGACAATTGTTGTACTCAACGCGTCACAAAATGTATGCGATTTTAAATATTGATTTTGTTGATATTAAAAATCAGACTAAGCGAAACGATGATACGAGAGAGAAAGAGGAGTAAAGTAAAAAGAAGTAGAGTGGAGTAGAGTAAAGTTGAGTTGAGTAGAGTAGAGTTAAGTTGAGTCGAGTGATAGATAAGCCAAATTATTTATGAATGTGGCTAAATTGAATTTCACTTGCTTACCGATCAGTTAACTTGTTTATCTACCCACACCCTGTTTGTTCCATTGGGGTGGCGGCAAGTGCATTTTGTTGCACGTTTGAAATAATTTTTCCATTAGCAAACTGAGTTTTCTTTTCAATATTTGTTTTTTCACAAAATTCGCATTACTGCAAAATCTACAACGTCGCTTGGTTATGCGATTCGATTTTTTGTTTAAGACTTTGTGTGTAATTAAACTGCATTGGGATTTTCTTTTTTTCTCTTTTTTTTTTTATTATTTGTACTGTGGTTCGATTCCCAAATTTATGCAGTTAGTTGATATTGTTGTCCATGGAGTTTCAAGTTTGGCCTAACTTGTCTTAGTTGTTTTTTTTTTTTTTTTTTTCTTTTTTTGCAGAGTTTTGGGGTTTGAGTTCACTTGACTTTGATTTATATTTATTGGTTTCGTTAAGACGCCTTTGGATAGACAGTGGGAGTGTGTTAATTACAAACTAACAAAACATAATGTTGTCATTAATTATGCGTTTAATTTAAATAATCAAGCAAAATATCTCAGTATAAAGGCATCATTTGTTATTCGCTTAGTGAAAGTAAATAAAGTTGTCCACGATGTTCGAAAATTCGATTTTAATTTCATGTAAGAGGTCTGTTCAAAAAGTATCGGGAATTTTGAATTTACGCGGGCTACGTAATATTCGATTTTCGGTTTTATTTATTGTGTTATGTTGGTACTCATGTCCCTCACTTATGCTATCCAGGTCGGCCATTTAGTTTATTTTTAATGTTTAGTTTATTTTTGACAGCTGTTTTGCTTGCACGATCCAAAAAAATGGATCAAAGAATTTGTATTAAATTTTTTTTCGATGTCATGACCATATACCCGTGTTTCATCATTAGTTATGACCCTTTTCAGCAATTTTGGATTGTCGATTGGGTTGTCATGCGACGTTTCTTTTGCTCAAAGTTTAACAATTTCGATGCAAACTTCGCTGGCAAACGTTTCATGCGCAAATATCAGAAAAAATTGGCTGGCATGAGCCAACCGATATTCCGACATCGTCAGCAACTTCTCTAATAGTGATTCAACATTTATTCATAACAATTTTCTTCATTGCTTCAACGTTTTCATCGGTTGTTGTCGACCAGATCTGCCATTGTCATTAACATCTTCTCGACCTTCTGTGAAGAGTTTGTACTACTTATATTTTTATTTTATTTTTTTTTTTTGCTCAAGATAGACTCGCAAAACATCACAGACAATAGACAAAAATCGAAGACGAGCCAAAATACGTGCAAAGAAAACAGCTGTCAAAATTAAACTACACATTCGAAATGACCGACCTTGATAACAAAAGTGAGAGACATGAGTACCAACATAACGCCACAAAAAAATCAAAAATCGAATATGCGTAGCCCGCGTAAATTCAAAATTCGCGATATGATTTGAACAGACCTCGTAGTCATTGTCATCAGTTGGCGTTTTATCTTGCAATACATCAATGTTGTAGCCAACCACAATAACCACAAATATCAATTTTATTGTCTCGAGATACACTAAGAGCATACGAGAATATGCCGCAATACGAAAAAATATTTAAGTATCTAGACAATTGCACATCCCATAGTAAAAACTTGATCTGTAATAATTTATGCAACCTTTGTTCTTTTCATTTTGTTGCAATTTCCTTTTCTCTTTTGATTTTCCGTTCTTATTCTCAATCATAATCTGGTTCTCATCAACCTTATTATTATTATTGTAGCCATCAAAAGATGGGATCATCATGGGAAACACCTTCACTCACCACATCATTATCTTTGGCTTTGACTTTAGAGGTTGTTGTCTGCCATACAAAAACAACAATAACAATTTTTCAAATGGATGGCCATCAACACAAGCAATAACGGTTATGTAACTGACTACAAAGGTAAATTGAAGTAACTTCCTGTAACGTTGTTACCAAATATTATGAATAGAAACAAAGTTGCCATTAAAAAAGCTAATGCACTAAAATTTTCCAATTTATCTTTTTCACATTCAAAGAGATAAATAATATAATATATAATAGGAAGATTAAATATGGAATATACTACATTTCAAGTTTATTATGAAGAAGACTTAATTGGTTCTGCTTGCTAGTGTGACTTCAATAGAACTTTTATTATTTTTATTAAATCTAAATTGTCATTTAATAATGTTTAATAGTCATATTCTTTCAAGAAATTGAAAGTAAAAGTTAGCTCATTATTTCTAGTCAATAATTTACTTAGTAAAAACAAAAAAAAAAAAAAAAAGGAAGAAAAACCAACAAATTAAAGAGATAAAAGTGAATACTCATTATTGCAATCAATTGAGAAGCAATTTTGTATTATTTTGAAATGTGCTTAAGAAAATAAAATATTTTTGCAATATAAATAAATAGAATAATATAGAAACACTAAAATTTTACATTTTAATTTTTAATGCTTAAAAAATATTGCATGTTTGAAATTTTAAAGACAGGAATTGCGTGAAATGGTTTTCCAAACACTTTAGAATTAATGGTTTGACGTATGTATTTCTTAATCGTTGACACATCGTTTCCTTGAAAAAAAAAAAAAAAAACTACTACATTAAATGATTGATAAAGTGAATTACAAAATTCTCATCAAATGAACAGAGGTAAATACACGCTTCGGCTTTTTTTTTTTTTTTTGTCAAATGTTACAAAATATGAAACATGTGCCTCCTGCTAGTAAAAACAAAACCCTGTAGAGCAACTAACAACTACATATAAAATCGAATCGAGTCTAAAGCAAATAAGAAACAGACAAAACAAAAAAATACACAAATAAATAATGCCAAAATGAATTTAATGTAGCAGCAACAATAATAACAACAAAAATAAGAATACTAGCCTAGACAAATGTACATAGATATAGGCAGACAGACAGACAGACAGACAGACAGACAGACAGATAGGCAGACAAACAACACTCCGCCTATTGCTATTTGTTGCTACCTCAAATATGACCGCTTATCTTCTCCGCTCCCACGACAAATTCTTTCTCCCAATTGATATGAAGCCACTTGCGCACGTTCTCCATGTTGCATTTCAACAATTGCATTGCTCCATTATGCTCCACTACACTATACTATACTACACTACTATGGTGCATTGAGTTGCGTTGCATTGCGTTGCGTTGCCAGTAAATGTAACTTAAAACAATTATTATCTGATCGAAAAATGCAGAAATTAATGCGCTGAGTAAGTTTACTTGTATTCATTCAAACATGAGCAGCAGCAACAACAAATATCAAAACAAAATAAACAAACAAAAAAGAAAGAAAGAGTTATTTCATAGTCCACGAGTGTCTGTGTGCGTTTAGATATGTACAATATGTATGTATGAATGTATGTATGTGTTATTACATTTTGAAGCTCAATTTACTTTTCGCTTTTTTCGACTACCATTTACAGCTGCTGGCGGCCATAAATTGACTTAAGCCTAATATTAATGCAAATAACTCGTGGCTCAATCAACTCCTCTACTCATACATACTCTACTCGTACGTACGTATGGCAAAAGTATCTGTGTGACTCTCTCAAATGATTTTCCGTCCTTCTACCACCCTTTCATTGAAATTTTCACATGCCTAAATTGTTGTTTGCCGTTATTTCTTGTTGCATTCATATTGTTGTTGCTCATGTTGTTACTGTTACAAACAAGTTACAAACACCTGTCATTATTTTGGCAAATGGTGGTAAAAATCACAGCAGCAACAAATATAACAGCAACAAAGCCAGCCCAAGTTCGATCCGAAGTATTAAAAAACATGTCTAAATATTATGTGCATGTGTGTACATCTATGAGCAATTCATGATTACAATTAGAATTGCATAAGATTTTATTTTAAGCATTTTTTGTTTTCATTGATTTTATTGCTTGTTGCTATTTTGAGTTATTTATGAATAATGATAAGCAACATTAAATTTGTTATTTGAAATTTGAAATATAAGTATGAAAGACGACAATACTAACATCAATTATTCAATTAACAAATCTTGAATTTGAATTGTTTTAATTGCATTTTGAAGATTTTAAACAGAATTCATTATTATTTATTATAATGATTTATTTGGCCATAAAACTTAAGACTTAAGAAATAAATTGTTGCAAATAAAATAAAACAATTGTCGTAAAAATTTAAAAAACTGAATAATTTTTATTATTGATCATTGTATGATAACTGACAATGAGCCATAACGCTACAGAATGAACAACAAATTTACAAGGATAAATCAAGGCTATGGAGTAATTCTTTTGGAATAACACCTGAAATAAGGATAAAACTTAAAACAAAAACAAAACATTATCTAACATTTGAGGAACCTATCCCTCATTGACATTATAAATTCTTGCAATTTTGCTGAAACTTTATGGGTATTCTGGCTACATAGCCATAAAGGTATCGCCGGAAATGAAATGGCTGACACAGCAGCTAAGCTAGTATCGGAGTCACCGTTATTAAGCTCGATTCCTTCCGTAGAGAAGGACAAGCACAGGGCAATCATTGGTAACGTGAAATCTCGTCAATATGAAAACTGGCTTGCTTTTCAACACTGGTATACTTACTTAGTTCAGGGTTGATACCTATCCGATCTAATGACTTTCTACGCATTCCTCCTTCAAAATGGTAATCTGTCGTTTGAAAATGGTCAATATTAATTGAATGAACGCGCCCGATGACAAGGTACAGAAACGTCTTGAAAAATGGGCTCCCTATCTATTTCAGTAATGGGCACTGGGCACAACTCCATTCTAATAATTTTTTTATCCTTTATGGCATTGACCATACTTTTTATAATTCAAATTGACTTTGTTGTATAATTCGATATGCGGGCAATACGGCAGTTTTCAGAATAACGTTTCCATTTGTTACAGCAGACTGTGCGGCAGCCGTCGGATTTAATGGGGCTAAATTTGGATTGATATATCAAATGTGACACCATTCAGATTCACTCAAATTTTTCTATCATTTGCTAAATTCAAGCGACTTTTTTCATTCCATCATTTAAAAGTGACTTGTTTACAGGTTATACTAGGGGTATAAGTGTTAATAAAAATTTAAGCAAATATTTCTATTACTACTGACCTAAATCTCTATTGTCCATTATAAGAAAGTAGTAAAGAGTTGTGAGTATTTTCACAATATTAGTTAAGTGCAATTTTCAATTTCTTAACGAATTAAAGAAGTAAATTTTTCAAATAAAAGAAGATAACAATTTACAATAATTCATAGCCACTTTAAAGCATTTATTCAATCAATATCTTTTTCATTGCTTATGCAATCGGATTTTAATTTATTTTTCTTTACCATTTTCTTGTTATTATTTTTTGTTGAAAAGCTGGTTAATATGACGGAAACATCAACGCAAATATTTTGTTTTCTTTTGCATGCAAATAAAATATATTTTCATAATTATCTTAAAACAAAAAAGACTGCATAAAACGTCCTTATGATATTTGCCATGCACACGCATAATAAACGAAATATGAAATGCAAAAATGCTGGTTAAAATTACTCCAAAATGAAAGATGCAGAGAGACACATAGAAACAAACTCCGTCAATGAACAACACAAAATTATATTGCGCATATGTAACTGACTAAATGGGCAATGAGTGAACGTCGTAATGGAATGAGTCTTCGATGGAGGAGTTTGTTCGCTGCCGTCAAGTGGCACGAAAAACAAACATGGCCAATATGCGTAGACACTGCTCACTTCAATCTTCACTGGTATGCAGACCCAGTTCTCCATAGCAATAGCAATCCTAACTTGTTGCGACTGCAAAATTATAAAGTTGCATCGGCAACAACATATTATACTAGCAATCGTTGATGGAAAAATGGAAAAGAAAAACAAAAAAAAAATATTACGAAAATCATGTCTGCATGGCATTGACGTCATTAATTTATATAGTTTACCATAGATTGGTTCAACAAGCTGGTTAACTGTTTTAGTAAATTCTATCTAGAAAATACTATCTCACTTTCTATTTACAAAATTACATTATCATGAGCTTAAATTCAGCGCATGTATGTACCTAGTAATTTCAAGTGCGTTATATGATCTGTACTTCCAGAAAGATTCTTACAAACATATAAGTTTGTATGAAGCAGTTGCCAACTAAATTTACTTATTTATGTGTACCAACACAAAAATATCTTTTTTGTGACTTTTTACAATATTTTCATGTCTTATAAATACTTTATAAAATATGGGTTGCAAGAGAGGTCTGCGGACTTTTTCTGTTTACTTGATTTTCAAGTGCCATAACTTTTAAACGGATCATTGCATCTAATTACTCTTTTTTGTCAACTTATTTATTTTATCGAGATTGGTTCCTTCTATAAAATGTTATTAGAAAAAAAAAGAAAGAGGTATCGTTGGACACCTGTGTAGAGCGCAGCTCCATTCAGAACAAAATTTTTAATTAGTATTTTTATTTATTGAAAAATTTATGTTTTAACGTTTCTTTTTTGATTCATTTTTATTATTATTATTATATATTAGACACGATTTATATTTACATAAAGCAAATTAAAAGCAATCATTTTCAATAGAAAAACAAAAAACAATGAAAAAAAATATATTGCCAGTGCAGGACTCAAACCCCACGCCGTAATGGCTAGAGAAATAAAATTTGCACAGAATGTGTAGTTCTATCCGGGCATTAGCAACAATACTAAAACTAAAATATTTTCAAAACCTTAATGGGGTCCCCATAAAAGAAACATTTTAGTTTATATGGGAGCTACGCGATTCAGTAATCCCACAATCTTCAAATTTGGGTGGTTGGTGGGTATATATCAGAAACTTACATTGTCGAAATTTCAGTTTGATCGGTTTACTAGGGAGGGTACCTCGCATACAAACCCCAATCTGATACGGAACCCCCCGTGTACGAGTCTGACTTGCACTTGAACCATTAAAATCCAGGTTCTCATTACAAAAGCTTGAATGTTTTTTTGTTCTATCGAACTGAAATTTAGGCATTATAAGCTTCTGATATAGGCGCAGTACATTTGTTGGAATTAGTCAAATCGGACCACTAGGGGGAGTACCTCCCATACAAATCCCAATCTGATACGGAACCCTCCGTGTACGAGTTTGACTTGCACTTGACCCATTTTTTTTATATAAAGATATACTCGTAGGTAAGTAATATTAGTTGAACTAGAAGTAGTGAACTAATCAAAACTTGAACTACTTGTACATTGTACTTATAAAACATTTAAGTATTTGATTGATGATAATTGATTCAGACTTAATATATTAACAACAATTCGAATGTGCGTTGTCAACGCGATGCCATTTTAAATCACGAAATTTGAGTAGTCGGTAGTCGGACATGAAATAGTCAATAAAAAGTGTAAACAATTTTTCAAAAACAAGTACAGTGAAAGAAATAAATAAAACGACAAAAACAACAAAAAACAAAATCGGAAAATTTGAAATGGTAGCCACACGAGGAATATTGAACAGTAAAAGATTTTTTTATTTTTTTAAAGTAAAATGCGATTTTGGGTTCATGTTGAATCTAAGTACCTCAATGATAGGAGTTACAATTTGCCTTCAAAGCCCAGTTTTAGTTATTTAATGTAAATAGACATTATACTCGTAGAACAAGTTTATTTCATGATGTCAGTTAAAATTTTTATTTACTATGCATTTTTACTTTTAGAACGATTAAAATTTACCATACTATTACTTTTTAATTGAAAGTTGTATTTAAATAACTATAAAATTAAGATTAAATGTCAAGTAAAGATTTGATTAAAAATTAACAACAATTCTTGTTATTTAAAAATCTGGACAATGATAAAGACCAGAATTAATATAATTAACCCTTGAAGTACAGTAGTTTATGAATAAAAAGTATGGTAAATTCAGAAAACATATGATATGTTATGGTGTTTATATCCTGCAAACTTACATGCGACTTCATTGAATTCATTCGTCTTGACAATTAAAATTAAATTAAACTAGCAGCCCGCCCCTATTTCGCACGGGTGGTGTTCCTATCTTCTATCTACATATCTATCTATCTATCTACTGTATATAAATATATACAAAACCGATTTTAATAGCAAGTTGCATATTATCCCTCGCCTAGTTACACGATTGATGGCACACCGTTGATTCACTTCAGCTTGAGAATTTCCAAGGAATAAATTTGAAGACTTTATACTTTTAGAAGCAATATGTCTGAAGAAGAACGTAGCCAACGATTGGAGGCAGAGAGAGTGAGAATTTCTCGAGTGAGATCACTTACGGCTCCGGAATAATCCATTCCGTTGAGATTAGGCAAGATGCGACAAAATAGACAAGCAAACGTTGCAATTCCCTATGATCGTTTGGCGTTTAGGTATGATGCCGACGATAATTCTGTGCAGATTGGAACTATGAGCACAAGTTGTCAATACTGCAGTACTTTGAGGTTTCGCCTTGAACCAACGAGATTATATTGTCTAAACGGCAAGGTCAAGTTACCACAACCTATGAACCTATGAATTCATTACTTTCAAATAATTTTTTGCAGAACATTCAAAGTTACAACAGTGTGTCCCAAATGATATCATTTGGTGCAAATATAATTGAGGAACGGGGCTTCAATCCAACTTTTAAGGTTTTTTTTCTTCTGTAACACAGATCATACACATTCGTTCCAACATATAACCACGAATATGAAAATTCCATAAAAGAATTTCTATATTAAAGATTCAAGGACAAATTCACCATTTCGCTGAAGCATTATTGCCAATTGATGGGGAATACAAATTTCTTCAAATTTATTTCCTTGGAAATTCGAGGGATAATATGCAACTTGCTTCATTACCATTCATTTCTTGTTTAAAAAAAATATTATTAAAATCGGTTCTGTATATATTTATATAGATAGATAGATAGATAGATATGTAGATAGAAAATAGATAGATGGAAGATAGGTACAGCACCCGTGCGAAGCCGGGGCGAGCTGCTAGTATTTAATAAAAGCAAAATAAATAATTTGTTTGTTTTGTTTTAAGTAAACACAACTCTTCACATTCATTATAAATCCACTAAGTTTGGTCAATTTCTCTTAAGTGTTTCTCAAAACACGAATGTGAGTTCGAGAGTCCGAGGTGAACCCAAAAGTATAAAGTTTATTTGGTAGCGCATTTTGGCGCACATGTGGGAAACTTCTACACATAGAAAAGTAATTTATTTAAGTGGCACGCCCAGCGCGATAAAAGCTGAAATAATTTATATTTTCCTTTAGCCATCATACATTGACGACTGGCCAATGTCTAGGTTTGGGCTTACTCGGCCAACACACACTCACATTACGAAGCGAAGAGAAGAGATCAAGTCAAATCTGTCTGCGATCCATTCAAGATCTGGTCACAATGTATAATTAAAATCGAATAGCCAGATGTGCTTTGTTACGTTCGACGCTCAATGCCATATCGATAGCAATTGAGAAGGCAATGCAAGAACTCTGGGAAGCAACAAAACAATACCACAAGTAGCGAAAAGAGAATGAGAATGAGAGCAATTTAAAAAAAAAAATGGGAGCAGCTTTGTGTCAAAAGTAAGAAGAACAGCAGCAAGAAGGGTCTTGAATTCCAGTCATTAAGCTAGATCAGTTGGGAGCGTTTGTGGTTTCAGTTCAGTTCTCTAAACCGTGTTATGATGGATAAAGAAAACTGCACGCATTGTAGATCCCAGTGAAGGAAAATATATATAAGAAAAGCAAGGGATGAAAAGAGTTGGGTTGGGATGTTATATTAAAGGGAACGGATGGTGCAAAAGAAAAGAATAAGTTTGGAATTTTTATTGGTTTTTCGAGCTGGTTGTTAATGCTTCTTGCTGGGCGTATCGAGTTATGACGTGCGTCACTATGCAATGTCTATTAGTAGCAACTAGAGCTGCAGAACCAGGAACAGCATCAGAAGCAATAATGTGATTCTAGCGATAGACCAGCAACATTTCAGGCCAAGCTGGCATATGATAAATGTAAGCGAAGTTGGTCAGCAGCAGCATGTACTGTATGAGTAACTACATCATCTATATCATTATTATCATGAACACCATCATCATCATCACCTCCATTATCTTGGCTATGATCAAAATCAAGAGCGTTGTTCCTTTGTCTTTTTTGTTCATTATGAAGTTGCGCGCCATTATTCCTCCATTTGTTCTTGCTGACCAGTTTTTAGAATTATTTTGTAAAGGTTCGCAACAAACTTGAGTAAAGTGGTAGTGGTACAAGGGAATGCGTTATGAAGTATTTTTCATCGCTACGCCAGTTCTGCAAGCAGAAAAAATAAGAATTTCTTGCTAAATTACTACAAAAAACAATACTCGTTTCAATTGATAGCACAACCATTATAGCAATGCATTATGTTCGTAGTTTACATATGTACTACGCGAATGATTATACATTTGATCATTCATCTTGTTCATCTGTTCATTCTTCCAAGTTGGTATCATTGCATTAAAATCAAAGTTAGATTTGTTCAGTCATAAATACATGTGTATGCATGTACCAACAAGTATTGATTGCCAATGAAAGTGTTTTGTTTTATTAGACTTTTGCTTGAGTATCTCAGCATGCTCCAGTTCTAAATACAAAATATTAAGAAACTGGCCTTTTCAGGTAGCCAAATTTTGAATTTGTACTGTAATACATGTGTATGCAAGAATCACATTAATCGAAAATGATTTATATCACATTATTTTACTTATAACAATAATTTCGTTATATAATACTTTTCGTTGTTGAGGAGTCAAAAGAAAATTTATTTTTTTGCATGCACGATATTTTACATTAAACAGCGTATGTATTTTACAAATTTATGTAATAAGGGAAATACCCTTACGGCGTGACATTATACGATGCAATATTGAACATTTCCAACCTCAAAATACATGACCGAATTTCAATCAACTTTCAAAAGATGAAACTGCGTTGCCAACTATTTGTTACATATGAAACGTTCATATTTTACGCGCCACCAATTGAACTTTCACTACTACTGTCAATGTGATTTTACAGTCAATAATTTCGCTTTTACAACTATCTCTGGCAATTTCGTTTTTAATAGGGTTCCAGACTCAAAGGGTATCAAGTGGAGCCGTAGTACTAAGACTACGCTATCCGTCCGTCCGCCCGTCTTCAGACTCTATTGCATGAACCGTATTAGTTAGGAATTTGAAATTTTCACAGAATGTGTAAAAAACATACTGAAACTTAAAAATAATTAAAAATATAAATGGGTCCTCACACAAGAAAACTATGGGTTTGTATGAGAGCTATACGATCTACACTGATTGGTGGAAATGGATTAGAAACTTAAGGTGTCCTAATTTCAGTTTGATCGGAACCCTAGCGGGGTAGGTCCCATACAATCAGAAGTTGCAGCTCACTAGCTGAAAAACTAAAGGACTAGTTTCCATACATACAGACAGACATCACTGCTACTGAAATGTTGTTTCTTTTGAAATCTTCTGCGATGTCACGGAACCCTCCCTGTGCGAGTCTGACTCGCACTTGGCCGAGTTTTTCTTGTTTTTGAAGTTAACATTTTTAGCAAAGAGGAGTAAATCCAAAAAAATATGAAACTGAAATGTGACGGAAATCAAAATGTGATGATGCTCCAGAGACGTAGTGGGGAGATGCAAAAGACAATGCGGCGTAGAGAATGAATGTTTATGCATGAGTAAGAGAGAGATGAAAAATGCTTTACTGATATATGTTTTTACGAATAGCGTAAGAACAAGTGGCCGAAGACCAAGTGAGCGCCTTTTGAGAAGTCTTGGAAGTGCGCAGGTTGCTTGTGTTGTTGATGCTTTGTTGGTGTTGTTGTTGCTGCTGTTTGCTATTGTGTACAAGATAACAACAACAGACCCGCAATACTGAACTATTGTTGATTTGCTTTATATTAAAATTGCATTTAAAAAAACCAAACACAAGTGAATTAATTATTTTCGTTCTGTACAAAATATAAACTTATTTAGTCACCCTGTCTTCGTGCTTGGTTTTTGGTTTTTATAAATTTGGATCTACTGTGAGTGAATTATAAAGTTAAAAAGCAAAAAAAAAAAAAAATTAAGAAATCAGCATACAGAATATTTTATTTTTTATTTTATTTAATTTTTTGGTCATTGAGCCACTTGTTCGTAGGTTCATTCGTAAACACAATCAGTAAAGCATTTTTATCTCTCTCTTACTCATGCATAAGCATTCATTCTCTACGCTGCAGACGAGTCAATCCCCACTAAGTCTCAGATCATCATCGCATTTTGATTTTCGTCACATTTCATTTTTTAATTTTTGGATTTTCGCTAAAGAAGTTTTCATCTGTGATGATCACATTAACAACGTTACATTAATTGCATCATATATGTACATACTAATTGATTTCGACTATAATCTAATCTTCTGCCAAATCATCTTCTTTTTGAAAGTTTGACAATGCTGATGGAGGCATATAGGTCTAATAATCAACATAATCTAGCTCCAAAGTACCTTATGCAAAAACTGTTTTTATTTGTTTCAACTCTCACATTTTCCAAGCTTTACTTAATTCTCTTATGGTGTCAAGTAAAGGAATTCACAATGATCCCTTTTCTTTTGATTCTCAAATTTTTTTCAATATTATTATTCTGTATTGCTGTTTCAAACTATTGCATTGATCCAATGACAGTGATGACGATCTCAGGGAAAGGAGATCTATAAAATTTAAATTGGTCTTGGAGACTTTTTTGGGTATTGCAGGACAGTTATCAACATATACCACTATATTTCTTTTTTTATAAGCAAATTTTAGTGCCTCTTGCATTATTTTCATCGGCATTGAATTAATTCCTGTAACTAAATCCGGTAGAATATTTTTGCCCTTCATATTCACTATATCACCCTCACCGCAAATAACTTTTCCGCTAAGGTTTTGATGTTTCTTTCGCAAACACGCATTACTTGCTGCAGTCGGAAACACCTAATGCTTCTGGAACCCACGTGCTTTTTCTTGTAAAATCGCTTCAAGTATAGGAAGATTTTTCTTTCTTAAAGCTGATACGCATTTAAACTTGGTTCATGATTTTTTTCAATGCCTTCAATAATTGATAAAAGAGTATATGATAATTTCCTTTACAAAACCTTTTCAAAGAAATATATACATTTTGTTATTCAGTTTGTTTGTTTGTTATCTCAGGCGAATCGGAGGAATTGTTTAATCCAAGAATTCATAACTACATGAAGCTAAATGGATGAATTAATACAAAAAAAAAAATATATATATATATATATATAAAATTCTATGAAATTGAAATACCTTAACGATAAGAGATTACTTTTAATAGAGTTTACAATAAGCAAGCTATTAAGTATAAATGCTTTGGAACAAAATGGCTAAACAAACAAAAGCAATCCAAGTCAACCTCACTCCCATCAACATCATAGTCATTATTATGATCATCACTGTAATGATCTATTTTTCTCATTATTACATAAAAAAAAAATATTGTACAATATGCCATACTTGTAGTAATGATTGGATAATGAAAAAAGGAAAGAATAGGAGTAGTTTTCGAAGAGAATTAAAAATGAAGTTAAAAGTCTCAGTTGGGTCGACGATCTGAGTAGAGTCCAGGAAACCATGTCCTTGTCGTGATCATTGTGGCAAGGTGGGCATTTGCCATAATTTGCCAAAATGAACGAAAAAGCAACAATTAACAAGAAAAAATGAGGTTAACTTCGCCTATGCCAAAGTTATTGTACTCTTTATGCACCCAGAAAGCTGTTTTGCCAACGCTCCTGTGCTTTAGCATAAAGAAATATTTCATTATTGATATGACTTTCGCTTAGGTGAGAGTCCGTATACATAGTGCATTTCAACACTGAGCCCGAAATATTTCTATTGGTTCATAACGATCCTGTAATCCAAGGGTCTTGAAATTTACATAGCTAGTGAATATGGGTCAGACACTTATACTATCCAAATTTCAGTTTGATGATACGAAAAATGGAAGAGTTTGAATGAATTACAATAGAATCTCAGTTCCTATGGAAGCTATACGATCCAGTCTTGAAATTTATATAGTTAGAGAATTTCGGTCATGGTGGACCTGGGTCAGAAACTTATAGTGCCTAAATTTAATAATAAAAAAAACAAAAAAGTTTTTCTTAAGAACATTAATTAGAATTTGGGTTTTTATGGGATGTATCCCTCGTAGTCGTAAAAACAGCGTCTGGTAAAAACAAAATTTCGTCAAAAATTTCAGCTCTCTAGATCAAAAATTAAGCTAGTTTAATACATACAGACAGTCAGACAAATGGACAGAAGGACATGGCTAAATCAACTCCTCTCGTGGAGTTGATCAAGAATCTATGTATATACTTTATGGGATATCCGATGTCTTCTATTATCTGTTACAAACTTAATGACAAACCTATAATACTATTTACTGTATGAAGAGTAAAAACAGGGTGCAACTTACAACTACAATGAATTGCAGATACAAATACAGCAAGCTGCAATCGATGAGTATAAGAGGTGTGTCCTTAAAGTATCTGCCGTGCGGCCTTTTTGGACAAATGTCTAGACAGTATATAGATAAAAGAATTGTACAAGCGGTTAAGGCGAACTTTTAGCTCAATAAGACTAGAAAATATAGACAATGCGCGAAAAAGAAAGTGATCGTGGAATTTCGAAAACTTGTAATTGTCAGGACATTTTGGAAATGATGAAAATACGTTCTAAAGAACCCAATGACTTTTGCTTGTACTTGAAATTGAAAATTTATCTCAAAAAACCTGGTTTGATGATATAAGGCGATTGATAAGCTCTAAAGGCCATTCTGCATACTGACACTGATGGGATCGGGTTGTTCAATTAATTGGAGATTTCTTTGAAGAGTGCCACGAGCCGAGTTACGGAGAGTAATGATAGCGTGGTTGTAAACACAAGTCTGATCATTTTAGAACACACCTCATATTGTATGACTTACTTGTATGAATTTCTTTAGTGAATGATCGAGTGAATATAAATACTTATATATATATAATGTTCCACTATTTTATGCTATATGTAAATACATAATATGTATTGTAAGTAAGTTTGAATGAATAAGGTGGAATAAGTTGAGTTGAGCTGACACAAACTTCGGGACGAAAATGGCAGCAAAAATAACAAACATCAAGCATTTTTTGGGGGCTGAATAAATATTTTTACAAAAAGGAGATACCAATCACACACATACTGTAACAACTTTACGAAATGCGTTGATGTTGATGATGATGATGATGTTGGACGTCTCAAATGTCGATGGAGGGTACAAAATTGAACAAAATCATCTACATTGATCGACATGTGAGCCAACGTTAATAACAACAAAAGCTTTTAAAGTTAATACAAGTTAATAGCAACATGGACAACGGCAATGGCAACAGGAGAGGCTGCAACAAGGCCAAGACAACAACAATGCTGGCGATGATGTCGATGCTGATGATGATGATCATCATCATGATGATGAACATGTTGAAATAAGTTTTGCTAACGTCAAAAGAACCATTAAAGTCTGGCAGGCAGGTAGGTCGGCCGGCAGGCAAGCGGTTGGGGAGATTGGGCCAGCGGGTTAAGCGAGCAAGTTCCTGAACAACTAACTCAAAGTTTTAGCTGAAATACGAAGAGCGAAATGATTTTTAATAAGCGATAAAGCAAAACTGCTTATTGGCTTTTCGTACTCTGTTGTTGTTACGTGTATTCGAGTATTCTTTTTTTATATCATCAAGGATAGGGACTACTGCTACTATGAATTGGAACTTGGACTTCGTCGATTCGAATGTTTAAGTTATTTCAACGCTTGCACTAATGCAGTGAAAAAATCAAAACAAAACAAAAAAAAAAAAATTTATATTTATGGACACACGAGTAACAGCTACACAAAAATCAAAAAAAAAAAATAAAAAAAAATATCAAGAGGCAACTATTCGATCATACTCATCATTTTTTAAATTGCTTTCAACACCAATTGATGGTGGATGGAGTCAGCAACATCAACAGACCAGTCTTGTTTAATACCGAGTTTATCTACAGTCATCGAATGCAGTAATGTTGTGGCCGCAGAAGTATATGCGCCACTTGCAGCACATGCGCAACAATTTTCGATTTATTTCGATTTTTTTATTGTATTTTTACTTTGTTGTCTTTCTTGATTTTAGTGGTGCGTAAAGCCATCAACGGCGACGCTTAAATGTGGCGGCGACTGGCAGTCGATCGGTCAATCAATGATTACATTGCATACTTTGTCCCACTGTCACCGTCTAGGGCCCAGGCCATGCAGTCAAGCCGGGAGAGGCCTCGCCGCTTCATTGCTAATGAACGATGAATGGCATGGAGGGCGTGGGCTGCACCTTTTTCTTTTTAGTACGCGTACTTCGTTAGTTATTATGCTATAAGTTCAATTTGTGTTTCTTTTGTTTCTATTTGTCTCTTACATCCTTTTTCTTTTGTGAGATTCTGCTTTTGCATTATTCTTAATTTGCACAAACATAATATTTTGTATTGTATTAATTTCTAGAGTACTTGACTCTATTTATAATTTTATTTTATAAGTTTTAACACTCTAGAATAAACTTATTGGACTACATATCAATACTTGATGAAATTAGTTTTACACTAAAATGATCTGTTTATACTATAACAATAAAATTCAAAGAATTTTAAAAGGAAAAGTTAAATAAGGATCAATTAGACTTCTAAATATTCTAAAATACAAATCCTACTAATCCTACTGGCCTTTGAGATTTGCGAGCCAAAAACTAAGTAAATGGTTGAAATAGAGTTTGAAGTTTGAGTTTCTTTCAGTTATCGAGTAAATCCGATATAATGTTCATTATCATATTTTAATATTAGTATTATAAGTATGCGGAACGTATGATGATCACACTCTGCAGTTACAATAGTGGAGTTTCCCTTAATACGTTACAAACTTTAAGCGAAGCTGATAATACTAATTCACATAATATCTACGAGTACGTGTATAAGGTATACAAATTTTAAAATGCAATTGGCAATTAGGTTCAATGTCACTACCATTATCATCATCAAGCAATACTCACAGATAGTGACAGGTGTTTATTACGGTGAAGTTTTGCTTAGTTTTTTTTTTTGTGCTTTTTATTAATTTTTAGCTTTAAATTTCTATATTTTGTTTTTCTAATTAAATAAATACTCGTTTTTTTTTTTTTTGTCTTAAATCAACCTGGCATTGGTGGCGGCAAATCAAAAGATTCGAACAATGATATTGGTTGGAGGTTTTCAATTTGATTTCAAAATATTCACATCTTGATCTCTGCTCATTCATTCAGTGACCATTATCAATGCAAACAGATCAAACGATCCAAAGATCTTATATTCGTTCAACCCATCCATCCACCGACCGATGATTGACGTTTTTGCTAAACCCTTTGCTTCTTCGCTCAGACTTCTTTTTCAACCCTCCATACATCCTTTCATTACTGTGTTTTTTATGCTCTCAGTCGAATACTTCCAAAATGTCAAATAAAAGGTTCGCTCTCTTTTTGTTATGTTACGGAGGACGACGTGCCAAAAGCAAAAGCAATTGAATACAAATCGAGAGACAAAAAGCATAAAGAAAAGAGCTAAGAAAGGATAGAAGGGGGACAATTGACAATGATAATCAAATGCTATGTTAAAAATCTATTAAAGTATGCGCAACTTGAATAAAAATTCGCATGAGTCGAACCCAAGTTTTGGAATAGTGGCTGGTGAAGTAGTAGGAGGCATGCAAACGAAGACAATGCGTACAAATCGTTGACAAAAATTTATAGTAACAAACCGACTGCGGCAAACTCAATTCAGCAACCCGTTTACTTGAACTTAACCGAATCGCATACAACAATCTCATCGAATGAAAAGAAATCTCTGGTTTAGTTTGGTCAGCAGATGAAGCACATTATACTGCATACGTACACTATATCTAACAAACATCCTTGCAGCAAAACTGCTTTGCATACCAATGCTGGCCACACGGCTAAACAAGTTCAAGACCAAATGGAGATGGAGACAACATTGTCGTCGTCGTCATCGACGTTATAGTCTAGGTATGTTCAGTCAGTTGGTCGATCTTTTCTGTCTGTCGGTCTGTTGTACGGTCTGTCTATTTGTTTGTGTTACTCTTGCTTTTGGTTGTTGACTGCTTCGATTGCCAACTGCCTTTTGAGTGGAGCTTCTGTGCGGCTTTGAGGCTATGTGGCAGCACTCCGGCGGCTTCGATGGTATCCCTACGATAAGAAATTAAATTAACGAGATATGTCAACGATGAATTCATTGCCATGGCTTAAGCGCAAATACCGCCATTCTTTCGTTGATTCTGATCCGCTTTCCATCTGCTTCATCCTTTCCTTTATCTTCGACAACAACTAAGACATTGTCGTCTTTTACTTTTTTCTGTTCTCTTTTGCTTTGCTTCACTGTGCTGTGTTGTTTTTAGTTTTCGTTTTATTTTTTTATTTTTTATTTTTTTCAATTTTTTTGATTTCTTTTTTTAGTAATGTAGGAAGGGAGTAATTTTGTGGTTTTTCGATTTTAAGAAACAACGATTAACTTCGTTTTTGCATTGTGTAGTCTTTGATTTTGGCGAGCGTTAAGTTTGAGTTCAAGCAAAGTCAGCGGCTCACTCATTCAATCGGTCAGGCAGCCAGTCAATGTCTTTGGCCAACATTGCCGTCATCAGAAGAAGCATCGGATGATTGCTGTCGTCCTTCAACTTTTGTGTTTTCCTCCCTTATACAGCCTTCCTATATCATTCATTGCCATGTTTCGATGTCAGCGCTTCAGCATCTAGCAATGACATCACAGAAGCTTCTTTTATATCCTCGTTGATTTTGCGAAGCCAATATACCGCGCTACTACCTAAACCATGATTAGAAGGTAAAAAGATAAATAGAAAGGAAGAGAACTAAAGTTTTGGGGTCCTACCTTCTATTTTTACTTTGTCCTTTTCGTGCGTCTAGTCTTATTTTGTGTGATTTTAATCGCATTTCTCTGAAGAGACAACAAACTTAAACTTGTCATGCTGATTTAGAGCCGCCGCGCTATCATTATTCAAGTAGTCAAAGACCTCTCTTTACGGGCGCAAACCTCACTCTTGGCTTTGCATACTCACCACCAGATTCACTCAATGCAGTCCAATTGTTTGATTACTGTACGCTTTCTTAACGCAATTCAGTGATAAAACACAGGTTGTCGTTGGCTCATATGATCGTGTGGTACACATTCTATATAGAGAGGTTGGCTATGTGTATGCCTCATTTTATTGTGTCATCATCACAATGGCATTCGTTTGAATGCTACTTCCATTTTATTATTGTCGCCAGAAGAAAAATAAAAATATAAAAAAATAAAAAAGCAAACTAACTGTCAACAGGTGAATTTATGTGCACAAACCCAACTGGACACTAAATCATGATCGAGCAGCTCCGCTCAGTTTGCCTTTGGATATGGGTTCGGTATTCTTTAGTCGTATAAATATTCTTTTTGGAACACTTACAAGAACAAACTTCCGCTTGGAAATGGTTATAAATCAAGCAAATAGGAATTGGCTTGACATTGTTTCGATTTAACTAAGATGCCACAATTGTGTAAAGAAAAATGTTCGTCTACTCAATTTAGACGATGACAACAAGAAAATCATCAGATTAACCAAATATTATTGTAAATACTAGTATTGCTACAATTTTAGTAACTCGATTGTTCTGCCAAGTCTTATGTTGACCCTCTTAAAATAATATCCTTTCAAGTTCAATTTTCCAATTTTTAAGTCAGCCAACATAGGTTTTTTATTTTGTGTGTAAGCAGGTTCCTTAGCTATAAAAAGTAATAAAAACCCATTTTGATATAAAAGAATGATCAGTTTTACTATGCCTTACAATTTCCTATAATTGTCGGTTTTTTTTTATAAATTTTAAAAAATACTTTTCATTTCGAGTTATTATTTTTTGCACAATTTTTCCTTAAAAGTAAAACCAACTCTTGAGAATCAACTCTAACCCGGCCTTATTTAAGTGGTGAATAACAAAGTTATGATGTAAGTTGTATGAATTGCAATAATACTCACAACTTTAAGGCAACAACTCTAACAAAAACACAAAGGTTAACATCATTATTTCACCTTCTAATCATAATCAAGCGGTGTCTATGGTTTGGAAGTAAACGAATGAGTGAATGAATATGAGTGCGAGTATATTCTAGTGTTGTTTCGTTTATGGATTTTAAATGTCAAAAATTGCAATAAATGAAATAAAATAAAATCTCTGTTTTTGGTCTTAGCAAAGCTTTTATGCACTTCACATACCTGATTTACCTGTATACAATTTGTTTTTTATAATAGTGCATTTTTTTTATAAATGAACCATATTTTCAACAAATAAATCTATATGTGTATAAAAATAAATAAAATAACATGTTAAAGGATCTAACTTTAATACATCAAAAGGAAAACAAATGGAAACAGTTGACATTATATGTATATATTACTAGAGTACTTGGCTGGTCGACGATCAGGAATAGAAAAAAAATTAAAAAGGCATGTTTTTCACTTTCAGTAGAACACAATTGGGCCTTACCTGCAGTTAAGGGTTCGCACCATCGCTCTTAATAAGTTGAACTACATTTCTGGACAAACGGATAGGATAGTCTATACACATACAAAATTCCTGTATCTTACCAAATCAACAGCAATGCCCTGGCCCCTGGCCTTGTCCACAGTATTATCTCTGAATTTTATATGCAAAATTTGATACTTCAATGTCTCCACAACTGCGTCACTATGTCCAAATCTAGCCAACCATACACAATCACAAAATTTCATTGCAATCCGATAATTAGTATTAAGTTTAGTATTATATATTAGACCTAATTATGATAAATAAATAAATATTCTGTTTGGTTTTTATGGTAGCTGTGGCGACTACTGAAAAAATCTTACATCGAATTATGCAAGAAGATGTTTGCAACAACTGACTGAGAAACTTTTGATTTGTATGATATGTAGTCTCCGCTGTACGCTTCGAGTTACAACATCAGACTAAAGTGGTTTTACCTATTCACAGCATGAGTAAGTGCTACTCAAAACGTATACAAAATTGAACGCGCTAAAGAGGCAAATACATACAGTCAACACTAACAACAATCAGAATGGTGAATTATTGAAAAATTTTTGATAACAACACACATGTCCCATGTTGTATGAGGCTAGGAAGGAACTTTTGGACAGGGGAAGAAAGGAAGGAAAGTCTCAGGAATAGAAAAGATGCCTCATATGCCTTGAAATAAGCATTACAATCATAACTGTTTACAAACTACGTAAAAAAAAAAAACCAAACATGTTGTGTGCAACACTTAGTTTGGCTGTACGCTGCATTTGTGATTTGGTGCTAGTGGCTGCAACTTAAATGTTATTGCCATTTAATCGCTTTAGCCTCCGGTAAGGTGAGGCTGCACAAATATTCACAATGATCTGATGTCGAAGAAAAACTTATTGACCCACTGAAGTGTTCCTCAATTGCTTGAAATAAAATTTTTCGTAATTTGGTTAATGATTTTGTCATGTCATCAGCATTGGACACATAATCGCAATTTAATCACTCTTTAGAAAACTAGAAAGAACGTTATCTTCGACTATGCCGAAGATGAAATACTCTTCACGCAGAGAATGTTTCATTGTAGTATTCAAATGAGTGGTTTGTATGGTCGGCTGGTTCTGACAAATGTCCTGTGCCTGTCTCTGAAACGGATAGTATTCAAGTTTCAGTTCGATAGGACAAAAAAGAGTATCATGAATACTTTCATGTTAGTCAAGAAGCATTTCGTACACTATGCTCAAATAAAGTCATTCGATCGATTGTTGTGGGCGTGAAGTATCTAATGGTAGCAAAACGTCATTACTAATCATTTCAGTTTGTATTTACTCATATATTGACACCTAAATAGTTATGTACTACAATAATTTAATGTGGAATTTCTGCGTGAGATCTTTTTTCGTTATATTTAAGCTTGTTGTAAACATGGTCAGCTGTGCATAGGATATTTACTAATTGAATTGACACCAAAAATATAAATGCAACAACCGCAAACTGCAATAACTTGAAAGATTTGGACAACTAGTTTATGCCATAAAACTGCGTTGCAACGATAGAAGCCAAAACCGAAGCAAATAAAGAAAGAAATAAGCAATGCGATAATTTATATTAGTCAGTTAATGTTAGTAAACTGTGTAGGAAATGTTTCTGACTTTCTATCTTTTCTTCTTTGTAAAAAGGTGGTAAGAATACACATCTCATTTAATGTAAACTATTAAAAAAACTTCAATAAAACTTAAAACAAATATAGTCGAAGAATTGCTGCGTTATTCTTTGTATATTGAGAGCTTATGGCTAAGAATCCAACTGGAGGCAAAGGAAATGAGCAAAAAAATGGAAAAAGAAGGAAAAAAAGTAATGAGAAAAGCCAAAACACAATTACAATAATATATATACATATGTAACTGTATATTGAGGACAATTTAGAATGAAAGAAACTCAATGTGAGATTTGCTGGCATGCAAATAATTGTTTATTTTACTTATATTGGTTTTAAAGTAACATAAACAAGAACAATTACAGAGGATGAGGAGAAATGAGTTTGGAGTTTGTTGACGACATTGAATGCGTTTTTAACCAACTTTAACTTTAAGTCGAAACTCCAAAGAGGCTTACGATTGCGATGGCGATGACGATGACGACGACGTCGATGACGGTGATGTCGACACGCAAATCAGGCATCAATCATGCAACAAACTGCTGGCACAGGAGCATTTATATTTACATAAGGCGACACCTTAAACTAGTAGGTAAACTAACGCTAGACAGACACTACTGGAAAACACTGAACTGAATAACGGATACCAATCGGATAGACAGACGGAAACATAAGAAAAGGCCCACTTGGCTGCTTGGTAGTAAAGAAAATCAACCAACAATAACAACTTGTCATATATTGTATAAACAAAATGTATTTTGTATTTATATCGCAACGTTGGCGCGCATAAGGAAGCATCGCATCTACAGTGTCACAGACACAACTTTATGATAAGAATGCAGTGAGTAGCTGATTAATTTCTTTTTAATGAGGCTAATTTTAAAATGGTTACAAAAACAATAACAACAGCAGCAACATCATCTTCATCATTGCAGAGAGTAAATGAACGAGCGCTAGTAGAAAGAATATTGATTGAGAAACTAGCTTGGGTTTTAATATTTTCCTCTGGTTGGTTTCTTGGTTACTCGGATGGTAACTTGGTTGGTTGTTATACTTGTCTGTTGCTGATAGACAAAAGACATGGTCGTCGTTGTTGTTATCGTTGTTGTTTTTGTCGTTATTGTCGCCGACAAAACCCACGCTGCTGCTGCTGTAACTGCTACTGGTACTGCAACGATGCCATCAGAATGGACTAGAAGACGCACAGACCAAAGATGCCACGTCGAGTCACGCGAAATGCAAATGTAGCTTGACAGTTGCTAAATTCCAACAGCCAATCAACGAAGCGTGTCACAACAGTTTTTGGCATCAACAACAACATACTCCCATCGGTGCGTCCATACCATGAAGTAGTTCCAAAAGTTAGTTTGCGAAATGATACTGGTCACATGGTTTATGTGGTTTACATTTAGTCTTTATATCGTCGAAGCGATGCCTGATAAGCGGAATAAAGAAATTTGGTACCAGGCAAAAGTTGCAGAGCATATAAGTTAGCATAATTGAAAAATGACATTTTGGTTCGCGGACAACTGAATGCCGATCTTCTTCGGTATTTTCTAGAGTTACTTTGATTAAAAACTTTGTTTATATTTTTTTTTAGTTTAAGGCAGAAAATGAACTTGGGGGACGGCCGGTTCGCGGACAACTGAATGCCGATCTTCTTCGGTATTTTCTAGAGTTACTTTGATTAAAAACTTAAAATTAATTTAATTTGTTTATATTTTTTTTTAGTTTAAGGCAGAAAATGATCTTGGGCGACGGCCAAACCCTTCTGAGGAACGCAGGTAACATAGGATACTTTTGGTACATACCTCGTACATAAAAAGGCAAAGTAAACGCAGACACATAGATGCTGTTGGTGCTCACATCAGGCCAAATGTGTTCCTGCGGCTACAACTGACTCGACATCACCAACATATACATACATATTCACATACACACAAGTAGGTATACATGTATGGTAGTGTGTACAAAATAAATAAAACAGTGTATGCAAAGTAGAATCTCGGAAAGCGCTAAATGCAATAATCATTCGCATTGTCCGCTGGCAGTTGAGGCAGTTAGGCTAAACCCCAGAACGTGTAAAATGTGAAATGCTTAGTCAAAAACTTAAGTAAGCCAGTTAGCTAGCGGGGAGGCGGGAAGGCAGATAAAGAGTTTCCATTTTTGTTAGCTGGAACAATGTTAAGAAATTTTTGCAAGCGTTGTTCCATCGAGTTGAATCTTTGCCTTAAAAATGGTCTTTATATAGTATACCATAATAAAACAAGTCAGCGAGTCAGACTCGTACACGGAGGGTTCCGTACCAGATTGGAGCTTGTATGGGAGGTACTCTGTTTTGACTGATTCCAACAAATGTTCCGCGCCTATATAAGAAATTTATAAAGTCTAAATTTCAGTTCAATAGTCCAAAAAACAAAAAAAAATTCCTGGTAGCCGATCAAACTGAAATTTCGACAATATAAGTTTCTGATGTATAGCCACCAACCACTAAAATTTCAAGATCGGTAGATTACTGGATCGTATAGCTGCCATACAAACAATAATGTTTCTTGTATGGGGACCACTTTGAGTTTTTGAAAATATATTAGTTTTAGGATTATTGCTGATACCCGGTTAGAACTACACATTCTGTGAAAATTTCGACTCTCTAGCTATTACGGTTCATGAGATATGATCCGAGGACGGACGGACGGAAATGTAATGGCTGCTAGTGTGGATAATCAATCTAGTTTGCCTTAAAATAAAAAACTTAAGACTTAAAGAGATATGATTACTTCATTCATGATAAAATAGAAGAGTAGACACTATCGTACAACAACAGCTGTCACAATTACAACAGTCACAACATTCATTCAGTTAAGACGTTGTGTCTTATCGTCATTGTCATAAGTATTACATATAAGTAGTAGAAGTGGATGCTGTTCTTGTCATCATCTTTATCGTCTATAGTTTACTCCACAGTTCATATTTGCTCGCCACATGCTTAGTTTGGTCAAAATGGCCAACAGAAGTCGCTTAAAGGGCGGTTCGAAGCAATCAGTAGACGAGTAACAACATATTTGTATCGTCTTTTTTCTTTTCTGTAAAAGGTACAAAATATTTATACATCCATTAAAAAACAAAAAAAAAATGAGAAGGCACAAGCAAATGAGGTTCGTAATGTCGTACGAGGTGTGTTTATAAAATAACGAAATGAATGCTTCTACCGAAGATGGATATTTTGAAGAGTTAAAAAATTACAATGGGCAGACCGTGTTATGTTATGTTATACAAAATGTTACAACCTAATTTAAAAAATCTGTGGTTAAAACCGATCTGATTTGTTTGTAAATAATTCGATCGATTGCTAAAACAGTAGAATTTTATACATAATGCAAATTATACATAAAAAAACTTTAGTTTATTATTTTAAAATTACACCTCGTACGTGTTAGACCAGAGCAGCAGCGAATGCATCATAGTAGCCCTTGTCTTGAGTAGTGCCTTTAGGTACTCATCATGGTCATCATCATAATGTTACTGTTTTTTTGTTGCAACTAAAATGGCTTCCAACTTCAATTTAAGCAGGGAACTTAACTTTTCTTGCTTTTAATTCATTGAAATGGCTGCTGTCATTTGGTCATTGGTTAAAAAGTTTTATAATTTGTCTCATTTTGTTTAAAGTATACATAAATACCAGTTTTTTTCTATACATCTTCTATCTCTCATTTGTTGTCTTTGCCATTGTTGTTTTTATTTGCATGTCACTGAATAATACAAATTATATGTATGATGTCAGTTGTTCTAAACTAAGTAAGAAAGTGCTAGGAAATAAATTCAGAATCAAATAATAAAAAGGAGGCTACAGAAATACTTACAATATAATTTAAACGAGAATATGTTGAAGATTACTTACTCATATACATACAAGTTGGTTGTTTTTTAGGTCAGAGACTTGTAAATTTAATTAATCAATTACCTAAAATAACAGAAAGAAAATAAAATTTAAATTTTTTGAAGTGTAACTTCTTTAGCGGCGTTGGGCAAAAATTTATACTAAAAATTTGAGTGAAAAAATACAAATCGTCACATTTTATTGATTTCTGTATTTCACAAAATGTGTATTTCTATTGCCATATCTCTAACACATAATAAATATGACGATGTTATTATTATATTTGGGGTATTTAGGCAAATACAATGTGGAAGTGAAACTTCTAAAGTAGATGGTCAAGCATTAATACAGAATATTATAGTGTTATATTGTTTCAATTCAAAAGAGTTATTTTCTTTTTCGGTCATTTGGCCACTTGTTCGTACATTCTTCCGTAAAGTAAACACAAGCAGTAAAGCATTCTCTCTCTTACTCATGCATAAGCATTCATTCTCTACGTCTCTGAAGCATCTCTCGCTAAAGAATTTTCACTTCCATATTGTGCTTATGATGGGGTGAGGCACACTACTTAAATTTTTCTAAAATAATATTACTTTACATTTTCATAATTTTATTTTAAAATAGTATTTAGTCTAAATTACTGTATAGTAAATTCATTCGGTGTTCTTCTATTATACGATTTGAAGTCGAAAACACTCGTTCACTCGAACACAAATTGTATGACGGTGGAACACAAATTGTTTGACTGGCTCATTTTTGGAGCATAAATAAATAGGTAAGACAAGATTTGGTATTGAACGATGCATGGGAAAATTCTTCAAACTGTACAGAACCAATTTTACAATCTGGTTTGCTGTCTGTTGGAAGAATGTCCATGTTTGCATGTATGTCGGTTAACATCACCTTCACTGATGCGATAATGTGGTCTCGTTTCTCTGGACTAAAACAATTCTGGGACTTAAATGGAGGGTTTAAAAATAAAGCTATGTAGTAAATTGTGCTTGGCTCCAAACGTTTTATTAAACATAGGAATCTAGACGATTTGCCCAACATATCTTTAATAATTTGTCATATTAAAGTACACATTCTTGAATTATGTTTATTTTCGGAGCTTAGTCGCTCTGAGTACTGTGTAAAATGCAAGAAGAACTCAACAAGATCCTTGAGCAAATACAAATCAGTGTTTACAATCTCATGTAAATGTAAAATGGGCGAAAAACTGAATGAAAAATTGGAACAGAATAATCTCAATGTCATGTCAACTGATGAAGATGACAAACACTAAGCGCTTTAGTATTATTTAGGTCGAAGACAACTGTCTCAGACGTCATTTAGTACTACATCGGCGTTTGATTGTCACCGCTGGATTTCGTTTGTCACTGGAGTTGTAATTAAAAGTTGACACAAGGCAAGACATCTTCATCGAAATTTACTTATAATTTTTATTTGTTGTTTATTAAAATTGTATTTAAAATTTTATAATGTACGGCCACATGATGGAAGTATCATTAAACTTATGGTGGGAAAGTAAAGCTAACAAAAAGTATAAAGTGATTGACAACAAAACTGTTAAATAGCTGTTAGTTTTATGAAGTTTATCTTTTAGTGTTCAAATAAAGATGTCAAAATACTTATAAGAGCCAATAAATCATGAAAACTACCGAAGCTGCTTCTGTAGTGAGCTTCAAACAAAATGTATATCTTTATTATTAAAATCTTTAAAACTAAAGTAGCAATGAGTAATAAAGTCAGTCCAAAATGTTTATTTCCTTTGAAAGCTCATCGCTTACATTGAAGATTTTCCAACATTTCTACAAATTAAAATAAAATGAACAAGATGAGACAAGGTGGTGAACGTAGACAAATATTGTCACTCTTTGTGGATTTGTGTTTTACTACATATTAAACTCCCTTATGACAATATCTGATGTAACGTTAAGAAGAGACTGTAAACATTTAATTTCTATAATAAAGCAGTGTATTTATGATATTCCTCATAAATTTATATAGTAGTTTCATCATATTCAATTTCATCTATAGTTTTGAACTGTCTTTGATTCAACAATAGAAATTATAAGGAGATATAATAATGGTCATTTCCTTAAAAAGGATCATCACGTAGGTGCTTTCGAAAGTTAGGTTGATGTTAATCATGTACAAATAATTTTAGAAAATTAATCAAACTGAGCGGTTCGGTAATATAATTGTGTTTTGTACGACAACGTCTAGTAAGTAGAAGGTGATACATATTGCGATATGCAATTGTATTGTCAATAACATAAAAAAGTGCTATTTTAACTCACATTTTGTATAAAATGTTTAAAAATAAGAAATATTTTGAGGAGTAGATGATAAACTTGTTCTTTTACTATGCGTCTACTGAATAATATAGAAGGACGTCATTAGAATTATTTCATTTATTGTCGTTTTACACGCAAATATTTGACAATTATTATTGGACATAATAAGTCCCTCTTCATGGACTTAAAACCGAAATCCTTCCCTTCCATAGAACAATGAAATTGTTCTCATAAGTGAGCGTATTCTGAGCCACTCCCCATCGACAACATAACTTTAATAATAAATATTGAAATATATCTGTATGTTGTTAGTATGAAAATAAGAATAGTTACCTCAGTTCAGTGTCACTAGTTGCGACCAGAGAGTTTTGGCGAAAGCGTTGCTTGTTCTATGGCATTTTTAATTACATATACATATGTAATTGTTAAGTTTGAGGTAAAAGCGATGTAATGGTAAAACAAAGGCAATTTCATATTATTTAATTTTTTTCTTTTCGATTTGATATTTTTGTCTGCTTTGTTAGGTCTAGGCTTGGACGAAAGTACTATTTCTTCTACTTATATGTTTTTATTTGGCAGAAGTCACAATTACAGCAATTGCCAGCTAACGGTTGCCACCGATGGTGAGGGTAATGATGATGAGATCTGTAAGGCTTTTAATTTTTATATGTCACTGGGTTGAAAGTTAACACGTTTCGAATGCAATTAAGCTCAGCGTGGGTGACTAAAACCGTTGGCTGTCATTGGTGCCACCAGTTTTATTGTCTCAAATGTTTTTCGATGCATTTCAAAGATATATCTTACAAAACTTTTTGTTTTTCTTCGGTTTTTTCATTTTTATGTATCATTACACTTATTGCGGGGGCATGTAGTTATGTGGGTGTGCAAGCAATGGGCTGCATTCGAAGGAAAAGATGTGACAATAAATATATTGTATTAACTCTTGATAGATTTTTATATTGTGATTCAAGCAGTGAATAATATTATTACAATAGTTTGTCATAAAGTTTGTAACAGACAGAACGAGACATCGAAGACTCTATAAAGTATATATTCTTAATCAGCTCAACGAGACGAGTTGACAAAACCGTGACCGTCTGTATGTATATAGAGGGCTGTAGAGAGCTGAAATTTTAAACGCAGCATTCTTTTCACAAGACATTTGTCGGAACCAGTTTAAGCGGACCACTACGAAGGGTACTTCCCATACAAAACCAAATTCAAATCATCTTCTCATGAGAAAATCTTTTTGTTAGTTCTGGCCACCAACCATGTAATGTTCCTCGATTACTGGATTATATAGCTCTCGTACAAATATTTCGGTCTCAATGTTGAAATGCTGTATGTATACTGACTCCAGGTTAAGCATTAATGAAATATTTCTGAACGCTCAATCAGAGGAGCGTGGGCAAAACCATTTTCTAGGGATGTTTGAAGAGTATAACAATTTCGGCTAAACCGAAGTGAACCTTCAGTTTTCATCCTTAATTTCATTTTGACTATCAGCAGCCCATAAAACACAGAATTAGTTTTTAAGCATAAAAGATGTGTAGTAATTAATGGATGGAAACATGATTCGGTGAACGCATTTTAAATCCCTATTAACCTTTGTCTATTTAAATCAGATTTGTCATCCATTGAGGTAGGTAAATGTGCTCAAATCTACTATAAATACAAGTTTTAAGCAAAGCAAATTTGCATTTGCTTGTTATCTTTTGGAAGTGATAACTTAGATTTCCATTTTGAAGGAGATCAACCATAAATAATATACTTAAGTTATCATTTTTGTTAAGTCAATCAAATAAAGTAAATAGTTAATTGATTTTTAAAATTCATTTAAGTTATTTTATTTTCTTGTCAATTCTTAATTTTTCAAAATAATTTGTTATGTTTTAATTGATTTTTATTGTTTATAGTTTTCACATTTCATTATAGTATACTATAGTATTAGCTCATCTTATTGGAAATGAACACTTAAGACAATTGACAAATGACAAGCAATTTTATTGAATCAAAAGCAATAGATACAAAACATCATGGGACCAAGTGTAATTTATTGTCACCAAAAATGGTCTTTCAAATGCTTTTGACCACAAACGGTCACAGCAAGTTTTCATTAAGAGCTCAAAACAAAAATGAACAACAAACCGTGGAATGTTTGGTATTGATTGAGTTTTGCGTTTCGTTTATTTTTAATGAATGAATGAGTGGATTTTTTTAAATGAAAAACTTATCAGAGTAAAAACTCACTTCGATTAAAAGGAAATATCACCATAACCGAAAAACGATTTCCTAATTCTATCGCATTTCGATAAAAACAGTTGAGATTCAATTCATCGATTGTTGTAATAGTTCAGTTGTTGTTTTAGATAAATTTAAAGAAATCAATAATGCAAACCCAAAAGAATGCAAATAGCGCAACTGCTCTTTAAACGAAAGACTTAAACAACGAACTTACTTATTTATGCTTGCCATTCAGACAGAAAATGCAAATCTAAAATATCGATTTTATAATTAAAAATACTCTAATGTTTCATGTCACTTGCCTTGTAATAATTTGCGGCATTTTGATGAATATATATTGTGTGTCGAGACCTTCCAATACCATGCGCAATAAAATAAAACAACCAAAAGATAAGAAATTGGAGGGGTTAATACGGTATTATTATTACAATTTCATTTTATTTTTACGATGTGTTTGATATGAGTTTATTGCGCAAATGCAAAAACGAGCATAGCAAAACAATAATCAGAGCAAAAGTGAAGAACTTGTTTGGTAGTCAAACGTCTGAATTAAAACACGCCTTCATTGATCTACTCAACAATTGATACTTGTAGTATTTTTAAATTAATAAACGCATAAACAATTGATTTATTATACTTAGTCTTAGCCTTTTTTAATTTCAATACACTTATTTAAATTTTTGCGACTCTATACATATATATTGCATTCTCAAAACTATCCTACGTATTAGTACTCTCATATATGTAGTTCATTAGTGTCGTTTAAAGGAATTTATGTGTACTTCCGTCTTCCATTTTGTTTATTGTTAATAATGAAGTAAATGCAAAAAATGAATCTTATGGAAAGAAAGGAAAAACAGCTTACAATCTAACATTATTTTTTATACACTGCGCAGCACTTGAGTGTAAGGTGTATTTTCATTTTAGCCTGGTATTTGTAACACACATAATCAAATTTGCCGTGTCACCGGGTTGATTCCCGCAACTATTATAATTTTGAGATAAAATACTCTTCCGTGCTCTAATTACTAGAGATGATTATAACCATATGAATCACCATCATTCAAAGTGAAGATAATTTTGTTTATAACACATAAACATGTAAAATGTGTGTAAGCTTTGGTGAGACCAAAGTTTTCTTGCTGTTCTTTTCTATAAAAATAAACACACAACAAACAAAATTTTTGTGTATCTTCCGAGCAAAGGCTCTTATTTTTTATGACCACAAAGAGAAACTAGCAACAAAAGCAACAAAGAAACTTGCTTAGAAGTGCCAGGAAGGAGCGGAGAGCCTTTGTGGCAATTGTAAATGCATCTACTTCTTAAGTAGAAAACGAAAATGCAGACGCAGATGCACATGCACATGCAGACGTCGACTGATGTCCATGGCCATGGCGAACTAATCAGAAAATTGAATCGCTTTAATTACTGCAAATGGATAGAAACATTGTGGAGTAAGGAGAGATGTTGTTCCATGCACTTGTCCGCTTGAAATATAGCAGCGATGACTATGGCGGAGGAGTGGGTGGTGGTAGTGGTGGCAGTAGCTCCGATCATCCTCCACTTACGACATGAGCATTGAAAGCGTTCATCAGTAGCTTCTATTAAAAATGACTATAAAAATTTGCAATAAATTTTAATATGCGTGTAATGAGTATGAAAAATTCTTGCGCTAGTGATGGGCGACAGTGCACTATTGAACAACAAAAACATAAATGAAAAAATTATAAAAGTATGATAAAAGTAGGAAAAGGAAATTTGAAAAAAAAAAGGTCCAAGTTAGTCGTTATTGTAGTTGTTGTTTTCGTTGATGATTATCTTGGCCATATAATACATGAATGCAAGTTGCAATATAACATGCAGATGTTCAATTTACCGATTTTGCTTTGTTGAACTTAACGTCATGAAAGCGACTAAGCGTCTAATCGCATTGCCACCAAGCAATCAATTGAAGGCGTTTAAGGTATGCGTGCTTCAGTGCAAGCACTGTGAACAAATTACTATATTGCATCTCAGTACCTTTCAATGATGTATTATCGAGTTATGCCCTTTTATCCATGATTTCATATCGATGGATCCTGAATTTTAATATCAACAGTTTCAATCAAAATTTATGCACTAAAATCATATTCACATTTAGTTATAATGGACTTGATAATTGTTAAGTCGAATGTCAGAATTGTCACAAGCATAGGCCCCATTTTTATTTGCTCATCTCTACTATAGAAATACTAATAATAAAATGAATGATAAAGTCGACAGTTACATGATGTAATTAAAGAAAAAATGAATTTTTGTCAATATTATATTCCCTCTTGCGCAGCACATTTCTGCTCTATTGTTCTTAAATTCGAAGGCTCTGCAATACACGCATAAATAACACAATAGAGTTTTCCAATAACCCCGGTATAGATGTATGACTATCAGATAGATAAATCGGCCTAAGTAACGGAAATAATTAATTCAATGACATTTAAAAAGTGAATTAAGAAACCATTCGTCATTTTTTGTTTTTTTTATTTTTATTTCTTTGAATAAACTTAAGATAAAATTGTATAATAAAATCTGTAGAAGGAACGCTATTTTGAAAGGTTTTTTTAAGTTGTTTTAAAAATAAGAAAAGGATCACTTTTCGCCCGTCAGAATAATCTTTGATGTTTTGCATTAAACAGTTTATAACGAAGGACTTCATAAATCATTAAGACAATTCTGCAAAAATTAAGCCCAACAAAAAAAAAAAAAAAAAAATATATATAAAATACATACATCACAAAAATTCAAACTTTTAAAAAATTAATAGAAACTGCTGTGATATAAAAATTTCTGGTATTTAATTAGCTTCATGGCCCCCCTCTTAAGCTTAATAAATTTCAAATCGTGGGCGTTACTTTGCCACTGTTGATGTATGCCGACATCTGACAATATACCCGGCTATTATAGAGAACAGCAATGAGGAGTATTACAATGTTTGTTGTGCTAAAGAAAAATGTTATTAAATTCTTTTAAAATAATTAAACTTTTAGACAAAAAAAAAACAAAATATTTTACAATGAATGGATGAATGAGGGAATGAAAAACATGTGTCGATGTGGTTAAATAACGGTTTAATAAAGTAACGCCATTTTCTAATAGTTAATTTAACGGTAAGAGTTTTTCATTTCATACTATCTAGCTTATTCATTAAAGCTTTTGTTCAAATGGTTAAATGTTGTGGAAAACCCCCAATTGGCGTAGCCCGCTGAGCTAAATGAATGAATGGAAAACATAAGGCAGAAAGAGAGAAACCGGAGAAATCTAATGCAATTGAAACCAAATTGCAGAATCGAGTCCGACGCTGTACATACGCATGTATCTGATATATCTGTTGATTCTATTATTTTCATATTTGTGGGTGTTGGCAATTCTTATTTTGCAACAAGTTGTATCTATGTATATGTACTTTTATAATAAATCCTTTTGTTACGAAATAAGACATACGCGCTGAAACAAAAGACTTAGGCAACAAACTTGGTTTACATTCAATTCAATCAAATGATTATTGGTCGATACACAAATCTTGGTTACTTTTTGTTGTTATTTATTGTCTTAACAAAAACACAAAAAAAAAAAAACAAAAAACAACATGAAAGTCATATGGGTACTCAATAATTTAAAGCTAAATTAAAAAAAAAAAAAAAAACGAAATAAAATACTCGTGTATTTATGAATATGCTAAGTATGTTAAGCTATAAAAATATCTTGTTTTTTGTTGCTAACGTTTAGCGTTACTAATTTTAAATATTTATGCAAGCTGAGCTTCTGTAAATCTTCGTCTTTTTACATGATGCTCCCGAGCACTATAATTTATAATTTAATTTCCATTTCCATTTTTTTTTTTTGGTATTCTTATTAATCAACCTCACATACAGATACAGCCACCACCGCCGCCTAAATTACTCAGATATGTATAAGCTGTAGACGCTACTCATCATCGGAGTTACTTATTTCTTATAAATTTTATTATATCTCTGTATATTTTCTATATGATCACATTTCCCTTCACATCTTCTACTTATTTTCCATTCTTTCCTTCTGTTCTTTTCCATACTTATTCTGCGGCAAGTTTATCTTAACGCAATTAATAAAAGATTATGCAAATTAGCTTTGAAAGAGAACTTTTGCTTTTCTATTTGAGTTCAAGCCTTAGGAGACTTTGTTTCGATATGTTCACAAGTTTGTTAGTTATTAGTGGCGATGCTTATGAAGTTCGTTTGACACATTAATTTTCATTACCAAACGATTCAAAATGGAATTGAAATAATCCCAACTATCCAAAGAACGATCATTATCATCATCTTCATCATCATGCAATATAATCTGAGATTTCCATGGTTAAATAGTGACTTTAAAACGTGGCTGCTTTATTACATGAAATATTGAGAATGTTGAAATGCTTAAGTTTGGTGGAGTAAGGAAAAATGATCATTGTTTTTGTCAGATTAGAAATCCTATAATCATAATCGATAAATGGCAGATGAGAAGCAATGAGTTGTGGCAAGTAATTTCCTGACCAACAACACTAGCAAGTGTAAAACAATTTACAAGTATGCAGTTTTTTTGTTACTAAGTAAAAATCAAGCAGATTCAAGAGGCAGCTGTAGTGTCCAACGAGAGAATGCAAGAAGTAAGTGTTGTAAAACCAAAAGCAGCGAATAATATAAAATTAATTAAAGATGGTAAAGATAATTGATTAGGAACAACGATTAATAATGCTTAATTTACAGCACGGCACTGCAGAAGCCGGCTTCTGAAGTCGTGAAACATATACGAGATATTCTGTCTTTCCATGCTTTAGTTATATTTTAAGGTTTCATGCGCACCATAAGCGGTATAAACTTTTAATTTTTCGATATGTGGATAAGTGTTGCAAAAAAAAACAAAAAAAAAATTGTTGTTAGTGTAGTTTCTGCTGTTTTGCTGTTGTTGGAGTTGCAAGGAAATAGGCAGGAACCATGGTACTTCGCAGAAAAATATTTAATGAAATTTTACATCGATAAGTTTGCACTTTGCGTGAATAACGAGACAAAGTTCTTGTTTTTGTTATTGGTACTAACTATACAAAAAGGACATGATGTCTCACATGTCGGATGGTAACGCCCGCCATAATCATAGCTTCATGGATTCATGGGTTGAAAATGAATGAAAGTTAAGAACTTATACTCACTTACTGTACCATCCACCATCACTAATAATCGCTTACAAAAGAATATAATATCTTTTAAATGATTTTTATCTTGTTTCTGTTTTTTGCATTTGTTTTCTTTATAAATTTTTATTTATTTTTCGTGTTGTGTATGCATCGTCTTGCTTCCAGCAATCGCTCAATCAACGCCAACTTGACTTTCAGGTTATTGCATCCTCAATCTGAGTTCCTCGTCGCCAAGCTTCACAATCGCTTTCAACAATCCATTTTTTTACTCAAAACCCTTTGCTTTATACCTTTCCCATTTACTGCGGTTTATCTATGTTTTATGTTTTAAATATACTTTTATTGAAGCTGTCTGAAGCATAAACTCACCAATTAACACAAATATCTTTTGGTCTTTTGCTTTGGCAAACAAACGCAATAGTTACCTGAGATGTGATAATTCATGTCAATATTCCAGTAAAAGTTATGAAGCGCCACAGCCTCCCTCTAGTTGACCGACCAAAATATTAAGCTAAATAAATAACACTCAACGAAAACAACATCGGCAATGAGACGACAGCCCTATCTATATAACATACATAGTTAATCAGCCAATGAGTCAGTTTGTCTGTCAGTCGTCTGGCTGTCTGACTAACTTACAAACTAAACAGACAATTAACTAACTAACTGACGACTTGTGCTCGTAAAGATTCGCAAATTATTTGCCATCATCATATTTAGGTTTGCGATTTGTTAGCAACCTTACGAGACATAAGTTGTCAGATTTATCTACTGCTTCTGGGTGCTAGAAAATTATTTTAAAAAATCAAGCATAAAGTATAAACTATTTTCTTAATTACAAATTATTGGTTTTTGTTCCCGCGCCCAATCCTATCCTTCGTTACTTTTTGTTCATATGACTAACATTGTTTAATTTTTTTGCCAATTCAACCGATATGTTACAACTATTTGGTCATAAGATGTAAGTACAAATATAAAGATTAATTGTGCAATGTTGTCATTCTTCTTCAGCATCTCATTAAGAAATCTGTTATTAAGAAATAATGCTGTTTAAATTTATTATGAATAACATTTGAGTGAAGTACCTTCTTTTATGAGTGGACCGCTACTTATTATTATCACTTATTAAAGTTCCATCTATTTTGGTAAAACAAATTAATTAACTACAATATATTACAAGTATATTTTAGTTTATACCAATTTATTCTGGTCTTATTAGACCTCAGTCGTGTCCAACCTCATCGAAAAAAAAAAAAACTTGATTATTCAGAAGTGATACCGAGAAATGGTTACTTAGCATATCAGTTCGAGGCTCCATCATATATGTTCTATTCTAATTTACTTATTATTCCCCATATAATAACAAGTTCTAAAACAAAACGACAAACACAAAGTTCAAGGTGAGAATCTTTTGAAAGTAACTTAGTCTCTAGATAGAACGATTATTTTTTTTAAAATCCATTATTGAGGCCTCTGAAAATTTGCAGATAAAATCAGACTTTGATTAAGTAAAAGCGCAAAATTAATGAATTTGCAGTTTAGTAAATCCGCCTGCAACTTGTTAATGTCAAAGCAAAAATAAATATTTTTGACGCAACACAACTCAAATTTGGGCCGAAAGCAACACTTCCATTCCAGCCAATAATCATTTGCTTTGAAGTATTGCAGCAACAATATGGAAAAAAAGTGAAGAAAATTCGAATAAAATGGCGGTTAATTGAGGTAAAGCTGGAAATATAATACAACAAAAATTTGATTCCAGTTGTCTATTATGTTCGCTGCATACATATTTGGCAAGTTGTTCAAATGATTTTTGGCCAAATGATTTACAAAAAAGTTTAGATTTCAATGCAAGTCAATAATGAAAACCGCATAGTGTTTGCCAAGACAAGTTGACTGACTTCGCATCAATAAAGCGACTGAATTCCATTTTTGTTGTAATTCTGTCGAAAATGCGCTTTGATCATTTCCAACGAAGCGCAAAATCAATTCGCGTTCTTTCGAAACTCAAACGTCTGGGTATATTTATATTTTGTCCATTTTTTTTTTTACATTATATTTTTTTCGTAACAAATGCAACTTAAAACACTTGATGTGCTGTCAAGAGGTTCTCTTCGGTAAAGGTGGCAGCATTGCTGATGATGGTGGGGCAAAGTCGGTGATAGTAGCAAGGTTGGTGTTGGTATTGTTGGGGAGCGATAGTGATAATGTTACTTGGGCGTTTTGTTTTACAAGTGCATCGTCGTCGCATCGTATCGTGGTTATTACTAGTTATTTTTAGATATTTCAGATAGTCTAAGTCATTGTTGTTTTTCTTATTATTGTTTGTGTAGTTTAGCCTCATTTTCATATCATTTTTCAAAGTGACTCTTATTTTTATTTTCATAATTTTTGGCATGGAAACTTGATGCTACAATAACATGTTGGAGTATGTTTGAGTCTTGAGATTGAGTAAATGACAGACAAACATAAGGACAGATAGACAGGCAGACTTTTGATAGACACAACGAACGCGGCTTTTATTGCAAATATATTCGTAAAGATATCTTCTTTTCACGTTTTTTCTTTTTTAAGGTTTCAGTTTATTGTCCATGAGACAAGACAAGTGACACAAACTTTATAGAAGACTTCATATTTTCTATCATAATGGTAGAAAAGTAAGGTTTTTGCAGAATTCATTTATTGTTTATAATAATCATTTTTTGTAAACAATTCAGAGGACTATAATAGATTGTCGAACCCTAAATACTCGTACGCATCGCAATATTAATTAATCATTTTGATTTGATAAGAGAGCATATTGTATGTATTTACTTGTGTTATTATTCACCGCTTCAAATAAGATACTATTTCGAATAAAGAGTTTTTTCGATAAATACTTAGTTATTTCATTTTATGTTACTTTCTAACTTCAGTTTTTTCAAATAATAATTATAAATAAACCAGTTATCTGCCTACGTTCTCGCTCAAAAAAGATAAGAGAGCATATATGTACGTATGGAAACATTTTTTTCTTTGATATGTGGGGATGGGATCTATAACAAAAAGAGGAATGGAGCGCTGTAGATAATAACCGTCGATAAAAATAAAAAATAGGCCAAGTGCGAGTTAGACTCGTACACGATATTTTCTTCTTCAACGCGGTTAGTACTATCACTGAAAACAGAATGAACAGGGAAATAAAGAGGGATTGGAAGACCAAGTTCTTGACATATGAGACTGAAGATATCATCGATTATTAGAAGAGTTCGATTATAAGAAATATCCAGACTAAGAAAATCTTCACTCATATCATCTCGCAATTGTCTTAGAATTAGTTTGTTTTACTTCATTTAAACATTCACGCCATTCGTTGTCATTGTGAATCCCCCGCGCGTGGCATGCTTCCACAAAAGTAGGATACACAACCCCATTATACGTAAATACTCAAAAGACATGTAATAAAAGTAGCTGTAAATAAAATAACTCGACATCTTTAGTAGATACAACATACATTCGAGAAATAACTTTCTCGCCCCACGTTAGATAATAACAACTTTACAGATTTACATACAACCATTTGCAGAAGCGACGTTTGTATTCAATTCAAAAAATGCTAATTTTGGTTCTTGGAGGATCTAGCCTGACATTTCCTTCTCTAAAGTAAGTATTTTGCCAAGGCAAAGTCCTCGTGATTTGGAAAACAACAATACGTCTATCAAAAGGTGGTTCACCACATCGCTTCTAAAAATAGTCAGTCAGTCTGAATAGCATCGTTATATCGACGAAGATCCACCTTTGATCATCATACAAACATTAGCTGTGTACTCAGGACGGTGACAATATTACCATGACCCGATACCTACAGACTAACTCATTCGTAATTCATACATAATAGACACATTACTTACATTATTTGCTCTAGCATTCAGTCTTTGAGGTACAGCAGTTTCAACGTCGGTAAAATAAATCTGTGCATATGACGGATCACTATCATAACCCGAAGTAATTGAAGCAGATCGGTGGTAAAATACGTCTTGAATCTTAAAATGATACATTCCATTCAAAACTCTGTCATCCAATTTAAATTCAGAACTTATCATTGCAAATGAAGCGATTTTATCAAGTAACTTGGACTTGTTATGAACATTCTGAATGAGGGGTGGTAATGCCTGTAGGGAACATTATTTTCCACTTATAATTTGTGACCCAAGTTATCCTCTATAAATGGGATTTCTTGGCTACTACATAAGTGAAGCGGAATGAGCCACCAACCCATGAACTTTTTGGAGTTCGAATTGGTAGTACCTCGGGTACGAAGTCTAACCAGAGGCTTTTCTTTTACCACAGGTGGTCAGGAGCCCACGGAACTTGTTTCCGTCCTGGCCAGCGGATACAGCCCCCTTGTGGGAGTATCGTGGTGGCTCTGGTTTAATACCCAAATGCGATTAGAGTAATTACTCGACGTGGAGTTGCATTATACAACCGGGTGCTGTGACCCAGAAAGCAGCAGAGGTTTAATATGGGCCTCGCTCCCCACCAAGGAGGGAGTCATATTTACCAAAATGAATATGACCCTAATTTGGTACCTGCGGATATATATCGAAGGGGACGTTGATTGACGTTATCAATCCAAGTGCTTGGCACCGTGTTCCTAAGTCTTCCTAGGCAGGTGAGCTCGTTAAGCAACGGTACTTCATTTTCTCTTCTGACAACACAAAGTAAAATTGCTAGTGTCACGTAAAGTAATATAAGTTTGAAAATGTTTTGCTGAACAGAAATCACGTAATATTAAAGACCCACTGCAAAAGGAATCAAAATTACGGGGAATTAAATTCAGTGCAATTTTATACATTCCATTCAATAAATCAATAGCTTGATCGTTTGAAGTACTTGCAATAACATTTCTAACTGATCTCATGTAATTTATTTGGCGTGTACGCAGAATTCTACTAGTTAAAGTGGATCGGTAAGGGATATTTAAATAATAGCAATGTTAAAATTATGGAAAAAATTGAATAAAAGTCGCAAAAACTTTCGCGAACTGAACGGCACGACAGCAAAACAGAAAGCTCTTCATTTTATTACCAATTTTGGCATACCCAAGAACAAATTGTATGAATGAAAAAACGATGTCTCCGTTACACATCTCTTGCACTCTAGACACAGCCGTTGATATTGTGAGCGCAGTAGAATGCGAGAATAGAGAAGTTTGTGTGTCACTCTCTTCTGTTCTATTGCTGTACGCTCATCGGTTGTGGAATGCCATGTGATTGGTGTTGTGCAGAGTTGTGCAGTTCTCACAAATATGTTTGTTGTCTCTAGCGCTGTCATGGATTATGTTGTTGTTCTCATTTGTTTGTTCAGAGTATGCAAATTCTTCTTTTTATCACTTTCTTGTGATGTTCAAAAGTGATATACATTATTATACATAGATATACATTTGTAAGTATATACATATATCTACTTATAACAGCAAACTACATAGAATTTGAGTGTTATCTCGTGTGTGTTTTGTTGTGGATTTCAATCAAATTATATAGGCTGGACAAATGGCTTTTAGAAGAGAGCATACCCAACAATAAATTATTTGCAATTTTTAATTGTAATTAATTTTAAGCCAGTACATACTAATATAGAATGTAATATTGAGAATATTTTACTACTTTTATTATCTAATCATTGTAGTTTACACAAAACATATTAACCTTTGCTGGAATAAAAACAAAACAAAAAATTAACAGTCTACGAAACTCTTAAACAACGCGATCATGTCCACACACACACTAACACATACTTTTTCAAGTGTGTCTTACTTAAATTCTTTGATAATCGGTGCTAACCAACTTCCGACTTTTTTGTAATATGCAGGATAATTTTAATATATAAGCGGTGCTTTAAATGCTATGCTAAATGTAGAGAAAGGTTGTCAGAGTTTGCCATAATTTCGTTTTTGGGTCATATTTGTTTTTTGGAAAGTTTTGGAAAGCGAGTTGGAAAACTACAGTTTTAAAATACATCGAAAATCGATTAGATAGAAAATGTAGAAGGTATGGCAAAAGGTGATTTTTTAAGCCCAAAATGTTTGTGCTATTGTTATTGTTGTATATTAATACTCATAAATTCTTAAATACTCTTTATGATTTTGTCACATATTTAATGACCTGGTTATATAATACGATTAAGTTATCAAAATTTCATAACGTAGATTCGACATTACTAGTTTGCTCTTGCTTGGTATCTGAATCATAACTTTAACTAAAATTGACTAAAACTCCATTATTAGTAATCTAATTACCATCGTCGTTGTCGATGTTGCTGTCATTGTTGCTGAGATCAACCTATAATTCAAAGCCCTTTTAAATGCGATACTATATCGGTGTCTCGTACTGTCTGAGTGACTTTATCAAGAAATGGGATCTCTCTTTTTTGGTAACCCCTACACTTTGAACGATAGCCATGTACGAATGAGTATGTAAGCCAGAACGGAGGTACTGAAACAGATTTCCTTAATTGTTTCAACAGAAGAACAACAAACAAACGAACGAAGAAAAAAGCAAAAATGATACAATATAAGAATAATAAGACCCAATAGAAGAAATCCGGAATGAATGAAAATACATAATAAAGATTCTTTTGGTTCGGACTTGGCTCGGCGGCAGCATAATAAAAATAATAATTATGTTGCAGCTTCGTGTGGTTGGATGTAGGATGCAATCAAACAATAGTCACAGTCTTAATCATAAAAAGAAGGGGACCAAGGGAACGGTACAAACTAGTGATTGCGCTGGTTGGTTGAAATCAAACTCAATAATAATTTGTTTTGTTTGATTTATGGTGGCGGTGGATGCAGCATGCGGGACGCTTTAAAGGTTTTGAACATCTACATATATTTGTTTATTTCATGATTATTGTGTTGATGAAACTAATTATATATGAGCGCACTAACCAAACATCGCTTCAAGCCACAAACTTGAGATACATATACAAGTACACAGGAGATACAATAATGATTGTTTTGTTTTATGACTTTATGGCGCCATTGTTTCTTTGCAACAACAAATACAAATACACATACATTATTTGTATACATAGATGGCAATTTATTATTATACCTAAAGTTCCAATAAAAATGTTTTGAATTCGTTATTAGACATAAAGAAGGGTTAGAGATTACTAAAGTTGATTAAACAAGATCACAGTAGGCATCTTGTGCTACTACATAACAAAAGCAAACAAACTACAATTACAAGTTACAAATAAATACATGTTATTCTTATTGCATCATATGAGATGATATACATAAAGTTATAACGCACAGCTTAATAAAAATGTCAACTCAGCCATAAACAAAGACAACCGCACTACTAACAGAGGAAAGTAATCCGTAGCTTGACTTTTGGAAGTTGAACCTGAATGTCTCTCTCATAGTTTGCCTTAATCTAGGTTTAGATTCGTTGCATATCTGTGTGTCTATCCATCAGTCCGTGCTCTTTACTCTCGTTAAACTGATAAAATGTTTGAGCTTATCTTAAGCTGCAATTAAATTGATGCGTATCTTTTGGTTTGGTCTCGATTTTAACTTCCTTCATCTTCATCTTCAGTTCATTGCCTACGCCTTCTACTTAAAAAAAGTAAGGTATATGTAATTATTGTATTATGGTTTTGCACAATAAAAGCTAAGTCATGCGAAAAATCATAGTGACAGTTGAGTTACTTTGACAATGCGCGTCAATGATGACTCAAGGGACGTTGGTAACGATGGAATCGATGGAACTTTGGTTTTGTGCATATGCCAGCCATTGTTGCTGTGCTAAAGTCTCTTTTGCTAAATTAAATTTTATAGTAGTAGTGGTAACAGGGAGGCGTTTAAGCTTTTTCTGTCATATCAGCGCAAACTTCATCATCCTTGTTGTCATCATGTCACCGTCATCACTATTGTCGGCTTCGTTATTGTCGTTGTAGTCATTGTGCCGCCACCACTACCTTCATGCTGATGACATGTTTTGACAAACATCTAACTGACAATCGACATTTTCTTATGTTTATGTGATGCGGTAAGCCATTGTTCACACATAATCGGTATGAGTGCAACAAATCCATGTGTGTACGAAGACAACAAAGCAATGCTTACCTAAAATGAAATAAAAGAAAATTCATCATTATTATACATGAGATAATACATAGAAAATGCTTTGCAGAATTTCTAGAACTTAAAGGGGGATCAATCATACAATCACTGAGTTGTGTACAATATGTCATGAGGCTAATATGCTGTAAATTTGTACATTTGATTTTAAGTTAAAACATAAGTATTTAGCTATTACTCAATTAAGTATGCAACCGTCCCCACAATATTCTTTTCGCTATAGACTTTCAAATAAAAAGACCTTAGAACGATCGCAACTATTTTAAATCTACTAATGATAGAAAATATTATTAAAGAAACAAGAATTATTGGAAATCAATTACCAAAAATCTATTGATTTCAAAGATTTTTGTTATCAAAATTTAAAAGTTACTCATATAACTAAAAAATTAATAATTTAAAACCTTAAAAATTTAACAAGAAGTTTTTTTAAACCTGAAAATTCGAATTATCTTAAAAATATAAAAAACATTGTTTATTACTCAATAAACTGTACATTAGATATTGATTTACACAGTGAAATTCACTAAATAACAACCAATTCGGAAGCACAATTTTTTGTAAAGCTAAATAATAATATACAGCTAACCGAAGAATTTTAAAGGTAATGAGTAAAAATTAAAGCTTTGTATATCAAAATTTAATTTACAAATGAAGAGGTGAAATCTGTACATCGTATAAAAGAAAGTCAAAATTCCTGTCTCTTCCGATACGCACAACTTCGACACCACTGAACGGATTTTGATACAGTTTCACTGTTAGTTAGAGAAAATTCTGCGGAATGATGATGCCGTATATAAACAATTAATTTTAACGTCAAAAAGAAAAGTAATTTGCCCTTTTCACAGTAGCTTCAATATGCAAGCAGCTCAAAAGTAAACAACAACAACAACAGAGAAAATATCGAAATTGAAGGGTTGTTTTTACGAAATAAAATTGACTTTTGAGCTGCTCACTCATTGAAATTCACTTTGCAACCACTTTCTGCACTCAGACTGACCTACGGTCAAAGTTTCACAATTACTGCCTGTCTTCTCCTTTCTTTTTGTTGCTCGTACACACAAAACAGCTGAAGTTGATGTTAGTTAAATTCAAATTGTAAACGTTTTGTTAAAATTTGAGTTAAGTGCACAGCCACAATGAAAAAGAGAGTTGCAAAAACTATTTTCAAACACTACAAAACGTCTTCAATCATGCATTTCTTACAAATTTTACGTTTGAAACTAGAACAATGTGCGCGCATTGACCCATATATGTATAATCAAAACACACAACAGCTGTCTTCCAATAAGCGAAACAACAACAACAACAAAAGGGCAATGATGTTTCCAGTGATAGTATGAATTTATGAAAAAAGCATTTACTGCCACGAGATTTCGGGTATGTAATGAATATGTTTGGTTGCCGCGAACAGCGACATCTGACGTAAGTTTCTGCTTCGCTCGCACTATTATTGTGCTAACCACAGTAAACAGTAACATTTAACACTAGCAATAAGGACAATAGGAACAAAAGAACATAAATAAGAAAAAATTACTAATCACGGTTTCATGAAGATATCAAAATCATATTGAAATACATTTTTATCAAAGTAACAATTGATAACTTTCAATATAAAAACAAATTTCAAAACATATGTACATTACGGTACTTACAATTAGGGTAAAGATTTTCTTAAATGTTAAACATTTTGGGGCAACATTAAATTTTAAACCAATTATGACAAGAAATCGTTCTAGTATTGGTTGTAGAACAAGAAATGCAAACAGACATCTTTTGCTTCGGAATGATGAAACCGATGAAGAAATGGAAATCAGAATGTCTAATGCACCCATGCGAAGCAGGAACGGTCTTTAGTATTTTATAATTATGAAATTATAATTTAATACAAGCAGATACATAAAAATAATTGGTTCAGGAAAAGTATATGTTTTTAAGGCTTTTACACTATTTAATATTTTGTGAAATGTTTTTGACCAAACTTAATGATTTTTAAAGATATATCAGCCACAAAAGGTGACGCTATATATGCACATAAGTGAAATGCATTTATAACTAATAGAAATTAAGAAATTCTGTAGTGTACTTCAGTATTAAATCGGTTTTATGCACGTAAACGTAATGTGCAGGGAATTGCAGTTCCTGCCAAGTGAAATTGACTTTGTAACTACTTGTAAGCTTTCATTATGGACCTGTTGCCTGTGCAAAGGAATCATATAAATATCCACATGCAAAACGAAGTAAAATTCTTTGGAGCCCCAGTGACAAAAGTATGATATGTAAATCTAAACATGACAAATAGATTTTTTTCCGTTGTTATTATTTTTTTTTTTTTAACTTAACATTTTAAGCTAATCTGCTTGGCAACATTTTTAATCGCAGGCAATAATGTTTCAGTGACAAATCAATGTTGCCATAATTTAAGCGCAAAAAACTTTCGGAACAAGAAGTCGGGGTCGACGAATTAGCGAAGCAAGATAAGTTAGAAGGACGTGAGGTGATTTGAGAATCAGTTCGAGTTGTAGTTCGTTGCACATGCTCATTGAGACAATCTTTCGTATATACGAATATTAGTATACAAACATAAATGGATGTCCCGACATTTTAAAGTTTAACAATTTCAATCATCCGCCACCCGTCAACACCCTGCTCCAAGAACTCAACGATGCGTTGAAAACGTTTATGATGTACGTTAGTTTATTACTTGCATGTGGTCGTTGGTTGCTTGGTTGATTCAATGGTTAGATGGTTAGTTGGTTGAGTTGTGGTGAGTTGTGGTGAAGTGCGATGAGGTAAGATGAGATGCGGTGAAGTGAAGTGAGGTGATCCTTTGAACAACGGTAACTATCCGCACATGATTGCACTTTACAGATACGAACGAGGCACTTCAATGTGAATGGAATGAATCTCAATGGCATAACCAAGGGGGGGTATATAACATAAACACGATCATGCACAACAGAAGAAAACAACAAAGGCCAACAACAACAAATACAACAACGAGCACAACAACTACAGTAACAACTACAATGAGTAGAACAAGATACAAACTTTAAGTCGAAGCAAATGCGAGAAATGCTACAAAATTAACATCATCAGACAGAAATAATCTATAATGAACATAAATCTCTTTCAGCGAGCAAGCAACACTAGAATAACGACAACAACAACAACAACAACACCAACAGAAAAACAACAGCAACAACAACAACAATCACAGCAAACAGAACATGAAATACAGCAAGACAAGAAGATGAACATGAGGGGCAAAAGCAGGGTAAGGTAATAGATACACACATACAGATACAGATACAGATACATAAGTAGTATTGCCATAGCTCTCTCGTCTTTGACCGATTGATTCTTTACCATCTTTCGAGGAAGTAACCAGCTACAAATTTACGTTTGGTGTTGAATTGAAATGCTAGAACGGCATGTAATATGCACGTGTGCCTTCCCATTTTCCCCATCTTTCACTCCATTTAGTACACACCATACATCTTCATGATTCTTCATTGACTGCGGCTGATCGTGCTAGGGAAGTATTAAAGAAATTTATGCCTTTTTCATAAATAAAGGAAATGTTTAAGCATTCACACGAATCTTTCGATACAAAAATAAGTAATAAATAGAAAACAAAAAATGACCAAAATAATTTTGTAAAAAAAAATAATAAGAAAATCAATATTTGCAAAAAAAAACAAAAAGAAATTTGTCAGAGTGACTATACTCACGTTGACTATGTTACTAAATAAATTAAAATGAAAGTTTGATGCAAAATTTCAGTACTAAATTTTTATTCATTTAATATAGGCGATTATTGGTCGATGATAGCTAAAATATGATGTGTTTTGTATGGGAGGTAGCTGCCTAATGATCAGATTGGGCTGGTTCCGACTAATCGAGCTGATCAAGAATATATATACTTTATGTGGTCACTTTTGTCTCCTTCTGCCTGTTACAAACTTCATGACAAACTTATAATACTATTCACTCCCGCGAAGAGTATAAAAATATTTGGAAATACAAGATAAACATATCAAGAATATATATTTTATTAATTTTGGTATCAGCTACGTTACTTATTCCTTCCAGATAAATAGTACATAGACCTGTATTCAGTTTCGCGTTTGACTATAGTAATGGGAGCCATGCGAAAAGTTGATTTTCTATGGCCCCTAGCCCAAGCAAATATTTTTCACACACATACACAATAATTCTAAAAAACATCTGCACATCTGAGTTCCTAGATCTGATGATAAATGTAAATGAATCAGCATATCTGACGGTATTTATTCATTTGTTTATGATCACGGTATGCGTTCGGGGCCCCGGGGATTGGTCATGTTGCGATTTGTAAACGTACTTATGCGTGTATTTAAAAGAAAAACTTAGAAAATATACATACACATAGTTGATCTATTCAAATAAAGTAACCACTTCCATACTATAAGCATAAAACGGTATGGTTGAATTATTCCTATTCCAATCACATGCAATCGCTTATACCACGGTTTATCAACATTTTACATAATCGACAGCATTTAAGTTCGTTACCTAGGACTATTCCTGGACAAACGAATTACATGGCGAGCTCATATTAAATCTATCACTGCATGTTGTTATGCGAAATTGCGAAGACTTGATTGGTTGCTTCGACCATCTAGTAGATTGTCACTCAACAATAAGAGGATAATTTAAAGACAAGTAATGGCCCCTGTCTGGGGTTATGCTGCTGTCAGCAACATTTAGAGATTTCAAGTTTGTCAAAACAAGGTGCTTCAGGCAATAACTGGTGCGCAACATCTTCTTCCACATGAGACCTAAGGATGCCTACGGTACGTGATGAAATCCTGCAAATTAGGAATCGTCATCAACAAAGGCTTCAAAGGCATCCAAACTGCCTGGCGGCAATCCTACCTCATGGTTTGAGCCGCCGCCGTTTAAAGAGGCTCCATCCTAACGACCTTCTAAGTTGAAGAAGTTCATTATTCTGTATAATCATATTAATGTTTCATGCAATTTTTTGATTGCTATAACATTAAAAAGAAAATTTACCAAAAAAAAATCTTTATTCACCAATCCGATTGCGAATATTGGTACAACGTTATATAACATTATTCCATAATTATTATTTTACATTACTGTCACTGTTATATAATATTCTGAGAATGGACTTCAGTGGTTTCCCATTGTTTTGGATTTCTTTTAGCTTCGAAATTCCCCAACGACCCTATCGGCTTGCAAGGCCCTACCAGCAGGTACGCTACCACCGACATTGGTCTCTGGATACATTTACCCAAATACCTATTATATTGGTCCAATTTGAACAAATTTTTGAAAATGTTATAAAAATTATTTACTTATATAAATATTGTATTTGTCAAAAATTGAAACAGAATTCCGATTGGTTTTCCTATCTGACAAGTAAGGTCTCCAATATTTTATTTAATGAGTCGAAGCTTAAATATAAAATGATAATAGGTATACAAAAATAATATTTTGTGGATATGATCTATTAATTGAAGATTTTGAACCCACGACGAAAACTCTGTTGGTGGTCGACCATCCAGTGCAAGAAGCAACACTATTAATTAATTTTGTTTTTGTAGTCGCATTGCTTATTCCTATATATATACATATATCTATAATTTTTTTTCTTCTTCTTTTCCACTTATGCCAGCTAATGAACTTTTCAAATGTCAACGATAATTTGTTTGCTGCGTGGAAAAAAACTTCATTAACATTTCTAATTTTTGCATTTTTTTGTTTGTTTCAAAAACTTAACAAATCAACAAATTAAAATATTTTAATCAATGTCTATATACATAAGTATATAATTTATTTTTTTAAGTTGTTGTTTCTGCTGTTAAAGTAAGTTCTTTTATTTTATTTTATTTTATTTCATTGTCATTTGTCGCTTTTCTTGGCAACTTTTGATTTATGAGGAGACTCAATTATGCGTCACAATAAATTAAGAAAACTACTTTTGTGCCATTGTATAGGAAATCGGCTGTTTATTTTTAATTTTTGGCTTTGAAACAGTAAAATAAAATAAAAATAATACACAAAATTCAATATACATTAAACAAATAAATTAAACACTAATGTCCTACTACAATGTGAAATATTAATTTACATATTATCAAAATAAATTTGAGGATCTGTTTTTTCTCTTTTGTCATATTTTATGTAAAAAAAATTTTATACTTGAGATATGCTGAAGGCAAAAAGGTTAATCCAAAGATATGTGAGACGTTATTGTTTCTCGACTTGTAAATAACACCAGAATCACTTTTATTCAGATTGTAGCGTATAATAAAAAGTTTAAATACTTCTTTAGTATTTAGAATCAAAAAATGTTGAGACTTTTATTATAACATTCTGTATTAAGTTTCAGCAATAATTTTCTGTTAATAGATATCTATACACTTATTATTTACTTGCAAAGCTAATCTTTAACAATTATTGTGTTGTGTATCCTTTAAAATTCCCTGAATGTTTCTGCATTTTAAAATTTTTTTTTTTTTATAACATTATGCTATTCCTTATACTTTGGCTATTTATTGACCATCTTCAACTACACAAGTCATCAACATGACTCGAGCAACTCATTCGCTGCTCATTAAAATCAAAATGGCATTTGCTGGTAATCGGCATATGCATATGTATGTATTGTAAATACAGAATATTGAGAACATAACAGATATATTATTGTACATAATATTTCCCACCCAGTATGAGTTAATAATCAATTGTAGAAGTGGTAGTGGTAGTATCCTTGAAAATAAAGCATTCATTATATTGAGTTGATTTTACAATACATTAGCATTTCATCAATGCAGTCATTATCCCAAACTAATGTTGTATTCTCTTCTACTCAGTTCTGTTTAGCTGTGTTCTATTCTCTTGTTTCGTTTCGGAAAAGGTCTTTTCAGAAGGCATCAAACAAAGTTATTAGAGCGTAGCTCTTTTAAGTGCGTTACGGCATGAGTGAATTTTCATAAAATTATTCTAACAATAGAATCGTCATATTTTTTTTTCTATGGGTTAGAGTGTCGGCTGGCGAACCGGTGGCATAGGGTTCGCGAATCGTGATTTGGATAAATATTTTTATTTTTATTTTTATATTGAAAATGATTGTATTTTATGATATTGGAGCGATTTAGACAAAAAGAAATAAAATGTCTGCGTGGTTAGAGAGTAGGACTGGCAAACCGAGGGAATGGGGTTCGAATCATGTATTGAGCATTATTTTTTTTTTTATTTTTACTTAATTCTGTCATAATAGAACATTCTTATTCACATATCGCTAGTTCAGTTCAAGACATAACGTTGTTCATGCATACTTCACTTTTAGAGTTTAGTGAGGGGGGTTCTGCTCTACTCGGACAAAATTACCACAAACTTCCTTTTATTTTGCCTGCTGATTTCAATGTAAATTTTGCTGAAAAAAAATCAGAACCACTAAAAATTTTTCTTTTCGAAAAGTTTAATCTTACAAGGAGCAATAGTCCTTCACAATCCACAACAAGATATCACATCGAATCAAAAACATTCATTTCTTACTTTAGTTACCATAAACCATTCGTGTCTATGATACAATACGGTACAAAAAAATTTAAAATTACACATATAGGTATTTTTTGTTTCATTTTTGTTTTGTTACATTATAATGACATTTTTGTATTTTTTATTTTAAGAAATTATATACGTAAGTTTGTAATAAGTAATAAATAAAAATAATAATTAAAAATTTTGTTCTGAATGGAGCTGCGCTCTATACGGGTGTCCCACGACACCTAATTCTTTTTTTTCTGATGTTGAAGCGTGTGTAGGCCATAAAAGAATCGCGCGTGTTTCGTTATTAACTCCCAAACGAACCAAAGCAAAGACGGTAACCAACCAACTAGCAGCAATGGGCCTAGGATTGAATTGGCCTTACAGACAAATAAGAACAACAGTGCGCAGAAAAATTCTAAAATCAATATTTGATTATAACTAACCAACAAACAACTAACCAATCAACTCATGGATGGTTGCAATAAATAAAGAGGACTAGAAAGAAGAAAAAGGTACGAAGGGTTAAATGACGAAAATTACATACTCACACACATATATATTGTACATAAGTACTACAGTGACAATCACTGATATTGTGTTATTCTCAGCAATGAAGGAAACCAAGTTTTCTGTCTCACTTCCAAAGAAGGCAAAAGGATACGCTTAAAGGTAGGAATCTACTACACAAATAATTGCGCAAATGTTATGAAAAGAGAAAGAGCGCAAGCCATTTGTGTCGTCGATGGCCATGTTTTTGCTTCAAATCTGTACTCTCCTTTTTTTTTCTTTTTGTGGATGATGAAATTCTCTTATTCTTGTGAATACTTTGATGTGAATAGACGCCGGTGTTCAACGAACAAAACAAAGAAACAGTAATTGGCTTAAAAAACTAAACAAATTCGAGACTATGAGCGAAATATGATTAGAACAACAAGAACAAGTGAAAATGTTTGTATCGTTTATGGACAACGGTACAAATTACAACAACAACTATTTGCGCAAATATTTGTATAGTATCCACTACCTAATGCTCATCAAGTTGGTTAATTTTAAGCTGATTGCAAACATGAGTACATTCCAAATAGCGTGTGTTTTTTGTTTTTTGTTTTTCGTTTTTACTTTTTTTTTTATTTTTCGCTTAATGTAAAGCTATGAAATAATGATGTTTGTGTTGTGTTGTCGTATACAATGCAGCCATGTCTGTGGATTGTGCGCAAACGAAAGAACTTAAGTGATAAACTTGCTATAGTATACTACCATGCGATGATATTTGCATTTGAAATTAAAAGTCGATAATTTGCATGATTACTAAATGCGTCGCAGCTACTTTACTGGACGTTTTATGTTCAAAGCTCATGCATCGTCTTCATGCCATCGGTTTAAAGAAGATTTGATGGTAGGAGAACCAGAAACCACTGAAGAAACTGAAGTTTGGCAGCCACTTATTTTTAACTTTTAATGAGACTGCAACACAAACAGAAACACATAGAACACAGTCTTGACTAAAAGTTAGTCAAAAGAATCAAATAGAATTGTGTTTGGAATTGGAGTTGGTGGATAGTTTGGTTTTTCACGGGTTGGTAATTTGTGATGCACGAATACAATGTTTTTTTTGGGTACGGATTGTTTGAATCCAAATCCCAAATGTTTCGAATACTTAGCGACGAATCTTAATACTAACATAAAAAAAATTTAAGTAGTGTCCCTCACACTCATAAGCACAATATGAAAGTGAAACTTCCATAGCGAAGGGAGGTAAATCCAAAAATTAGAAAATAAAATGTGACGAAATTTTTTGTGATACCAAAGTTGATGATATCGGGAGGTTTTTTTACATCTTCCGGCCAGTATGTAGGCCTACCAGGAGAAACGAAGTCTAGCTTATTTTTAAAATTTACAAGAGATTTACTAAACGAGAACCCCAATAACTGTGTTTATCATTGTAGTCACCGGTCGCCAAAAATCGAGCTCCAAAGCTATCAAAGAAATTTTGAGTCACATATGCAGATATTGAAAATCGTGGAGGACAATATACAGTAGATAGCGTCAGAATATCATGACGCATTTGCATCCGAACCGAAGTTGCTTGTAGATAAGTAGATAAGTACGCCTCTTTAGTGTGATGTTATATGCGCTTTGTTATTATAATGCATGTAACACCATGAGCCTTTCCATTCGGATGATTAGTTGTATAAACTAAGTATTCTTGTTTAAAGAAGTTGTTTTTACTAGTTAAATGAGTCTCACAGACTAACATCACATCTACATTGTTGTCCTCTAGATACTTCATCAAGTCTAGTTTGTGCTGTAAAACGCCTTTTGCATTCCAATCAGTTATTAGAGCGTAGGTCTTTTATGTGCGTTACGGCATGGTACACGGAGGGTTCCATACCAGATTGGAATTTGATTTGACTGAGTCCAAAAAATTTACTGCGCCTATATTAGAAACTTATTGGGTTGTTATGGGAGGTACCCTCTCTAGTAATCCGATCAAACTGAAATTTCGATAATATAAGTTTCTGATGTGTAGCCACCAACCTTTTAAATTTAAATATCGTGGGATTACTGGATCGTATAGCTGCCATACAACTTAAAATTTCAACTCTCTAGCTATTGCGGCTTATGAGATATGACCCGAGGACGGACGGACGGACAGCGTATGCTTAGTAATAGGGTTCCGTTTTATATGCTTTGGGTCCGTAAAGGAAATATGAACGTCGAACGGACAACTGAAACTGAACCTAGATTAGATCGATTATCCTTGCAACACTTACTACTTACTACGTGTATGCAATAGCTTAGTTTGACCTTTTTTCGTTCGAACTAAGTTTATACCTGCGACTTCGCCGTGGTCTTATTTAATGCGATTTTGTGTGTTTGCTTACTTTGCGGAGTTGCCATGTACATAAAATGCAATACGAAAATAGTTTGATATATGTTTAAAAATACAAATGTACAGAACTTGTCTTGTTTTTTAATAAAGTTTTAGTATTAGTTTGATTGTTCCGTATATGTTTCACAAAAATATTAAAAAAAAATAAAATGTAGCAAAATAATTGTACCATATAGCAACTCTACACGAAACAACATTTTGGGAACAGCTGATTTTACTGCGACCTTAAAATGCTAAGTGTCTATGCGACTTTTTAGATAGACTTGGAAAAATATCATCGCATAAAATTCACGGTCTTGCTTAAAATGCTAGGTATGTTAAATTGCATTTAAAAAGCGTTTATGCATGCGGTCTTACTTATTTCGTACGAAGAAGGATCGACATAACTATCGCATAAAAGTAGTCACTGATAACAAGTAAGCTTCAAACAATAAGTTCATAAGATGAAACACTATTTCCATCACTAGCATTAGGTAGAAACGCACATGCTGCAATATGAAAATCTAGTATAAAACAACGATGTCTTCCTAATGCTTCGTTTTAATTCGAACAACGAAATATACTCAGAGTATTCCCACTTTCAATTTCATTTTATAACGACATCTTTCTATGTAGTTGTCGTTGATTTCCAGTATTTGTAGACATTATTTAAAGAAAATAAAAAAAAAAAAATCAAATGAAGGTTATCTTCGACTATGCCGAAAAAGAAATACTCTCTGTTTCATTGTAGTATTTAAGCTTTATTCGAAACAAAATGGGTGGTTTGTATGGGAGGTACCCCCTTAGTGATCTGACTCGGCTAGTTCCGACAAATGTCTGCGCCTATCTTGGAAACTAATAGTATCCAAGTTTCAGATCGATAGGACAAAAAACAAAAAAGGTTTTCTAATAAGCACATGATTTCAAATGGGTAGTTTATATGGGAGGTACCCCTAGTGGGCCGACTCGGATGGTTCTGACAAATGTACTGCATTTAGGTAAAAGAAAGGTTCGTGCAAAATTTCATCTCTCTAGCTCAAAAACTGAGGGACTAGTTTGCATACATACAGACGGACAGACGGACATGGCTTAATCAATTCTTCTAATCGAACTGATCAAGAATATATATACTTTATGTGGTCTCTTTTGTCTCCTTCTGCCTGTTACAAACTTCATGACAAACTTATAATACTATTCACTGCCTTCCGTCAAAAGTATAAAAAAAAATTATAAATAAGTAGACCTAAAAATAGGCTCTGAGCCACTTAAGAAATCTGCCGAGTGCTGTAGACTTCACGTATTCCCTTTGACATTCGACTCATCGACTTCAGAGTTACCATCATCGTCAGGGTCTTCATGATTATTATTGGTTGTGGTTGGTTCTTCTATCTCGCTTACTCACTAACTCACTCTCTCTCCTCATTCCTTCATTCTCAGTATCTCGTTCTGAACTTTTAATTGTTGACAATGTTTCTTGCAATTTAATGAAATTCATTTGTATCTTGTTGTATCTGTTGTTGTTGTAGTTGTAATACCTGTCATTGTTAGTGTTGTTCTCTCGTTGTTACTTTTGCGGTTTTGTCAGTTGTCAGTTGGCAACATTGCGACGTGTCCTCGAAATAATTCATTAACACTTTGTCTTGTTAACTTTAATTTGATGCTGTTTTTATGTCTCACTGACTGTTTTTTTTTTTTTTTTGAAATCGTTGATGTTTTTGTTTTTTTTTTTTTTGGTCCTTTCTTATTGAGTTTCATTGCATTGCAGTTCGCTTTTTCACATTTCGGTGATTTCTATTATGTAATTTTCATTTCGTTTCGGGTTTAATTTTGTAGGCAAATCATTGTAAATATATTCAGTTGTACCTGATCACTCTTAATAAATCAATATCTCAAACAACATCATTGAATTGATCTTTTATGAAACTATCTGTGACCAAAGTTAAAAGTTGTCAGCGGCATATCCAAAAGTCTTTGGTGTCACCTTTATTATCATCATCATCATCACCATCATCATCGTCATAACCATCTCGTCATCATCTTCATCATCAACAGCGCTTATCTTAGCACACTAACTCTTTTGACAAATCTTTCTTTTTGAGTTGCACGGAACTGAAATTCGAATTTATTTTATGTTGCATTTTGAAAATCTCGTAATCCGCCTCCCATGTGTATAAAATTTCAAACATGTCAACAACGATACACTCTCATGTCCATCAACAGCAAAAAATTAAAGAATAAAATAAACACCAAGAGCAACAACAAGCCCAATATTTGTCTTGTTGTCATTTATGTTGCTGTTGTGATTGTGGTAGAATGACTTTAAGGCAGATACAACAAAAATAATACAAGCCAAATTGAGTTTGCCTTTAGGTTTAAATTAAGAAGCAGGAACGCAGCAACGTTGGCGGTGTTTCTCATTTTTTTTTTTTTTTTTATTATTATTATTTTTTTGTAAACTTCGAAACTCGTAACTCTTCGAATGCAATGCAGTATCTATAACATTTTTTTTTTTGTTTCTTACTTTGTTTTACACTATATTTCAGTGGTTTAATTTGTTTCTTTTTTTTTTTTTGACTCGTTAACTTTTACTTCTCTGGAACTCTCTACATTCTTAAAAAAATGCTGCTTGTTGTTAATGCTGTTGTTCTTGATATTGTTATGCAAAATTTTTGAAATAATGTAATTTTTTCCCTGTTTTTTTTTCAGTAGAAAGACAAAAAGATACATATAGAAATTTGATACTTTTTTTCGGTGTTTAATGAGACGTGTGCACAAATTTATGAACTTTGAGCAAGCGCAGTTTTGTTTAACATATTTTAATATCAACAGTTAAGAAAAGTAATAAACGCTAATGCTAAGAGAGTATCTCAGATTAGGTAACTCTATGATTACACAATTATTTAGATATTGACAAAAATACTTTGCATGCTGCAACTTTTATAAGACGAGTATACCTAATTTCCTGAGTCAACCACAAAAACAAAATCAAAAGACATGTAAGATAAAAAATGCTTTGGAAATGATAAATTTACTACTATTTTATTATTACAATAAATATAATACAATATTACAGTATAATATTGTACTATAATATTATTTAGTCATTAATGCTTTACAAGCTATTAAGGAGGCAAAAAAGGCAAAATGCTTTCATTTTATAATAGAACGAAAATAATCGCAAAGTTATATATATATGTTTTTTAAGTGATGAGTCTTAATACGGAAAAATCATGAAAGGCTGGACCATATAACATGCTTAGTGGCGTGGACGGCCGATGACTTAGTTGCCGAGCCAAAGGATAATGTGTTTGACGTCTTATTCTGTCACATAAATGTATAAAGCGACTAAAAATGGCATCCCGTCAAGTTCTCAGATTTGAAAAAGTTCATTTTGAAAGGCCCTCGTTGCTACAGCTATTATCGTACCTAAACATTATAGAAAATATTTTGCAACGGTTGGCCGGAACAGTTTATGGGTCTACCCAACTATATTTCATCATACCAGATCTCATTCGCAACATAAAATCATATCAAAATCTACAAACTTAAAGGAGTCATTTAGTCATACATACGTTGATATAATAAAGGTCATGTCTTGATCCGATTAGATTAGCAATACGTGTGTTACAATATAATATACAAATTGGCAAACTTAATTAATTTCATTAAAAGGAGATTATTTGGTTTGGCAAAAGTACAAGAATGCCCTAGTTAATGTTGGACTCCAGAAGCATTTCCTCAATGATTTATGTAGTTATATGCTGAATAATGCAAAAAGTTGTATAGTTTCTAAACGGCCTTCTTTATACTCTTCACGGGAGTGAATAGTATTATAAATTTGTCATGAAGTTTGTAACAGACAGAAAGAGACAAAAGAGACCACATAAGCATATATATATTCTTGATCAGCTCGATTAGACGAATTTATTAAGCCATGTCCGTCTATCCATCTATATGCAAACTAGTCCCTCAGTTTTTGAGCTAGAGAGCTGAAGCGTACCTTTATTTTTACCATACGCAGTACATTTGTCGGAACCAGCCGATTTGGACCACTAGGGGGGACCTCTCATACAAAACAACCATTTGAATTCATGTTCTTATTAGGAAAACTTTTTTGCTTTTTGTCCTATCGATCTGAAACTTGGACACTATTAGTTTCCAAGACAGGCGCAGGGAATTTGTTGGAACCAGCTGAATCGGACTCCCATAAAAATCTTGTGAAGAGTATTTCATCTTTGGTTTAGTCGAAGATGGCGTTCTTACTAGTTTTCAAATAACTTTAAAAATACAATGAAACTTTTAAGGCTGAAATAATGTTCCTTCGACACAATTTATTATAAAAATGAGTCCCATATTTATAAGTTCAATAAATAAATATAAAAAATCGCAAAAATTTCGTATAGTTTCTTAACACACTTTTTTTTTACAATAACTACAGACAAGAATGTTTCTGAATGAATTTTGATGAAAGAGGGAAAATTAATAAAAAATCTAAATAAAATTACAAAACAGTTATTTCTTTAATCACCATAGACTGGTCAATCTGAACTTGTAACAAAAATATATTGTATACATAATTTACCATGAAATTCAACATTGTAACGAAATAAGGTGAGACTGCCCTCCACTCGACTCGATTTGACTTAACTCAATTCAACTCAATTCGACTTGCGACTTTAAGTCACATAAACTTAACGAAAAACAGGCATTCCCCAGAAAGACAAGACAGGCAGGGACCAACAGTGATGGTCGAAGTGGTGATGGTGATGCTGGTGGTGACGGCATATAGTGGCAGCCAAATTAAAATGTTCTTTCAACTACGAACTTTCGAACATAAATTAAATAACAACAACAGCAGCAGCAACAACAATAACAATGATCATGATGATGAAATGACGATGATGACGATGATGACGAACACAAAGTTGTAGCAAAAGAACAGCAGCAACAAATAACAAAAGTTACTTGATAAAGTTAAAAATATGGCAACAGCCGCGGGACTGCAACTGAATTCGGCTTAAAGAGTTGGTGTTCCAATTGGTGAAGAAGCATTTGTCATGTCATTTGTGTGGCAAACATGCGTGTTAATATAAACGTGCGACGGCAAACACTTCAGATACTTCGCAGAGTTCAGCTTAACTCAATTTTACTGAACTCAGCTTAGCTCAACTGAGAAAGCAACGCGATGGAGCGATGGCGACAGACTTTTGGGACTCCGCCATATGTACTTTATCGATATTCAAAGATCAGCACAATGCACATAAAGTGCCTTTTCATTTCCTTTTTTTGTGTATCTTATTTGGTTTGGTTTGTAGATGATTGTTAGCAGCAACAACATGTGAAATACGCATTCTTGTGCGATGGGTATTTTCACTGGCAACAATTGACGGTCAGTTGGTGGGTGATAAAGAGACTCAGTCAGGAGAAGAAGGTGAAGAAAAAGTGGAGGAAGTTATGCGAGACTCCAACACCTTTTCTTCTTTATAATCTTGCCAATTTTTGTTGTTGTTGATATTATTGTAGAGATGGTGGGGAACTCGTGTCACAAGTTCGCAACTGGCTTTTGAGGTGTTCAGTCTCTTGGCGTCGTTGCTGTGATATCGCTTCACAAATTAACAATCAACTGCAATAAAAGTTTGCGTTTGTTTATGGCGTTTTGGAGTGTTCGACAAAACTTGAATGTCCCTCTGTCTTTTCGTCCATGCCTTCGTTCAAAAAAGTGAATTGGAAGAAAACAAAATATAAAAGCAAAGAAGCAATTACAAACGATTTACGATGAGCTTACGATTATCAGAAAGTTATACTCTCCTCTGTCCACCCATTCCTTCAGACAAAGAGAGAGTTGAGAGCTGTAGGCGCTATGCTTAAGAAATTCAATTAAGCATTTTAATATCTTTGGCAAAGTAGGTGTTACTTCTTTACGCTCACACACTCTCACATGCCCAAATATACTACACACACAGATATAAAGGAGAGTGAAATATTAACTTAATTTTATTTATGAATTGAGCTGGCAAGAAGGGAAGAAGAAATACAATACAACAACAAAAGCATTAAGCGATCACTGCAAAATCCAATGGAAAACAGCAAAATGTACAGTGGCGAAAATCTCTCTCAGGCGAACATCTTTTAATTTTGGTTCTGCTGTGATTTGCAGCAAACACAAGTTAATAAGTACATCAACAGTAACAGAAGGTTAATAACATAAGGTAATAAAGTAAGAAACACCATGTAACGAATGCAGCAGTAATATTACAAGAACAAATATAATGCATAGAGATAGATGGAGTACGTAAGTATAACGATGGGATTAGCAAATAACAACTGTAACTCTCATCGAACATAATTCATGTTCGTTTGGGTTAAAAATTATGATTTTTTGTGTGTAATGAACATTCATGCATCTCGTGCTGTTAGGAAGACTCATAACGAAAATATGGGTGGGTGGTGAGAGTGGATAGGGGTAATCAAAGAAAAACAGAGGTAGATTATCCCCGGTTAGCCTCAACGGTCTCCCCTACAACCATACTGAAGAGTCCACGAATGCAGCCAGATTTTCTATTGGAATTTTTTGCTAAACTTCCCAAATCCTCAAATAATGGTTTCCCTAGAAAAAGGTTTCGGCTACCAAGAAGGTCAAGGCTACCAAGTAGAGCAAGGCAGTCACAATGGAGGTGTTGAATGCATTCTGATTCTTCCCCATCTTGACAGCTACGGCAGAAGTCGTGATAAGGAACGTGCAACCTTCCGTCAAGTCTCCCGTCATCTTACAAACCCTTTTTTTTTTGTATAGTGTGGGAGCTCAGAGGCCCGTTGTTAGAAGCAAGGTGTCCTAGCGACACTGCATCCTTGCTCATTCGCCCACTTTATGGCTCCTATTATTGGTTCTCGCTGAAGAAATGTCTGTTAAATCATTCACACATACATGCTATATGTTATCGACATTTCCCCCAGGCGAACATCTCCCGATTTCACTGGAACAGTGGTTGTCCACGGCAGATTCTACTGTACTCGTATTAATCACTGATAATGAAAAACTTAAGCAACTAACACTTAAACAAGAAGTTTGAGCTGACCATCTCGACTTGCAATTACTTATCATGGACATTTATATCTTTCTCTCTCTTTTTATGGAATAAAAACTGCAAATTTAATTAATGGAAGTTGCCAGCCGCCACTTCTTTCTGATTATCTTTTGCTAAACAGCTTCAACTTTGAAAAAGTGAAATCAATTTTTTTTTTCCAAAACAGAAAAGGGTGGATAAAAATAAACTGCTTACTAAGCCTTAGAGTCTTTATATTGTAAATGAAAACCAAAATGAACAGAATTTTTGACAACCTTTAACGTGACCGAGTAGAGTTTTTCACCTCATCGCAACGCGACTTATAAATGAACTGAATAAAAGTTCAAAGTATTACAAGTATTGTAAAATGAGAGACAAGGTATTATATATCAATCTAGGGTGGCTCAAAATTTACTATTATTTTCATGTCATAACTGCTAACTTTTCAAAGTTTGTTTCCTGCATTGTAAACTTAAACATTTTGGAGATAAGAATGCCACTCGTTGTCTAAGCTCTTTAGGACTGTTCTGGGCAGCAACATCAAATGGGGTTGCCTGTTTTGATCAAAAATTTTCAAACTTAAACTAAAAGTAAACCGAAATTTTTTTTTTTGTGTAATTTTTTTTTTGCTTGTATTTTATTGTTGGCTATCTACTACTCGTCTTGAGCCTAAGAGGAACTGATTGTTACCCTAATTGGCTGGTAATACTTAATTTTTCGTTTTTTTATAAAATACCATTTACCATTTTCGGTTTTTGTAATTTGGAAAATAAAATGTAATGGTATATGAGGATTATGATGTAAATAGCGGGGGTTCTAACAAATGTACAGCGTCTGGTAAAACAAAGGTTTCAGCTATCTGGCTCAAAACTTGAGGGACTATTTTGCATACATACAGACGGACAGACGGATATGGCTTAATCAACTCGTCTCGTCGAGTGGTCAAAAATAGTACATGGAATTACAACACATTTCGTATATTGTATGTATTTCGGTCTTCTGTTCTTGATTGTTCATAAAAACAATGCTTTAGATGTTGTTGTTGATACTTGCATATATTCGTACATACTCCTATATTGATTTTATTAAATAATTTGGTCTTCTTACATACTAAAAATTTATAGACATTGAACTTTCATGTATTTTTAATCTTTCCATTTTTATTTCAAACGAGCAATTATCTTTTGGTTTATTTCAAGGGCCTTTGGGTGGAACTAATATTTGAAAAATTTATTATCTATGGAAATTTATTGTAGAATTTAATATAATATAATTCAAATTGAAATTAAGAGTTATGTGCAATGAAAAACTGTGAATTATTGTAATTTTTTTCTTTTAAAGGGATTAATTCATAAAAAACTATTGTAATAAGAAATCAAATAAATTCAAAATTATGTATAATTCAAAACTCCACCAGTATGAGAGAGATCCCAATGAATCGCTTCAAATTTTCAGGAATTTATAACCTAACGGCTTGGTCAATTTTTAAAATATTGTAGTATTTTTTGAAAACTTGTTTTCTTTTGCTTTTGTTTTTTAAATTTTGATTTCAGTTATGATTTATCTATTTTCAGTTTGTGTGGTCTTGTCAATTATTATGGAACAAGATGAGCGGGAGAAACCCATAAAAAAATATTAAGTAGTAAAATAACATTTTCACCTTTAATGAGGAGGTATCATACAATGTTAAATTTAATAATCACCCGAATATTTGAATAACTAAAACAATCGTATATATCATAATATATTAGTAGTATATGTTAGATTTACTTAATTTTCATAAGTCGACTAATAAGCACATAACTCATACTTAGTGTTAATCATAAACTGATCAACAGACTAAACTTGATATTGCATTAGTATATTTCTAATTTTGTATATTGTGCATGTATTTTACTGTGTAGAAACAAATTTCATTTAACAAGATAATTTCTGTATACAAACACACACACACACACACACACACACACTGATCTGTAAGAATTGAAATATGCAAATTTGAACATTTGTTAACAACAACCTTTAATGATGTTTTCTTTTTTTTTTTCTTTTTTTCGTCCAATAACATGTGTGTAAACAATAAACTACTTATTTAGTAGCAAAATCGAAACAAAATACAAAAAATATATGTAAATTATAAACAGAAGAGGCAGGCAGGCAGTTTTGATGGCAGACAAAATATTATTATTAAAATTTAAATTATTGTATTGAATTTAAATTTTAGACAAATAACACTACAAATATGTAGAAACAATAGGACAATTTACATATTTCTGTTTGATTTATTGCATTTTTATATTGTATAACTAAGTATTGTATTGAAGGCATAAGAAAATTAAATAAATTAATATTATGGCAAATTTGAATCTTTTAAAAATCAGTTAAAATGCTTAAAAAACAACAGCAGCAGCAATAAGTAATCCAATTTTGAACTAAGGAAAGTCGAGCACTTTATTACAAACGACAAATAAGCAGTAAGCAACTGAAGTAAACTTAGTGAAAAAATTCCTCCGAAAGGCAGAAAAAAGAACTCAAGAGACCCAAAGATGCACGTATGCAGATTGTTTCACATCTCATCGACTTGACTTAACTGAACTGAGCTGGACTGAATGTATGAGTGAATGAATGCTCAGTTCATTCCCACTACAAAAGGTACACAAAAGATAAAAGACCCAATAGCCAACCTCAGGCAAACGTTAAACCAACAATAAGAGGAAAAAAAGACACAATTGGAAAGTGTATGTACGTATGTGGCTTAGTTTGGATTGGATTGAATTTGTTTGTGCTGCAATAGCAACAGCAGCAGCATCATCAGTAATTTTGTCTTGAAATCTTGTGTTTGTTTAAAAGTAAAAATAATTAACTAATTAAAATTGTGCCTTCCTGTTAGCGGTGATGTCGCTAAGCGAGCTCTGACTCTGACTCTGACTCTGACACTGACTCCAGATATTGTACAACTACAACCACTAAAATTCATTGCATTTGCTGCTGAATGTGACTGTAACTTTTGACTTTGTTTTTGGTTTTGCCATGATGTTGTTGTCACTGTACTGCTGAAAGAGTATCCTTTTTTCCCGAAATAAAATAACTCTAAAGAAACAACAACACGAGATACATACTATACTATATCTGGCGAAGGTAGCAAGCAACAATTGCAGTGGCAGTTGCTGCAACCGCAGCACACATTAAGGCAAATAAGCTGCCAGCATTTGTGGTAAATACTTTGACTTTACTTTACTACATTGAAACAGTGCGGCAGCTTTACCTTTACTAGAGACAGACTACAAAGGTGATGATCACAATGACGATGATGATGATGATGATGATGATGATGATGATGCTGATGATGACGACGACAAAGATATGCAAAAGCTATCAACGGAGCATCTCACATGCTGCTGAAATGGCAGTAACAGCAACAGCCGCCCAAGTTTGAGCTTGAGCCTGCGCCTTTTGATGCAGTAACATAGTCAAATCCGTTGTTTGAGTCTTTCATTTAATTTAGTTTCCTTTGGGTTGCTTTCGTTTGGTTTGGTTGGGCTAGTCTTTTGGGGCCAACATTGAGAGATTGCTGGAAGTTTTTTTCTTACATATCCCATCGCATCGCTTGTAAGCTGTTGATATGCTCATTTAGAATCGCACGTTTTTCAGTAGAAGTTGTTAAGCAGTACCAGAAATAGCAAGCAGCAGCAACAAAAAATCAAAAGAAAAGAATCTCTGACAAAAAAAAAAAAAAAAAAAAACACAAAGTAAAACAAAAACTCTACCTTACCACTGAAAATACACAGAATTTTATGCAAATGTTTCTCTTGTTATTGCTCATCTCATCATACGAAAACACGCTTCTTGGTTTGTGTCTTATTCATTTGGTTTGATTGAAGTAACAACATATTGGAGTATTACAAAGAGGATCCAAACAGAGGTTCATTGGAGCGGTGAGTAATGAAGATTGCAATTCCGTGCCGCTTCATTTAACCCAACTATTTATGAGCTTATTTGAAGCTTAATTGTTTTAAATGTTGCCATCATAACAAAATAGTATAACCTTCATATCTATCCATACATTCATTATCTCGATATCGCAGAACTTGTATATTTATTGAATCTGATGGCATTACAACGAAAGTCACTGATGATATTCTGACTACTGAACTTGACGTCTGTCTTGTCATTGTAGTAATCAATCATTACAGTTTCATTTGTTTTTTTTTTTCATTTTACAATATTTAAAATGCAAAACAAAAAAAACAATACATTTTTATAAAGTTTTAATTGATTCACAACAATCTTTAGCTATCTCCGCCAGTCAATAGATTGGCTGCTTTAGGCATATGTGCGAGTGAGTTTTTGCGATTCCGCAAATTATATTAATTTCTGCCGTGAGCTTTCCGCGTTCGAAAATGCTTAGTAAATTGTAGATTCTTCATTTATCTTTAATTTTTACCGACATGAGTTACTCATCACGGGCTATTGATTACAGCCATTGAAGAAGGGTTGTAGAGTAACAGCGATGGTGGCAATTTATTGCAACAAAGACGATTTAATTGTTCAATTCACACATGTATATTTTATTTTTTTGTTATTATACTATCTAAGCACATAGTCCGAAAGGCATAATAGTTTTTCTATAAATTTACAATTTAAGTAAGGAAATTTAAGAGCCATTCAATATACGAGTTCCTTGACCCACCTATCTGTTAGTTTTTGTACAATGAAAGCAGTACTTTCACAAATTTTTAGATGTATCTGATCAAAGTAGTCTCAAAAGGAAGCTTCCTATATTAAATTTTCTGTATTTAAGAAAATTGTATACACACTATCTCCAAATATCATTTATTTTAAATTGAATCGACTAACAGAATCAAAAGATTTTATTTAAAAATTAATTAAAGGGAAATATGTTTGCTGTTTATGCTTTGATGCTCTGTGTGAACTACGTGTTGTTGTTATTGTTTTTTTTTTTTTTTTCTCATTTACTATTAACTGTCTACGCACAAGAGTATTGTGCTATTCGTTATTTTCTTTTTGTATTTGATGTTCGGAGAGAGAGAGAGAGAGAGATATATAGTGTGCTGTTGTTATACAGAAAAGAAGATTATACAGGTACAAAGTACGAAGTCACAGGCACAGCTAGTGTTGAATATATTTCATTAATGATCTGTTGCTAATAAAGTTTTTCTGTAATTAAATTGACACTTACTTTTACTTGAAGACGCGAGAATTGTTAATAAAAAATTGGAAATTTAATGTTATAAATATCTAAAGTAAACAAACTTTATGATCATTGCACATTGGTGTATTTAATATATTTTCTTTTTACATTAATTTTTTATATAAACAAACTGTCCATGAGATGAAACAATAAATAAATTTGCTCATTTAATAATTTTAAATTGATTACTTTTTTATCCACCCTCCATCTATTTTTACATGTTAAATTGTTGGTGTTTGTACCTACAATAACGCTCTAACTATGCCTGCCACTCCTCTTGCTATTGACCTTGCTATATATGATTGCCCGAAAAGGCCCTTCGAACCTACGACATAGATTTAAAATTTAAGAATATCTCATCTACCTTAACTTATTGTTAATGTTTTAGTTAAGTAACTCTCTGTCAATGTAATTGAAACTATCCCTTACATGCGTTTTTATACTCTTCTTGAATGGTGGGCTTGTATAGGAGATATCCTCCTAGTGGTCCGATAAAACTGAAATTTTGACACTATAAATTTCTAATCTACTTCCACCAACTGTGTATAATCCAAGATCATGGGGTTGCTGGATCGTATAGCTTCCTTACTAATAGGGTACCTTTTTGTACCCTTTGGGTCCGGAACCCCAAAAAATTTTTTGTACAAATATATATTACACCATTTTCTTAATGTGACTTGACAAATATTGTACTGCAAATGTAGATATCATAGAGTAAAATTAGAATTAGAAGTCTACATATTCAATATTCAAAGCCGTAAGTTTCCATGCCTCCTACTACCACTAATTTTGGAAAATCATGTATAACTATAACAGTTTTAGAAATATCAACGCAAATTGTCAGAATGTAATAAAAAGTGGTATTAGATTTAGAAAGTTGAGAATTATGAATCGATAAGCGTAAGAAGAATCAAATAATGTCTCTCTACCTCAGCCCATCTACCCGTTCTTATGCTTGTGCTGATCTCAGTTTTCGAAGTAGTTAGCTCAAATCCAATGCAGATACATTTAATTTTCGTACGCATATTTCTCCAAATACAAGAATAATTTCACGTTTCTGATTGTTTAATTATTCAACTACTAATAGAGTTAAGTTTTTTTTTTATTGATAACTAAGTCACTTGAAAAATTTTAAGAAGTAATTTTTAGTCATTTAATAAAATTCATCTATACACAATATACAACCACTAGTGCAACTCATAACACACAAACATACACTTAGAAACCCTGTATGCTAAGCATACTTGGTTAAAAAATATTTTCCTCAGAGAGTTTTGGTTTTTGTGTTTTGCTTTCCTATTGCTTTTTTTTCTTTTGTTTTCTTTCTGAATTCTTTGCTAACAACAAAGCTGTTATTGTTGTTGTTGCAGCATCTTCCACTTCTTTGCTCAACTCTACATGTTTTCTTTGGTTCGGTTCAGTTTTGACTTGGCTTGACTTGGTTCAATTCGATTTGATTCTGTCGTCCGTCTTACGCTGCTATGCAAATGCAGTAGCCAATGCCCCCGGGTTGTTGTGATGTGCGCAAACGCTTTCCATCGTTCCTTGTTTTTTTTTTTTGCTTTTTTTGGTTCGTTTTGTTTTGCTTACATTGTGGTTACTCAAGTTACTCAAAGTACGAACAACAGATACAACACCAACAACTATCATTGGCCAGAAGAGAAACATTGTATATGTGTGTGTATCTATAAAAGTAAGTATCTGAGTGCTTGTGATGCGCGTTGATTGTACGTTTATGGTCTGCGGAATTTACTAAATATGGCAACATCATGCACATCGTCTTCATCATTGTCTGTCTTTGTCGTTGTCTTGTCGTTGTCGTTTTCGACGTCATCATCACCATCATTATCATTACCAGAAAATACAATAACAACAGAGGCACCATCATTATCATCAACAGCTTAGCCATTTTAAAGCGCACGCATTTGTTGTAATAACAACATCAGCATCAAAATCATCAGGAACTGAGCAACTGAGTTGTTGCTTTGACTTCTTTAGCTTGGGTTATTGTTGGGCGAACGTTTGATGTCTGACGCAGTTAAGCTGCCGGGTAGATATTTGTCTTTATGAGTATATGTGTCTATGTATGTTTATAGGTTGACCACGCATGCGCCACACTCGTCAAAAGTTACGCACATCACTCGGTGCTTACACGCTTTACTGGCGGCTACTGATGGGCACAGCACAAAATGCAAAAAAGTGCCGCAAGTGTTTAACCATAACCATAGCCAAAACCAAACCGAAGATCAAGACACCGAGAGCCTTGGCCCAGCCAGGTACCTTCTCTCATTCTTTAGTCACTTTAGTCACTTCCTAACTTCATAAGTTTGCGACGATATCAGTTAAGTTTTATTGATGTTTTGATTGTGATCAATGCTGACGGCTACTATTGTCAGTATCTGCGTCTCTGCGTATCTGTGTATTTGTGTTTATGTGTTGTGTGCGTGTGTATGTAAATATTTTAGGTCCCCTTCTTGGTGTTGTACTTTTGTTGTATAAAAATCTGAAGAATATAATATTATCTTTAGATCGGTGATGCTGTGCAACTTGAGGAGATTCAGAAGATTTTTCACTTCGTAAATTGTGTCAGAAATTATGATGTTGTGTTGTACTTATCAGCATTTGTTCAACTTCTTAATTAAAAAGCATCAACCACCTATTGTGAGAAGTTTGATAAGCACAAACAAAAGACTTAAGCAACAAACTTGCTTATGAAAACAAAAATTCTTCGAAACGCAAGTACAACAGTAGCATGCGTTGCGAGTATTTATGGCTAAGGAAAATCTATCACTGTGTTTTTGCATCTGTGTGTGTGTATATATGTGTGTACAAAATAACGAATGGATGAATAAAGTAGAGAGAAAGAAAGAAAAAGGTTGGAATACAAGTAAATAAAAGACACACCACTGCAGCACCACAACAAGAAGAAAGGCAACCAAAAACATTAAAAAAAAAAAAAAAATGTATTGAGAAAAAGACACACAGACGCAGACACAGATACAACAGAACAGAAACCGGCTTCAACTCACCTTACACAGCGCCATGATTTTCCATTCATTTGCTTCACACGCATGTTCGCTTTGTTTGGGCGATCGATCGAAAAACAAAACGAAAAGAAATACATACAATAAAATAACGAAACCGATCAAATGTTGAAGCAAAAATCAAAATAAAATTTCTGCTCAAATAGAATGTGGCAGCATAAGGGAGACCAAGCGCAGAGCAAAATAAACATAACATAACAAACAAATGAGACAGAGAGCCACTCTCTTAGTAGCATCGAAGGAGACAAGTTTAACTCAGTATAATTGAACTAAAGCCACACAATACACACACCTGAATCTCTTTCAAATTGAAGAGAATGACGATGAACGCAGGAGAGAATTTCTGAGTGAGAGAGCGAGCGCCGTAATTGAGGTGAATTTCATTTCAAAAAAGGAGCCACGTTTTTCAATTGGCTTTCATTCCCATTGTGTGTTGTCTTTTGCTCGTTTGGCTTGTTCAGTCCTTGCATTTATGGAATGTGAGCGCACAAAAATGCGTTAAAGGTGTTTATAAAATTAACATTGTGTGCCTAACAAGTTGCTTAAAAGCGCTCAAGCTCTCTCAGTACTCTCTATGTGGAGCAACTATTAAACGCTCAATAAGAAGAAAATGGAAATCGAATGAGTGAGAGCGCGTAGGCAGGAAGGTAGTGCAAATTGGAAAATATTTTAGAAAATTTTTTATCTAATTTTATTTGTATAAAAATGAAAAACTAATAACGTAAAATTAATGTAACAAAGTCTAGTTATTTTGCAGGCTTATTCGCTTGTTTTACGAACATCTAACAAATTTAAATCAACAATTAAATGAATAATATTAAGGAACGTTAAAGCAGAGAAAGAAAAAATGGCACACGTCATGAAGAAGTTTAGAAAATAGATTTCTACTATTGTTTGAGCAATGAAAAGTGCGTTTCAACTAAATTTTCTATAGGGCATAATAAGAATTTTGTTTAACTAAGTCCACCGCTTCATATTGCCATACTCTGATAATACTTATGTTTCAATCGGAGTTTTAGGTCATAGGTTTCGGTTAAAATATTCTCTATAATGACTTAAAATGTTTATGTGAAATTTCATTCTCCATTCTTCGGACAGGCAATTCAAAACTTGCATTTCTTACCGTACGTCGGATTTCAATCAAAGTTTACACAATAATAACGGCAACACCAGCTGAATAAGAAGTGGGAGATTAGTCAACAACATCGAAAGCAACGCCAGCGAACAACGAATTTGCAAATTTTGCAAATGAAACAACATGAAAACATCTAAGCACATTTTGTTGCAACTTCTATTACTTTAATGTAATTGCATTGTTTTGTTGTAGTTGGCATTTTCCTCATTTCTGCCCTTACATTTTCTTCTTACTCTTCTGTAAATTGGCATGCTGTCAGAGCTGTTGCATGTAATTTTATGTAATTTAGTATATAACTGCAATAAGATATAAAATAAGAAAATACCAATACGAGTACATACACGTACAGAGCGTAAAAGCAACAGTGACAAGGGAAATCATGCTTGAAAAACTATGTTGCCATAGAAAATAACTGGCGTGTGTACCTTTCAAATATCAACAACAACGAAAATAACACCAGCAACAAATCAGCAAAAAATCAAACTTTGTTGTTTAATTTGAACAATAAGGTTTTAATTTTGTTCGCAACAATAGCAACAACGGATAAGAAATGTTGAATTTACAGAAAAGTTCTTTATGAAAGTTCATTGGGTTGGTCTTTAGTTTTCAAGTAGGGAAATTCGACGTTAGCAGCTTGAAGCAATAAGAAGAGGCAACAATGCGTAATAAAAATCAAAGCTAACCAAACATTAAAATTATATTAATTAAATTATGAATAAAAAAAGAACAGTTAAAAAAATAAGAATAAAAAACAGAAAGCAAAATCATGCAGTCAACAGCAGTTTTATCGCTTCATCCGGTGCTCCCTCCTTATACCACTTACATAAGTTTGCTTCTTATGTCTTTCATTTTGACCCAAAAGAAAGTGTAATTTGGTGTCATTAACTGGCCAGCGGCTTCTTATTAACTAACGTTTCCGCGTCCGGATGAAAATGATATCAATAAAGAATCCCTTCTACTCGAATGATCAATGAATGGCAGATGATCAGATCAGAGTAGAGCGGAGCAGACAATCTTGTGTAGTATCAAAAACTACATAGTTGAATTTGTAGTAGAGGAGGAAAAGATAAATCTCATAACATGGTTAGAAATGAGTAGCTTAGAAGAAATATCCACGCAACTTTAGAATTGTAGTTCGAAATGAAAATAATAATAATGAAATTTGAATTGGTTTTACTTTTGGATTCGATAAACAAAAAAGTATAAAGCAAGCGGGGAAACAAAAATTGAAGATCGAAAGCGTTCATCTTGAGATCAGTTACGCCCTAGTAAAGAATAAAAAGGAATAACTTTGACGTAGGATTATGCCAAGTGAACTATAAGAATAAGAGTCCAACATATTTAATTCCAATCAGTTAATAAAATTATAAAATATAAAAAGGGTCCGTTCCGATGGAGGAATAAAATGTCCGCAAAGATTTAGACTAGTATTTTCAATTTGCAATATTTTCCATTGAAAGAATTACAAGTTTTAGGTTCCTTCGTATGATTTAGTCAATCATTAACACACGACCATTCTTCACATAATCACGTTTAATCAATCGAACACATTTTAAAAAAAGTAAGAAGTACGACTATGCTGAAGTTGATATACTATTCACGCATTCAGAGATATTTAATTCTTGATTTGACTTATGTTTAGGGTATAGTCAGTACCCATAAAGCGTTTTAACCCTGAGACCGATATATTTGTATGGAAGCTTTACGATCCAGTAATCCTAGGGTCTTGAAAGCCACACGGTTGTTGAATATGGATCAGACACTTGTACAGTTCAAATTTATGTGGTCTCTCTTGTCTCCTTCTGCCTGTTACAAACTTCATGACAAACTTATAATACTATTCACTGCGTGAAGCATATAATAAAATTTACTCTTAGAGATCTAAAAGCAAAATTTGAACTAGCAAGAACGTTATCTTCGACTATGCAGAAGATGAAACACTCTTCACAGAATTTGTGTGCTAGGTACCCTCCTTAGTTGTCCAAATCGGCTGGGTCCAACAAATGTACTGCGCCTACCTTGGAAACTGATAGTGTTCAAGTTTCAGTTCGATAGGACAAAAAACAAAAAGTAGACAAACCTTTTTAAGAATATGGGCGGCTTTTTTTTTCTCCTTCTGCTTGTTAAAAACTTCATGACAAACTTAAAATATTATTCAATCCCGTGAAGAGTATAAAAATCGGCCAAATTTGAGTCAGACTCGTACCATTTAAAAAAAAAAAACTTTTTGTAGCACTGCTGTCCGTCTGCCACCAATTATGTAAATTTCAAGACCGTAGAATCGTGGATCGTATAGCTCCAATAAAAACCCATTCGTTTCTTGTATGGCGACCCCTTTAAATATTTGACTTTATTTTAGTTTTAGTATTTATTCCTGTAGCCCCGATAGACCTACACATTCTGTGAAAATATCAACTTTCTCCTTTCCTTAGTGATAGGGATCCATTTGCAGCTATCGTTGTACTTTAAGCTAAAAGACAAGATGATTTCTAGAAGATAACATAACACAATATATTACCCCTTTTTCATTATTTGGATATTACATTAACTACAACTGATGATTCCTAAGTTTAAATTAATAATGGAGCAGTTGATGAAGATTTTCCTGTTCTCTCCTTTCGGATTATTGTGTTTACCTTAGAGAAATTATTTTTTTGCAGGTTTGTGTTCATTAAATCATTGAGGATAATTTCAAAAGTAATTCTGGTTTTTTTTTATATTGCCTGCGAATTATTTGTTGTTGTTGATTGAATTTGTTTTAGTTTGGAGCTATAGATTTTTATGTATTTCCCATTGTTCAGGTTTTGGTTTTATTTTGTTTTCATCATATTTAGTTTATCTTTTAGTTTTTTACCATTGTAGTTATGTTCTCACATAACGGTAAATGGGTATATTCACAATGTCCAATTATTTGTAACAATCAGAATAAGGGAAAGATAAAGTTCCAAAAAAAAAAAAAAAAAAAGAAGCAACTCCCTAACAAGCAACCCATTTGAATACTACAATGAAACATTCACTGCGTGAAGAGTATTTTATCTTCGGCATAGTCGAAGATAACGTTCTTTCTATTTTTTTTTTTTTTTAATTTAAAATTTTTGCGCATTTCGGGTTTTTATTGCTCTCCAACCACAGATTCTTATTCATGTATGAAGAAACAGCAAATAGTTTTTTCTTCTGCTTTAGTCTTTTTCTTTGCACGAGGGTTCGAGTATCTTATTGTATCTTTATACTCTTCACGATAGTGAATAGTATTTTAAGTTTGTCATGAAGTTTGTAACAGGCAGAAGGAGACAAAAAAAACCACCTAAAGTATATCTATATATTCTTGATAATCTCGATTAGACGAATTTATTAAGATATGTCCGTCTGTATGTATGCAAACTAGTCCCTCAGTTTCTGAGCTAGAGAGCTGAAATTTTGCACGAACTTTTCTTTTTACCATACGCGTACATTTGTCGGAACCAGTTGAATCGGCCCACTAGGAGGGTACCTTCCATACAAACCAACCATTTGAATTCATGTTTTTAATAAAAAAAACTTTTTTGTTTTTTGTCCTATCGAACTGAAACTTGGACACTATCAGTTTCCAAGACAGGCGCAGGACATTTGTCGGAACCAGTCGAATCGGACCACTAGCGGGGTACCTACCTTACAAACCACCCATTTGAATTCATGTTCTTATTAGAAAACGACAACATGCATGTATTAAATATTTTTTGGTAAAAATATCGTTGCGAAAAAAAACTTAAATACTACAATGAAACATTCACTGCGTGAAGAGTATTTCGTCTTCGGCATAGTCGAAGATAACGTGCTTTCTAGTTTTCATTGGATTTGATTGAGGTTTTTATTCATGTTTTATTATTGTTCTTGTTGGTGGTGATGATGCTTTTGTTGAGTTTATGACTATTATGTGCCCTCTAGTTCTTTTTTCTGTCGTTCCATCTTACTCATTCTTTTCTAACCTTAAGTATTTCAGCCAATTGTATTAATGTGTCTTGTTACTCATATTTGTAAATCGAAAATGGCATCTCTGATTTTATTTCTGCTTTGATATTTTTCGTGTTTTTGGTGCTTCTGCGTGAGCCAATTATGCGTTTTGTTTTTTTGTGAGTTTTTATTTTTTTACTATATATAAATAAAATAAAAAATCCTTTTCTTCGAAATTGTAATTAAGGAAACGTGACTTTTGTTGATTCAGTCAAATTGCTTTGCAAAAATTGTATTTGATTTGAGTCTCTAGTTATTGGTGATTATTGTTATTGTGGTCATTCCTCTTTTAGTTGCTTCTATTATTATTATGTGTAAATTCATAAAGATTTTGTACATCACAAAATCTTTGCAGTGAACCGTGAGGTTATTTTCTGCTTGAAAATGAAGTCACGCAGAGTTTGATTATTTTATTGTAACGATGAGTTTCTAATGTTATTTATTATTTTCTCAATGAAAGTACGGAATCAACAAAACCAAATACATATTCCTAAAGTATATAACAAATAACAATACAAAGCTTTAGCTGGTACTCTCAGACCCTTAAAGAACTATTCTTTTTTAGATTCCATAAACTCTCAATAGAAAACAGATGCAACTGTCACCTCAGTCAAAGCTTTAGTTTCCCAAAAAAATTTGACGTTTTTCGGATATACAAAATGAGATCTTGGAGTATACAATTTAATAAATTCATTGTAATATTGTTTTGGGGAAACCAAGAAATTCGAAAAACTTGAAAAATTTTTATTATTTTTTGCCAAAAGTAACTGTTTAAATACCCATGCGGTGAAGTTTTTTTTTTTTTTTATAAGTACAAAATAATTTTTATTGTTGTAAAAACAAAAAAATAAAAAAACTAGAAAGAAAGAAGGTTATTATTTGTGTGGGATAGTTGTCCGATTCGGCTGGTTTCAACAAATGTGCTGCGCCTGTCTTGGAAACTGATAGTGTCCAAGTTTCAGTTCGATAGGACAAAAAACAGAAAGGTTCTTCTAATAAGAACATGGATTCAAATGGATGGTTTGTATGGAAGGTACCTCACCTAGCGGTCCGATTCGTGTGGTTCCGACAAATGTACTGCTTATGGTAAAAAGAAAGATTCAGCACTCTAGCTCAAAAACTGAGGGACCAGTTTGCATACATACAGACGGACAGACGGACGTGGCTTAATCAATTCATCTAATCGAGCTGATCAAGAATATATATATATTGTTTCCTTCTGGCTGTTACAAACTTCATGACAAACTTATAATACCATTCACTACCGTGAAGAGTATAATTAATGTGTAAATTAATATGTATGGAGAAAGAGAGAAATCAAGTATTTGAATAAAAATCATTAGACAAAAGTTAACATGAATCTGAACATAAAAAATCTTTATTTAGTACGTATAGGGAAATGTATTGTTTTGTTTGATTCATTTTGATGTGGAAAAATGTTATAAAAGTGTAATTACCGGATGATGAATGGATTAACTGCAAACGGGAGAATCAAGCTATGTCGAACTATGATTGTGTGCCGCAGGGGGAACTTGTGTTCGACGCCTTTATATAATGAAAAACCTAACGAGCAAATGTGTGCGCTAGTGACCGCTATAACCTCAAAGTTTTATTATCGTATGAGATACTATTTTGAGTAACGTAGAAAATCCATAAGAAACGCTCTCTCATGGACATGTAATGTTAGCTCAACAAGAAATAGGTCATATCCGATATTAACTAAATCTCTGACTGACTTACCTTTAGTATACACCTGCCAACAGGTTCGTTCTCTGCAACAGAAACGTTGTAGAAGCTTTGGTCGAAGATCGGTTCGTTGTCGTTTACATCATGTATGGTGACAAGCACTGTTGCTGTGGAGGAAAGCGGTCGGTGACCACTGTCCTTGGCTATAACGGTTAACTGCGGTACCGGCTCCGTTTCGCAGTCGATATGGGAACGAGTCGTGATCAGGCCCGTGTGTGCATCTATTTGAAACCATTCAGCATGTGTTTCAGGTGTCTCAGCAAGCGCATAGCTTACAGCGGAGTTATTACCTTCATCACGATCATGTGCAACAACTTGAAGAACCGAGGTTCCAGGATCGGCAACCTCCATGACGTTGGCATGATAGACCTCTTGTTCAAACTCAGGGGCGTTGTCGTTGATATCTGTTACACGCAAATAGATGGTTTTCGAAGCATGTAGCGGTGGGGTGCCCTTATCGGTAGCCACAACACTCAGTGTATAATTAGGCTTCGTTTCGCGGTCAAGTGGTAAATTGACAATAACCAAATAAATGCTATTATCGCGAGTAGTCAACTCGAAATGCCCGTCACCACCCTTCAACGAGACATTTACATTTGCATACTCTGCCTTCGAATCCGGGTCGTTTACAGAGATGCGCGCAACAAACTCACCAGGTTGTGCCGACTCCGAGATCTTTGGAGAAGCATCATCGCTCAGGAAGATCACATTGATTGTGGGCTGGTTGTCATTCACATCCGTCACACGTATCGAAACAAATGCGGTTGTCTCAAGTGGTTGTTCACCATGATCTTTAGCCACGACTACCAGTTCGTGTAACTCTTTTGTTTCGAAATCCAATTGCTTATTAATATATATAACCCCTGTCTGAGCATCTATTCGAAACATGTGCTCCTTGTCGCTCTGCCGACGGTTAATTGCGTATTCTACCAAACCATTTTCGTCCGCATCCGTATCAGAAGCGTACACTTGTAGCACACTCGTACCGACAGTTGCATTCTCTGGTACCGTAGCAAAATAGCGGCTTTGATTGAAAATGGGCTGGTTATCATTGACATCTTGTATCGTAATATTTACAGTCATGAGGCCTCGTAGTGGTGGAGTACCACCATCAAGTGCCTCTATTAACAAACTATACGCGGGTGTGGTTTCGCGGTCGAGAAAACCCTGGATCTGAAGATCAAGATAGAGCACGCCATCGCGTTCACGATGTGAAGATAAACGAAACGCGTTGTTAACGTTACCCGACACGATATTGTATTTTTTTGTATTGTACTTGACCGAGTCAAGATCGCGCGCTGGATGCAACGTTCGCTTGACATCACGCGGTGTATTCTCCGGAAATTCAATGTGCATTACGTCCGTCGGAAAAGTAGGCGCGTTATCGTTCTCATCGATTACGTTGACTACGACTCGCACATTAACACCATTGAACGAAATTGCCACGAGGCTATATGAATCGCGTGTCTCTCGATCAAGTTTCACTTTAGTTCGAATTTCGCCAGTGGATCCGTTTATTGCAAGATCCGTATCCACGCCGTTGCCGGAGACTATAATGTAGGGTGGCCGGCTATCAATACCATTTGAGAAGTCATCGATGTATCCAATTTGATGGCCCACAGGCAGACCTTCGTATACCTCGAGTGTGCGTACATGTTCCTTATTCGCTGCGCTTGTTGGTGTAGCCAATGTTGCTAGCAACAGCACCATTTGGCAGGTTGTTATGAGGTATTTGGCAGAGGCAGAAGCAAAGATGGATGCGGTGACCGAATGTGTTGATGTCAATAGAGGAGGCTCTCGTCGCCGACATCTGTGGAACATTGTATAAACGTTCTGTATGACCCTGTTGCAGATGCACGCACCCTGATCACTTTGATCAATTGTTGTGAATTTATTTTTTTTTAACTTTAAATTAGTCATTTTGCTGCTTATTTTGATATTCTACGTTCTTCGATTCGTGCTAGAATCGCTTTGTGTGAGTTTTATTTTCGTCGGCCGCCATTTCAGTTTTATCTGTTTACTTGTTATTTTCCATTAGAAAAGCAAACATTTTCTTTTGCTGCGAATGAAAAATAAAATATACATATACATTAATAACTTGCAAGAGTCCGACAATAAAAATACAATTGGGTATACATTTTTTAAAAGATTTCTCTTCAATAGTAACGAGAATATCTCTACACACATATTCTGAATAATGCATCTTTTAAAATTATACAATAAATAATGGATCTTTCAATACTGGAAATTCATATTATTTATACCATGTACTAGCTCAAATTTTGTTCCAGAATAGACTTATTTTTTCCATTATTGATTCATTTGTGAAAGGATCAATAGTTTATTTCAGGCTTTACTTTTTTACTAAGCTATATCAAATTTTTCTTCTTCTACAGCATTAATAGAATTCAATTATCATTCATACCACACAGCAAGCACTCCTTACATGAGACGCTACCGCTTTGAGGTTTAACATCGCTCAAAAAGGATCTAATTTCTCGTACTAAAACCTTTTTACAATCGCAGCCCATTTCTGTACTGTAAACACCAAGTCGTTCAATACTTCACACAGTATTGTCATTACTAAACCAATTAAATAAATAAGTCAGCTCTACCATGAATTTAAAATATACTTTAAGTTCAAGTATCTCATGGAAGAACAGCGGCGTTACAATTGAAAGCATCATCCTCATAATTTACATATTATTGATTCCCTCCATGCAAATTTTATAATGTCGTGCATTACATGGTCATGTTTGATCAAATTCGGACTATCTCTTTAAGTAAATCTATATATGTATATAAAAGTGAACCCAAAAAATAGTATGACACCGCAAAACTCGAGAACGGCTGGACCGATTTTGATGATTTTTGTTTGTTGTACTCATGGAGGTACCAGTCAAATTCTTTGCTACATTTGATTCTGGTAGGTGGCGCTGTTGTCCAGATATAAATAGTTTTATGTAGCGCCGAGTAACGCTAGTCATTTATAGAAATTAAAAATTTTGTAAGCTAAGATGTTGACAATTATCATTTAACTATCTCCTACTCCTAACTTAAACTAAAAAGAATTTACATTTTCACAATCAGAATCGGATTCGACGTCTTCCGTAGTGGATTTCTTTTCTATATCGGGTTCAAGACTCGGCTCTTCTAAAAGGTCTATCGGCAATTTCCTTTCATTTTGATTTAACATTTTATTTAAAAAGAGACTTAAAAGTGGTGGATTCATTGCTTCATGAAACAAATACGTCAAATATAGATGTTGTTTCTACAATCTTCGACAATCTGCTAGTGTGCCTTATACTAGTTAAACTTTACTTTCAAATTCAATATCGAAAAACTAATTTCCCATCTATAAATCTTTCGGTTCAACATCAAAGTGTTCAACTTTTTAGAAATTTACTTCCCTTATCTATAGGTACATGCATAACTAACTATGTCCTACATGATTCTTTCCGAGTTTTATGCACTCTTTATAATAAATTCTATCACGTCCTCTCGCCTGAGATCTCGTCCTCTCGCCTGAGATCTCGTCCTCTGCGCTTAACATCATCCTTCTTTGTTGCTTTCACGAATTGGAACATACTGCTACTAAATAAAGTGGACATCGATTATTGGCTTACACATCCCTTCCGTCTCTGACCGCAAATGGTTGCGAGTAGGGGCTTAGCGTAAAAAAATACCTCCTCAGAGACGTTTGAATTTCTTATATAATATCTTACGATTAAGTTTAAATTTTGTTTGTTTTTCATTAAGTAACTAAATTACCTTTTAGTCTAATTTAATCTCTTATTATTCTTATTAAATTTTTTTTTTTTTTTTGTTTTATCTCCTCTATTAATCATTTACTTTTAAGCTGACAGTACTTAAAAATTAGTAAAAATTAGTTAAATATTGTAAATAAATAAATAAAACGCTTGTAGATTTGGTTTCGAACTTCTAATGCCGAATTAATTTGATATTGATGTACTAAAACTTTGTGAACAGCCGTGAATATCATATTTTTCGTTTTTTTACACATTTTAATGAAAAAAATTGGATTTCTACGACGAAAAGCAGCGATAAGCTTTCCAACTAATACTTCACAAAACACGAGACAACGCAAAAACAAATACACAGCAGTCAAGAACATAAACTTAGGCTTATCTCCTGTACTCTACATACCTTGAACTATATTTTCCATCATTTATATTTATTATTCTAAATAATATTAAGATTGTTTTTTTTTTTTTGTTAATTCTCAAAGTACATGTTATGCGGCAACAACAGAAGAATAAAGTTGTCGGTGTTAAACAGTTATTTTTAGGGCTGTCGAAAAAATAACACGTCGGCACAAATAAAAGTTTGACCAAGGGATTTGGTTGCTCAGTTTTATATTCTATTAAGGCAAACAAGCTTATTTCCAAAGATCTCATTTATTTTTTTGTATGAATGCTAAAATGTTGGTCTTTCCGACCATTGCACATATGGTGTGTGTGTGGAAGATGAGGAGAAAACCATTGGGTTGATTTTAAGTATTTTTTCAGGAGCACGTTGCTTCCGTGTAATCCGTAGAACAATCATTCTTATGTTATTAATTAGTATTTTCAAGATTACAGAATCTGGTGCATATATTGGCTTATCTGTTTATAATATTAATGGATATTTGTAATCTTCGATGAAACGATAGGCAGTTATTTGGTTTACTTATTTCGCAATTTATTAAAATTTAAAATCTAGCAGATAAATCGACTTAATTTTCTGAGACTATACAATATTTAGCAGGCTCTTAAAAAATATAATAAGTAACAATAAATAAAGTATTTATATTTTTTCTTTTTTCTTTTTGGTGTTTTTTTTTTTAAGAAATACATAAAATATGTCCATAATAATAGGTTTAAAAGATTCAATGTGCACATAAGCTACCAACCAAAATTGGTATAGCAGCGATTTCAAATGCGAATGTATCTTTCAACATGATCATTAAAAATCAAAGTGTTTATACGAATGATAATTATAGTAATAATATCTATGAATGACAACAAAAGTTAATATTGATAAATGTGCCTAATAATAATATCCGTCGACCGATATTACGTCTATTTAAGTAATTTGAGCGTAGTTCATAATGTGATTTTATTATTAACAATATGAAATTCGAAAATTTTGTCGCTTTAAAATTTTTATTTGGAAAAATTTACTCTCAATGAAGACGACGAATTTTCTACTATTTCAAATGGTTTCTTCAATTAATTTGAATTTTTATAATAATGAAAACATCATATGAATCAAAACGGAAAGCAAACCATGATTAACTCTAAACAATGAGAAAATCTACCTGAGTACTAAAATTCTTATGTTGCCTAAGGTTCAAAGGCTAAAGGGTCCAAAGACATCGAGTGTTAGTATTATTGCCAAGCAAAGACGGCGGCAGGGGCAATGGAATAGATCAACCACAAAGCGACGGTGCTCAAATAAGAATTTTAAAATTTTTTATTTGATATTTTACGTCGTGCATACAAATCAAGATGCATGGATTTGGTTTAATTCGTTTTTTTTTTTTTTTTTTTTTGGCCCAAAGAAATTAACAAGACAATGACTAACGCTTTTTACTTTGACTCAGCCCTGCCCAAAATTTGAAAGACTGTTTTTTTAATGTTTTGAAGATGTTTTCGCGAGATAAGCAACAATTACTATTTATGTTTTTGAGTTTTGTCTTAAGAACGAGAAGATGATTTTAGATGTAAGAAACTGAAAACAAAAGATATATTTTATTTTCACAGACTTTAAATGTCTATAAAATTGTTTGTATACATACTTTTATGAATTCCTTTTCTCTTCTTTTCCCCTTGATTCGATCAATTCTAATTATACAAAAGAAAAACAAGGTGATTGTTTGAAACTTTAATTAAAAAAAAGTTAAAATAAATTAAATATGTAGTCTCTTTAGACATTAAAAAGGTTATGTACGGTACTTCCTTACAAATTAGGTCAAAAACAAGTAAAATCATTCCTTCAGCCTAGATGTGGGATCTTTTCAAAGATGTCCCTAACCGCATGTTAAGGATCCTTACAGGCCACCTTCGACTCAGGTCTCTTAAATACAAACAACTGCTGATTCTTTATATGTTCTTTTAACATTCCTTGCAAATATCCTGCAAACAGATGCATTAAAAAGGTCAACATTTCATTTTAAAATCCATGATTGCTTTTCATAGCAATGATCCTTCGATGATTAGTTCAGTTAATTTTAAAATGAGTATGTTTTTTGTATTTGTTAATTGACATTTATTTTAATATACTAGCGTTACCGGGCGTGCGTTCCTACACCCCCTATGGGTGTTTTTTCTAAAAAGCTTTGTTGTAAAATGTGTAACTAATAATTTACGTGAATGAACAATATATTTTAAAATTCTATTATAACCTAAGCAACTTTAAGATTCATTCATTCATTCAAAGAACCTGACTGGTAACTCCATAAGTACCAAAAAAAAGAATAATAAATATCAAAATTGGTCCAGCCTTTCTCGAGTTTTTTGTGTCATACTATTTTTTGGGTTCATTTTTATATATATATTTAGATAACTCTATAATGACTCCAGTTTTACTTTAAAAAGTTTCTGTATATCACTATATATATTCTACGAAAGTGTAATTTAATAATAATAATAAAAATAACAAAAAAAAAAACAATGTCTAACGCACGAAATCCAACTTAACCAAGTGACGTGTTAAGTATAACCATAGTTAGACACAAAAGAAAAATAATTTACTTTTTGTGATTCATGTTGGCACTCTGCTACTACTACATACTTTTGATGGAAGGAAATGCCAGTTTGATTTGCAGTTGTCATATTCATTTTGATGAACTGCTTCATCTCATACGCATTAGAAAGCAGTCAAGTTTTAACTAAACCAGCTAGCAAAACCAAATGCAGATACACAAATAGCCAATAGGCAATAGTAGCATCTATCTAAAGGCGATTGCAAGAACATTGCGTGTGGTTATTCTTTCCTTTGCACTTTTTTGATATGCCAAGACAGTTGGGTTAAGCGTCTTTGCAACTAGTAGAATTATGACGTGTAGTTAAAATTAATACCAAATGACAAAAGTGTAATTGAAGTAAGTACTCAACATCTGACATTTGAGCTGTTGGTTGTGACTTGATTTCTTCTTTCACCAATTAAATTTTTACTTTATTTCCATCTAGGTAAGGTCGTTAGCATTTGAGAGTATCGTACAATGAACCCAAGCCCATTCTTAATATTTGTGCACTCTAATGAGCAAAGACCCTTGCTGATCATTAACGCGAAATATGTTCAACTGCTATTTTCTCTTTTTTGTGTATATGAATATGTACGCCCAATTTTTAAGATCTTATAAAATCCAGATATTATATAAACTATACCAATACCAAGAAGCTAATGTTGCGGAAAAGGTTATAGTGCAGATTAAGTTGGCTGGGATATTGGGATGAACCACTTTAAGACACCAAAACAAACTAAGACCATACTAGACCAGACCAATATACTATCTGTCTATCAGGTGCTACAGATTGTTTTCACAAAACTCGTTTGCAGCTATGTGAGCTAATTTATGGTCAAAGTTTTTTTTTTTTTTCATTTTTAATTACCATGCTAAGTACGTAATAAATGAACAAAAAGAGAAAAAGAAATTGAAATAAATACGCGAACAAAAAAAAAAACAAAACAGACAAAAAATAAAATAGTACATAAAAGTAATAACAATAAAAAGCAGCCAGGAAGACAACCAACTCAGTCAACCCAGGCAAGTTATGTCAAGTTAAGTAAAGCCGAATGTAACCAAATACGAAAGGAAAAGTATTAAAAAAATTTATTTCATATTTAAACTGACTCTAAAAGAGTAGGTACGAGTGAGTAGATAGATTAAGTAAATAGGGAGAGGAAAACTATTATTTTGCTCAGCCCAATACATAAATTTTCTTGAGCTATAGACTATAGTTGCCACGTTGCATTGTGCGCGGTTAACAGCAGTCACTAAAGTTGAGTCGAGTCTAGTCTGGGCTCATCGAGCCCGATAGAGTTAAGTCAACACATGCCACAATGAATAGATATGCACAAACTTGTGCTAGGAACATCACAGCAAGCAGAAGCATTAAAGTTTTTTATTGTTTTCGCGCTGCCTTTAACAAAAACAAAACAAAAAAAAAAAACCATCGACAACATTGACAACATCGACATCGGAGAATTGGCAAGTGCTGCTTCTGCTAACCAAGAGAATCTTCAAATATAGCGGCTCATTGAACGAGTATCATAAATCAATTTTGTTACTCGTCGACAAAAATTAGAAAAACAATATAAAATTGTATACAATATTGAAAGCAGCAATTAGCCGCGTCGTCATCAGCAATCCAGTACGATATCCGAAGTAATGAGCAATGTTGGAGATTATGATGACCGACATAAGGTACAACCCAATGTTGTTTGATGTTTGTATTTGAGCAGCTGGACAACTTCATTAACATAAACTGAGTGCATGTGCTAATATTTCAATTTCAAAGAAACAAAAGTTACCTATTATTATAACTTTTAAAAGGAAATGTTAATGTGAATGAGACTGCGAATGCGTGTAGTATAAAGTTATGATCATTTTAGAGTGTTTAATTAAATGACCAATATAATTCATAAAAATATTAGTAACAAACTCCATTCACTTTTAATCATCGTCGTCGTGTTCATTTTATCGCTCTTTAATGACGACTTTGACAATAAATTATTTCTTTTAATTTTATATACCATAAGTTCAGTGTTATTTCAGTCTTTTTCTGATTTCTATTTTTCTTTATTGGCATTGATTTACTGTGCATTCGTCTCTGGTTGCAAGTCAATTAAATATTTATTTATTATTTTTATCTATACAATTATGTATTACACTAAGTTCATATTCGAGTAAAATCATTCAAATCATTTACGTGAGGTTAACTTAATTTCTAAATCAAACGACCGATCCAAAACAATTTCTTAATAATTTCAATTCATTTTCTTACATTAAAATAATATTGTAGTTAACCAAGTGAAACATTTAACAAATTCGTTAAACACTGAAGTAGAAAGTGAAGAATAATTTTTGTAATACTTATTTAAAAGGCATTTAAACGCTTGAGAAATCCTCAGTATGAGTTTAACATTACTAGTACAATAAATGAGGAATTTTCACTTTCGGTTTATGGAGTGAATTTTTATTTATGCTTCAGTCCACTTAACACGAAGCGTGAATGCACGATTGTGTGTGGATTAAGTTAGTTAAACTTTATTATTAAAGACATTTCACTTAAGACAATAATAAAAATTATTAAAAAATAAAAAATAAGTCAGCGCTGACTTCTTCTGAACGCTCCCAATTCTCATTTCAATAAATCAATGTAATTTTTGCAATGAAATTATATTAAACCATCAACAGCAGTAGAAATTTTGAAGGTATAACTTGATATTAGAAGTAGTTTACCATTAAAATTGCCAGATTATACATATTTAATTATTCTTTCCATTAATAGAAGTCTTCTTCTTTGAATTCCTTCAATTCGTGTATCGGTATTTCTTTTATAGTTTTATTCATCTGAAATCTTGTTCCTTTTATTGAAGATTTGACCTTAGGCGGTGTTCCAACAATATGATGTCATATTTTGGTTAGAAACATCTTGACAGGTAATGCTATGCTGTTGATTCTATGGCATCGTGCAATCAGTCCTGCTATCCTATTCTATTATAAAACTTAGGCTTTTTTATATAAACTTTCAATACAATATTTAACCTACGGTCAATTCGCATCAGAATACACATTTTATAAATACATATTTATATTAATTTGTGACATAGATGAACCATCAATTATCTTTAACCTCTTCTCGAGCACTTTAGAAACACTGAAACCCCCAAAAAATAAACTGTGAGTGACTTTTGGTTCTTGTATAAAAGCTTAAGTCGCGATATTTGTATCTACACAATTCGTTTGCATGTAACTTGTAAATCCCTATATTCTAACTTATACATTAATTATCTGTAAAAGCTATGTACCTAAATTGATGATCATCAGCATAGGACTTCTGAGTTATGTTTGAAAAAGGTTGATACCGCACCCAATATTTTGCATTGGTTAATATTTTTTTTTGAAAACAAATTGATTCAATTTTATTGTATTTGACCCACTATTTTCATGACACTTTGCAAACAAATAAAGTATTATATGTATTTTTTTTTTATTACTAAACGGCTAATTGAAATTGTGAGCTTCAAATGCATACCGCCTAACCAATTAATTGGCTATATAACTAGTAAATATAAGTGTCAGTCGAACGCCTCTGTGAGTTTCAAGGAAGTTATTATCATCTGTTGTGAAGTTTCTTCAACCCAAACTAACATTATTAAGTACTTTTATTTGAATTACACGTTTATCCAAACAGTTTAGAGATAACCGCTTTAAACTTAATTACAGAAGTCTTCTACGTAATAACCACTAATTAGTAGTAGTTGTCAATGTCTCAAATGAAATTGACTAATGCCAAGAGTTATTTAAACCAGCCAAATCGGGTTGAGAACGACGACCGACAATCAACATTATTTTGTGGGAACTGCCACGTCATAACGCATAAAATACACATATGTACTCTCAATGCAAAAAATATGATTTATACATACACGACATACTCGATATAGTATAGTAAAATTCGAAAAGCAAAAAATAAACTAAAAGGCCACAAGAAGTTGTTGATGATGGCGCTGATGAGGAACAGCAAGATGTATGTACGTTCAACATATAGAAAATAAGAAATTCATATCTTATCAGTGCGACTGAAAAACAACATCCTTCAAAAATATGGCAAGCAGAAGAACAAGCATAATCGAAAAGCAGTGACGGCCAAAGTTAATCTGAAGAAAAGAGGACTGCGGAATGGGGATCAACGAAAAATGACAAGAGTAAAAAAGTAAAACAAAAATATGTAGAAAAACATTTGCACTTGCAGCAAAAGATGCAGCAGTATCAGTCCCAGTTGCAGTTGCACCAAGATGCAGGCCAACAGTAAGACAAGTTGACAGACATGGCAACGCTAGCTATAGAATCCGAGATCGGCTATGGCACCTTAGACAAGTTAGAAGAGGCATTGCCTGCCAGCTAAGAAAGACACAACAACATTTCTGTTATAATATACACGAGTCTTTCTCCTCTCACCTCCTCGCTAACTACTTTTGTTTATCGTGTATGTTTCTCTATTTGTTTGATTCTCTGTTTATTTGATTCTCTGTCTGTCTGCTGTTGGTTGGTCCATCTTTCTGTTCATCGATAGATATTTGTTACAGCAGAGTTGAACGGGTTGAACTTATTCCAACCGCGTGAAATACGTCTCAACGAACGGAATGGAATTCCTTAAAAAATATTAAGTGACACGACTCGGTGAATCTTATAACTTAGACTAACAAACAGTTTTAGATTTAACTTCGCTTCAAATAGACAAGTGCAACCAGAAATTTAAAATCAAACACGTATTCAAAAAATATTTAAAAATAAGTGCGAGGTGTTAAATCAAAAATATATGAAATACGCTCACGTTAAGTAGAATGGCTGAAATAACATGTCATCAACGTCATCATAATGAAGAGGCCTTGTAGTCGTACTCCAACTTAATTCAACTCAACTCAATTCGATGCAAATTCAAGCTGATATTCATTGGCAGTAAGAATCGTACAACTCAAGCTCAAACTATTGTATATCGAAACATGAAAATGAGCTCCAACGCAGAATTATTGATGCACAAATACGAGTATATTTAAATTGGCCTTGCCCCAGAGACAACTATTTGATCTTGATATATGTATGTATATACTTATTCGTATTTTTATTTCTTTTTTTTTGTAATCTGTTGTTTAATATATTTGTAATTTCCACAATTTTACATGTTCTACATTTATGAGAGGAAGTCTTATCCCAATTTCATTAAGCGTTAAAATTTATCTATGGGAAAGTTAAACTTAATCTTTGAAAATTTGTCATCCTTAAATGTTTTAAAAAGGAAATATTTTTGAAAACGATTAAAAATTTGGGTAACATGCGACCCTCCATTTTCCATTATCAACTTTATTTTATTTTTTATACTTGTAATGTTAAGAATCAAGCGTCGGTAACACCGAATAAATTGATTAAAAGTTAACCAGCATCACAAGGGGAATCGCAATGACCATGTCTGTATTGCATTTGAAATTTTAGAATTTTGGTTTTCTGTTATCTAACACAGTCACAGCGATAATACTAGGAGTGAACCTCGATAAAATAACCATATTATTTAATTCAGAGTTGCATATATTGTAGTTCCATGTATCATTTTAATAGAAGATCCTGTCGATATTTTCTGCATTGATTGCATTCCTTTGTTCTTATAACAAATTGAACTTATACTTTGAGGGATCTCTTCTGTCATCTGAAAAGTTTTAGGCATAATATAGAGCATATTTCACCTGAAACTGTAAGTTTTAGTAGTTCTTGAAGAGATTTGATGCCAACCTGAACTGAAAACATATGTTGTTTGCACCAGGTATAGTTAGGTTGGTTAATACACTCAACTTTATTTTGAAGATCGCGCAAAATAGAAGCAAAAATCGAAAATATTCATCTTAAAATTATGGACCTAAAGCAAGTGATGTAAAATAATTTCTATTAAAATTGTTAAAGCAAAAGAAAACTTTGAAAAGCGAGTATCATCTATATCTGCTCTTTAGACTTTGATTTTAAAGTAAATTGAAGTAAAATTGTTGTAAAAATGATACGAGATGAACATATTCCGAATATAATCATAGTCTTCCATAGATATTCGTAATATGTATCTGCTCATGCCAACTCACATGAAGATCAACAAAGAAATTAGTGAGCTACAGCGGCACTGCGCATGCACATGCACACTGCACTGCACATCATCAAACATCACAGTTTTCTTTCTTACCTCTATTGTGCCTTTGTTTTTGGTTTATTTTATTTTATTTTATTATCTACTCATGCCGCTACATTGTGGCTCTAGACCAAAAAAAAAAGAAAAAGAATACGCATTTATGTCCGTCGCTCGGAGTTCGTTGCCTAATGTAATTTTCTTTCACCGCTTGTGTGTGGTCCTCCGGGCTTACTATGTCGATCTTAGTTAAGAGCTAAGATGTATGTGCGTGCTACAGCTCTGTTGAATCTTTTATAGTTGAAGTTGCAGTCGCAGTCGAAGTCAGAATCAGTAAGCACTGACAGAGAGTGATGGTGCGGGGGATTTGATGCAAAAATAGATTAAAGGTGGCAAAAGTGCTTAAAGTTTAACAAACAAAAATTACGCTTTAGTCGGTGATAATGGTGCGCGACTTTGATGATTTGTGCGGAAGAGCAGCCGCAGCCATTATGCAATTTAAAGCACATTAGTACTGCTCGCAAGTTTGCTGCTTAAGTCTTTCGTTTTGCTACTAATGCATCATCAACAAAGAAATAATTATTTCCATGCTAAGAAAGTTTTACCGCTGATATTTATCTAAAATAATATCTGTAACTACCACAGTTCTATCAAAAACGCTCTGATTCTGATCACTTGCTTTAATTCATAAAAAAATTTCGCTAGATAATTTCATCATCATTCGAAGGCCACAATTATTACAGTCTTCTGGGTTTTAATGTATGCAATTAACAACCAACTAGTCAGAAAATTAAGAAACTGTACCTTGAAAAGTGTTGGAAATGGAAAATGGTCATGGTTGTTTGACAATAACCGACTCACGCAGAGGAAGAGTAAATTTAAGTCATAAAAACTCACTTGCTGAGCATTTATTTGGCTTGATGTTTAGGTTAATACATATATAATATCGAAGTTTGGGGTGTTAGTCAGTCATTCAGTCAGTCGGGGTAATTTAGCTTTTAGCAACATTAAAATTATATTTTATGTGAACAGCATTCCACACACACACACACACATTCAGGCACATAGTATACACATTCTAACTATTCCCACACAGATACTCATGTTGGCACCTTGCACCCTGGCGCTGCAGTATGCACTATGATGATCTTGGTCGGTTGTCCCGACAACGTTCCTTTTCCCAACATTAAATATAAAAATGAAGTCAAGCGGTGCTCGATTGCTTGTTTGCCTTTTTCCACCGCAGCAGCATTTAATTATCGGCTTTCCAATTATTGTATTTTTAAAACATTATTTTATATCTTTCTTCAATCTCATTCGCTGTCTCTCTGTGTAGCTCACCCGTTTTAGTTGAGTTTTTATATTTTTTTATAACTATTTAGACTATAAAACAAAGTTGGTTTTTATGTACGTTTTCTACATTTTTTATTTTAATTTTTTTTTTTTTTTTTTTTTTGTTTTCTCTATAATTGACCATTAAAATGAAGTTCAATTCTTTTTTATAAAAAAAAATCGCTTCTGAGAATTAAAAAAAAAAAAAATAGTAATAGTAATAACAAAGAATTATATTGTCTCTGCTATGCTCACTGCTCAAATAATTACAATTAACAAGAAAATCAAACCAATTCAAAACAATGCACATACTAAGTATATACATAAATGAAATAAATCTTAAAATGTCAACTCGTAAACTTGGATAAAAGGAAATGAGAATAATAAAATCTTGTTGTACTAAGAATTTATTATTTTAATTTTTTTTTTTTTGATAAAAATCCTTTCAATCGATCGACATTACAACTGCCTGGCACGTCGCATTTATCCACAGTATGGGAATAGCAGACAAATCACGTTTACATTAAAATAATTTAAGTAATTTATTAGAAACATGTGAAACTAAGGTGACAAAATTCCTCTGCTTGGTATTTGTCGGATTTCTTTTTTTTTCTTATTTTTTTAACAAATTTAGAATTGTTACTTAATTTATTCAAAGTTGTAAGAAAACAAAATTCGACCGAATCGAATCGATGAAAAGCACGCAAACATTTTTTATTTGGTTGTCGTTTAGATACATATAAATGCGACAAAAGCCATTTAATAAAAAACAAAAACTTCACTTTTTGAGAAACCTATTAGGAATTACCATCCTATAAGGTGAGCTGCAAATCTCACCTTCCAATTTAATATAAGAATATTTACAGAAAAATCCTTTCTTTGTCTTCGGGATGCTTTAATTGCAATCAAAACCATCAATCTATGTACAATACAATAGGATACGAGTAATTGATTTTTGATCACAAAAATTTTCACAAAAACTTCTGTTTGAAGGAATACAATTGGTGCCGCCGGAAGAAAAATCAAAATTTAAAAACAATCGCCCAAGTTCAAGTCAGACTCGTACACGGAAGGTTCTGTACCAGACTGGGGTTTGTATGTGAGATACGCCGCCTAGTGGTCCGATTTGGCTGATTCCAAGAGATATATAGCGCCTATATCAAAAACTTATAATGTCTAAATTTCAATTCAATAGTGCAAAAATCAAAAAAGTTTTTGTAATAAAAGCATGAATTTAAATGGGGGTTTGTATGGCAGGTAGCCTCCTTAGTGGTCCGCTCAAACTGAAATTTCGACAATAAAAGTTTCTGATGTATAGCCACCAACCTTCCAAATTTCAAGATTGTGGGATTATTGAATTGTATAGCTGCCATACAAGCCAAAATGTTTCTTGTATGGGGACGCCTTTAAGTTTTTGAAAATATTTTTGTTTTAGTATTTGTTGATGATGCGCGGAAAGAACTACACATGCTATGCATATTTCAACTCTCTAGCTGTTACGGTTCATGAGATATGACCCGAGGACAGACGGACGGATAACAAAGTCTCTTCAATAGGGTATGCTTTGGGTCCGGAACCCTAAAAACCAATGTTCTCTATTCTCCATTCTGGGCATTTAAATCATGTTAGATTTCATATAATTTGATTTTACCATTTCTCTTCACTTTCATGAACAATGAAATGAGAATAAACAAACATTTTAAAAATTAATTTGTTAAATCCATTTAATCTGAAATGACCAAAAAAGATATACAAATACCAATTGCTTAGAATCCATTTATAATGAATTTTTTTTTTTTTTTTGCATATGTAAGATTTTTATCAAAAAATTTTACCTAAATAGTCTTCAAATACTAATTTCTTTCGAAAAATGCTTATGGTTTATAAGGAGACCGATTTTTTGTTTTTTGTTTAAGATTGGTTAATAAGAATACAATAGGTTTTATAGGAGATATGTCAGTTTTTATAAAAGCAAAATTTTAAAATTTTAGTATATGTATGAAGAAACTATCACATTTCATGTGCGACGAAAATCGCAGCCTAAACATTCAGAATATATTTTAAAATATCAAATCTAATCTGTGTCATTATTTTTATATTATATCATCTTTTGTTCAGATTTCAAATTGCGTAGATCTCTTTAAATGCAATGTTAGGAACTTTACTTTGTTACACCGTGAAACTGTAAATGTTACTGAACATCTAGTAATGTAACACGGAGGACAGACACTTCTTAGTAAATTCTAAAAATAACGTGTTATTTTTTATATGAAAATCCAATTTGTTGTTTACCTTTTGTTGTAGTGTGTTGATATTGTTTTAAGAAATATCGTTAATATTTTTGGTCCCTAGTTGTGTTGATTCTTTATTCTGGCTTTTTTTTTATCAAAAATGAAATTCTTTTAAACCACAAACTAATATAAATTGAACGAGGAACAAAAAGAATATGTGAAACAAATACATGATTTCGTTTTCTTTTTATTTAAGACCTTTTATAATTTGTTTTGTTGTATTTTTTTTTTTTTTTAAATAATTTTATGTATTTGTGATTTTTTTTCTTTGCGTTTTTCACTTGGGAAATATTTGATGTTGTACATTTAAGTCCTTCGTTTCACTTGCTTGGCAATTAACAAAATTTGAATTTTCTTTCAACAATTTTTAAACTTTATTATTTCTATACATTTTTTAAATTTTTTCTTCGCATTATTTTCTTTTGATCGCAACTTTGGCACCAAAAATACGTGAAGATATCGAAAAAAAATATAGACATATATAGACACAAACACACTCTCACACTGAGATAAAACTTGCTGCCACCAAGCGCAGACACGCTGTTGTTGTTGCTGGTTTTGATGTTGGTGTTGCTGATGGAGCTGTGGCAACAGCAGCAGCAAAAACTCGTTTGACTTGTTGAAAAATATTTCTTTTCTCCTCTTTAATTTTATTTTAATTTTTTCTTTTTATTCTTTCATAAATTCTTCTCTTGCCTTGCTCGTTTGATGAAAATCACTTTAGAGAAATTAAATAGAATAAGATATTTTGTGTTTAAATTATTACTATTTTTGTATTTTTCATTTAACAATTTTCTATACAACAAAATTCACTATAGGGCACCTTTTATTATTTGTTGCACTCACCATTGAACACGACACGTTTTATATGACTTCACACTTCTCTTCACTTGATTCGTTTCGTTTTATACTGCTTTGCTTTATTGATTACATTTTTCGTTATTTGTTCAAAAACAATTATTAGTTTTTCATTATATACAATAAAAAAAAACTTCAAGAAATCTTAGACGAAACTCGGCGCAACGCAACAACGACACGATCGAATTGAATGTAAAAAATATTCTTCGTTCATGCGGCAAAACTTTTGCGACGACAAGAAAATCAGAAAATCCACGAAGTACTAAACTCACAGTTGCTCAGCGTGCCAAGGCAGAGTTGAAGTTGTACTAGTTGAGTCTCACCTGCGCAGCGCAGCATCGGTGAGTACAAGTGCGCTCACTCGGCATGGTGAATTCTCGTGGACTTGTAATGCAGATTGTGATGATGTTCATGTGGAGAGAATGAATTTTGCTAAATCAACATTAAGACTTGTTAAGTTGGTAATGGTGGTGATGTTGGCGGCTGAGTGTGGTAAATTTAGGCTATTGTTGGGACCGTGCGTTTGGAGCACGGAGAGTACTTCGTCGTATGTTAATTGTACTTTGTTATAACTTGTGGTCATTTTGTTTGATTGCGTGTTGGTGAGAAGGGTGTGGTAAGTATTATGTGGACCACTGAACATTGTGTGTGGAGAGTGTGTGTTTGTATTTCAGTTGGAATGTATGTGGCCATGCGAACAGTGTTGCAACATACACTGGGCGAAAAGTCGTTTTAAAAATAACCTAAATTATATGAATTGATTAAAATTAACTAAGTATACTTATAATAATTAAAAGCATTGAATATTGACAATTGGTAAAGATAAATTGGTTTTTCTTAGCTAATAATTTGCTGAGTGTAAAATATCCTAATGAATATTAGCACAGCGTGAGCACAAATATTTTTGTATGTCTGCTCATACATGCTGCATTTAGAATATCTTCAGAAAATATGGTCCGATCGTGATGAAAGGGGGATGCTGTTACAACAACAATCACAAGTATGGAGTATGCAAGAATTTTTATAGACACACACGCAACACATCAAAAATGAGAGAAAAAACTGAAACAATCAACAACTGACGACAGGTCCACAATTAGCCAAGAAGAGGACAAATCCAAGATCAATTGTACTGATTAAGAGAACACAAAATAGAGAGATGGAAATGCACCCACATGGCGAGCAACATGTTTAGAGAGAGACAGAAAAGCCAGTGACTATTAAATACTTGAAATAATAGTAAACCAAAAAGGTGTTCACATTGAATATGGTGGATACTAAACGGAAGAAAGATATACAAAAATGCAGCAAACAAACACGATTTAAATACAAAAAGGTAAAGAAAAATATAAAACCAAGTTTATCAATGCACTCAATACCTCAGAGCGAGCAATCCGGAGAACCTCTCTCCCAATTGAAAAAGAAGAAAATGAGAAAAACAAAAACAGACTTAAGACAAAAACACTACGAAACATGTATGTAAATTAGCCTCAGCATAACTTTAGTACAATGCGAGAGCGAACAGAGTCATCATAAGATCACAAGAGCACAAGGGGCGCGAGCGAAACACATAAGTATTTATCTAACAGAACCAGTTTTGCATCAACATTAATTTGGTCAAGAGCATAATTGTTCGTAATCATCGGGAAGCAAAGAGAGCTCCAAGGAGAACGGCAGTATAAGCAATCATATGAGTGCTTGCTTGAACACGTGAAGCTAAGTGCATTTGATCAAAGTGGAGCTCAATGGAATGCGTGTGTGAGTGGTGAGTTATAATGCTTTTAATACCATATGTGGTGAATAATTTGAAGAGTGAAAAATATGCTTCAAAGAGTCGGGAAAAGGTTTACAGAAAAAAATGTGCTCTTTTGAGTATTTTTTGTTTAGAACGGGGGTGACAAAGGTGACCATCGCAATTGTCTTATGTGTTGCGCGCTTTTCTTGTCAATTCCTATTATTATTATAAAGTACTCTTCATTTGTTTGTTTTTTTTTTAATTTGAAAACATAATATTAGAGATATTTATTATAGATACTTAGAAATATGTGTAATATATATATGAATGAAAGTGCATACTTTTGAATTGTAGATACTTGTACTCGTGTTGATATAAACAATGAATTCATCATGGATTTGGAGCAATGGCAATTTAGCGCAACTTCAAACATTGAAAATCATAATACAAAAGCAGCAACAATAAGAATAACAAGATCAACGTAGATCACTAAACCAGTAGTTAGGGTCATTCATCATCATTAGATCGGGAAATTAGTCGAACACGCACGAAACACGACCGAATGGTAAAATAACCGCAGCACCAGCAACAACACAACACGAACAACATGAGTCAAGTAGAGCAATTGGAAAAGAGGCAATTCGGCATCTCTACATCTTTCTATAAAATTCCTCATCACCGCCCAGCAATGCGAACCCCATTGAAGTTCTCTTCTTCTTTCTTTGCCTTTCTCTTGGACTCTCCTTAGTTGTCTATTACAGATGGTCCAAACTATCCGCTCTAAACTAATTAAACATGCAAAAAACGCAAAAATTCAACAACAAGAACACTGCAGTCATCGTTAAAGCAAAAGTGCGAAATATACATATAAGAAATTTCAAAAGAATTCACAAGACAAGGACAAATTTCATGCGATGAGTTTGACTTAAGGCATCGGACTCCACATAAGACTGTGACTTTGGCTGAGACATTCGACTGAGCCATGGAACATGATAAGAGAGAGATGGGAAAGAGATGAGATGGAAGATGCAGGATTAAAAAAAAAAAACACGAAGAAGAATTTGGTGGTGCTAAAACATCGCATGAATCTAAAATACATAAAAAGTGCGTGTAACATTTTTGCGTTTGTTTTATATTGATGTTGTTGCAGCTGCTGCCGCTGTTGTTGAATATGCAAAATTAGTTTAAGGAATACTAAGAACAGCAGCAGCAACAACAACACAACATTAGCATTAACAACTTTTTAGTGGGAACAAACGTTGGTGGCATGAAATCTCAAATTCTTATTGCGAACACAAAACGAGAAACTGAATTTATGAATAAAATGTATTCAGATTGATTTGTTCTTATTATTTATGTTTATGTGATTGTTAGAGTGTTGTTATGCGAAGAACAAGTGATAATCTTCAAAAGATACTTATGGGAAGACAAATGTTCGTTAAACGCTCGTATATACGAGCACTTCTGATTATGTTAGCGATTTCATCTCAGAAGAATGCCCAGTCATATGTATATGATCATCGCCGTACTATTTTCTGTGAACTGCAGAGACATCTAAGGCTCGTATCTTCCAGACATCTAACCAGTAACCATATATGGTATCGAAACAGCCCAAATCTGTCCAGGTAATGTAGTGGTCAATTGCGAAATGGTGAAAGGTTTAAATATTAATTCGAATTATAGAGCAAGCTTTCTCCAGCCTGGCTAGCTCATTAAACCAATTCCTCACATCAAGCGTGACAACTGCGAAGCATTTTTTGTTTCTACTTACCCATCTCGTACCATCCGTCTGTAGGAAGATCGGCCCCCTCTGGAAAATTTTTGGAGTTCTATAAGTTTTGATGCCTAGAACTCATATTCCTGAAGGGAACATGAATGAAAACAATATGGGCCACCAACCCATGAACGTTTTGGAGTTCGAATTGGTAGTACCTCGGGTACGAAGTCTGACCAGAGGCTTTTCTGGTACCACGGGTGGTCAGGAGCCCATGGAACTTGTTTCCGTCCTGGCCAAGGGGTACGGCCTCCTTGTGGGAGTATCGTGGTGGCTGTGGTTTAATACCCTAATTCGGGTCGACGTGTAGTTACGTTATACAACCGGCTGCTGTGACCCAGAGAGCAGCAGAGGTTTAAGATGGGCCTCGCTCCCCACCAAGGAGGGAGTCATAGTTACCAAAATAAATATGACTCAAATTTGGTACCTGTGGATATATATCCAAGGAGACGTTGATTGACGTTTATCAATCCATGTGCTTGGCACCGTGTTCTTAAGACTTCCTAAATAAGTGATCACGTTAAACAATGGTACTTCATTGGTATTTCATTGTATGAAGATCGTGTCACAGGGGGTTTTCTTTAGGAATGAGATTTGGATCTGTGGAATTTTTCAACATTCTTCTTGATCCATCTTATAAAAACTTCGCACATTAGATGAGATTTAGCGGCTTTGATTCTCCTAGGAATGTCATCCTTGATGATTGTGGTTAAGTAGAACTCCATCCACAGCTGTAAAGGGCTCCACAACTGCAAGCCACGCCTATTGATGCTAATATATCCCAAATCCACTGCCCATGCATTGAAGTCCCCTTATCTATTCCTTGTAGAATTGATATGTCATGATTAGCTTTTAGTACACAAGAGCTTCGCAGTTATAATTCCTGGACACATGTGTGTCGCTACTGTCCGGGCTGAGCATACACTTGGGCTTCGCCTGACGGGTTTTTACAATATGACCTTCCATTCCATATAGAAGGCATAATTTCGAGCGTTCAAATTGTTTTTGCTACCTCTAACATATGTGAGTAGGTGTAGTTACCTACATGTGCATAAGTGAATTTTAGCATTAAATGATAATATAGGGGGAAGAGGTGTTCAATTAAGATAATCGGTTTGAACAATTTTTGTTAATATTGTTGTTGTTGGTGATCACTACAAATATTTATAATACAAACAACAAAAATAATTTGCATTTTGAAAGTCAAAAATCTACAAAAACAAAAGAAACAAAACAAAATAGCAACAATTGCACGTCCAATAAAAAATAATAATAGCAGCTCAACAAATTTTAGTTATTGTAAATCGTAGACAGATGTCAGACAGATAGACGGAATTCGCCACCCACACATATAAGCGACAAAATAATATTTTAAACGAAATATAAATTAATTTTGCCAACAAAAAAATTTAAAAATACAGAGAATTTACTTTGTTTTCACAAAACTAAATTACTATTCACAATGATAAAGACATATCTATGAGTATGGTGTATACTGTTCCATCTGAAGGTACATTACCGTGAATTCTATTTGGGGTACTCAGAACACATTTGGTATTCGTATTAGAAGTTCCTTGACTGAAAAATGGTCATGAACCCACAGAACTAGCAGAGAAGTTCCCTTTATGGGTGTAAGGGGACGGCTAAGAATTCTCAATTCTATGTAGAATTGTGTTATACAAGCATATGCTGAGACCAATAGAGCGTATAAGATTCTAGATAGGTAACAACTTTGGCCAAGAATTACTTCAAATTTGGTACTTGCGGATACAATTTAAAGGTGGATTTAATTGAACGGTTATATATTTGTAAGATTATGACTTTTATTTTATAAATGTTAAAAACATAACAACAACAATTACAACAACTCATTAGAACTGTGACCCTGATCGCACCAAAAGATAAAAATAAATGAATTTACAACAACATCATCAATAAGAACAAGAACTCAAACAAACGCCTTCCAAACATGTCTTTCCTTATGTGTAACTCTCTCTGTATTTATTTCTTTCTTCGTCTTCATCACTATCACTCATTATTTTAGAATAAATTTTAATATTGGGGTTTCGATTTTTGATTGACCTAGCATTTGCTGATACTCTATATCTAATAATTATGGTTTTTAGAACAAGTATTGTGAGACTCACAATAAAAAACAACACAACATACTACTTTAGATTCAGTACAACGAAGCTTATAAATGTTTACACCACAATTCTTCTCAAAATTCTTTTCATTAGATTGCATTCTATTTTATTATGTGTTCATTATTCCTTCAGGCAGACGCATGGGATTGAAGCTATATTGGCCCAAACTAAAGTAATGGTATTTACGCCGTTGCTAATAGAGAAGGTATAGTTTACTGGATAATTACCAGAAATACGACAATGGTTTATACCTTTCACTGCATATAAGCAAGAACTACGGATGTACTACAACACCGCTAAATACTTAGCTATGAAGAAAGAAGAATTGGAAATAAAATTCCGAAACATCTATTGGCGCATACGTAATCGATCTGCTTTATCCACATACAACAACATTCTCTTATACAAACAGGTGCTTAAACCAATATGGACGAATAAGATTCAACTATGGGGCTGTTCAAGCTTCAACAATATTCTGCAAATAAAAAGATTTTAATAATAAAGTACTAAGATATGCTGTCAATGCGCCTAGGTGCGCATGCAGCCAGTTGTCGTCGTAATTCGAAAAAATTCCTTGGCTGACATGGAAAGGCTCTCTCACCGTATGAATACGAAAGCCTCAGCCCTTAATGAGCGAAATAAATTGAAAGAAAGGGTGAAAGGTAAAAAGCTGCACCACTTCATGTAGTATCCAACTTCGGTGCAAGTGATGTGCAGACATCATAAAATTTAATTGTACTACACAAAACCTAAACCAAATTGTTTGTTAGTTTATTTATTATTGGAGACTGCACCCGTCAGGAATTCCTTACCGAAGAACATAGACAATTTAATGCCATAGCTTAGGATAAGGTTTAGATTAGTAAAACTATAAGGAACTAAAAATTAACGTGTTTAAGTAAGGATTATGCAGCAAATTTTAATTAGTATTCAAATCGAACTGTTGACAAATAAAATGATACACTTAGGGTCTTCACTCTAACGTCTATTTGGCGTTTATTTAGTGTATACAGTGTATAGTATACAATATATAAACTAACTCCACACAAAAAAAAATATATATACTCGATGATTGAGTAGGGTAAACCTCGTATACCAATACCTGCCAACTTAGTTAACTTTTAAAGAATGGACAAGTCTGCCAAATCAAGGATATATTCAAGGGTTTCTTAACATTTTAAATTGTTTGTTTACATTTGGAAATACGAAAACAGCTGACTCACACTGATACACAGAAAAATCAAAACAGTGCATTCACATAATTGTGTATCAAATACACACTGAGTATATTGTAACGTTAGAGTGAAGACCCTGAATAAAATATTTATTAACTATTGTCACAATGTAAATACAAAACAAAAAAGGAATACGAGTAATTGAAAAAAACGCTATTATTTTCAATTAAGTAACAAAATCAGTAGTTGGTTGATTTTGGTTTTTATTTTTTGCCTGTTTTGTCTTTCTTTTTCGGTGAATCTATTCAACTACAATACATTCTTTTGCAAAGGATAATTTTAAATTACTGGAATATATCGTTACTAACATACTCGCTTTCAAATTAAGCATTCAAATTAATCAAATTTCTTAAAGACGAAAATTTGTCTTAAAAGCATTGCATTGAAACGTAGCTGAATCTTAAAAGAAATGGATACAGTACAGTGTTGATTATTTGGAACCATCTAAACTAGAGGATTATTTGAGACGAGAAAATTCTGATAATTGGAGTGAAGATTTGATTTGAAAAAACTTTAAACTTTAAATAAGAACACAGTTCAAAGGCGCATTGTGGAAATGGGTAATGAAATTGAAAGCTTATGAAGTAACGCATGGAATACTTGTTCAATAGGGAAAATGACGAGTACGCTGGCTGTCGAAAGGCTTATGTTTAACCAGATTTTTTTTTTGCTCTTTTTGAAACTGTTTTAGAGTTTTTGGATGCTAAGGATCGAATTTCAAAACAAAATTTTATCAAACCGAAACCAGACAGTGTCTTTTTAACAGAATTGTTTAGTTTATTTAATGAAGTTAACTTACAGCTTCAAGGTGACAGTTTTCATTTAATGAAATCAAAGTGCACAATTTCAGCATTTTTTGCCTGAATTAAAGAAATGAAGGAAAATTTTGGACTGGGAAAATTTTCTTAATTTCCCACTTTGTAACAGACAAACTGCCAGGATGGTGAAGCAGATATCAGCTATTCTGGCTTACCCATATTACGGCATATCGTGTTAAAGGTTTTGTTGCTTTTCCGTCCTCATAGCTAGTGGTAGGGGGTTTCAGTGTGGTTACCAATCATCTAACAAAAAAGACACAAACTGGAAATCACGAACCGAGGAAATTCGAGATTAAAGATAATTAAATTGATGCCAAATATTGGAAAAGGATTATCAAAGCGTCAGGTTCATCCAAAAAATCATTTATTTGTTGCTTAGTGCTTTTTTATAAAACATATCATACATACTAAATTTTAATTTGGTTCGTTTTAATTTGAATTTCATTAATAAATGTATATAGCTTAGCGTGTGTTTTTTTTATTGCTTTGTCTTCACTACAATTAAAAATCGGTCAAAAACACATTTGAAGTTGATGAATTTGCAAAATATATTATTGACTAACCAGGAGGTCTACCCAAAACCGAAAAACAATGCAAGTGGTCTAAGAGAAAAATGCGTCTTCCGTACTTACATCAATTTCTACTAACAAATTCTGCAAACATAGATGCAAATAAATATTACAGTATTAGCAACAAAAACATTAACAATATTTCTTAATATCAATAGACCAACATTCATTAATATTTTCATACACGCATACATATCATCTTAGATACTCGTACCTTGATACAATACAAATATGTATTGTATATAAATGAGGCAACTAAAGCATTGAAGTATGAGGAACATTAACGTTTGCCGCAACCTTTTTTGTACCCAACATTATGTAGAAGTATGTACAATGCTCATATGTATTTATACTTTTCTTGTTGATTCTTTTACCATATCATACTTACGTAAGTTGTAGTTGTAGTTGTTGTTGTTGTTGTCGTCATCCTTGAAATCGTCATCATCAACAACAAAACAACATTCGCCTGTCAACAACGAACATCATAAATTGTTGTTTAGCCACATGTTGCTTCGATTCTTTGCTTTGCTTTCATGGTTGTTTGTTGACTGTTGCTGTGTTGCCAATATTTGTGTTGCTGTTGCTATTCTAGCAAAGCTTTATTGCTGCTGCTGCTGCTGCTGTTTCTGTTGTTGCTGCACAGTTGTTGATTTCTTGTTGCTGATAGGGTTTTTTTTTTTATTTTTATTTATTTATTTGTTTATATTTTCTATATTTTTCAAGTTGTGGTATCTTTTATTATTTTTGTATGATAGTGGTCGTTTTTTCTCGTATTCCGTTTATTTTTTTTTTTTTTGTTGTTGTTACTTTTTGTCAGAGGCAAACATTTGTGATTGGGCGTAGCTGGTCAGTTGGAATCTTTTGGTTAATGTTTTGCTTTTATATGCAAATGTTTTCTTTTTTTCTTCTGTTTATTGTTGTCGCTATTGTTGTCGTCTTTAGCATTGTTGCAGACTGCCAGTATTATACAATATCATATGAAGAATTTTTATTTTTCCACAAACTAATATTTATTTAAAGAACATATGTAGATTTTATAGTTCGAGTTGCGTTTATTTAATCGATCCCCATTAAGTACAATAATATTCCATCAATGAACGAATCGCACATTAACAAACTCATATTAAATGCCATCAAACTGTCAAGTAAATAAAATTATTTAAATAAATTTGTTATTTTATTTCGGTAGCTGTTACGGCAACAACATTGGCTATTCGCCAATTCTCCATCCACAATCAAGCAGCATCGGCAGAAGCAACAAAAAAATAGACTTCATTAATTTTTAAATTATGCGAATTCTTAATGAACGCACATTTTGATGATCGCTTTTCAATTCTCAGTTCCATTCTGATTCGATGTACATTGAAAGTCAGTCGTTTTGCGTTTGACTTCATTTCGTTTAGTTTATAATTGAAATGCCTTTTTAATAAACTCATATTAGAATGGCAGCAGCAGCAGACCTACTAACACTACTGTTACACATACCTGTGCTGAGAATAAGAAGCGAATAAGAACCGAATCAGATTTAACTAAGCCGCGCTAAGTGGATTTGCTCAAGCTGCGAGTGAGGCCGAGGCTTAGCTGAAACGAGACATTTTATGTTATGCAGCTACTGCTTTTGCTTAGCTTGACTGCTTGAATGCTTTCTGATACTGATAAGCCAAACTGAGTTCGGGGCTCTACTTTGGTCATGTGCGCTAACTCGTTTCGCCGCTTTGATTAGTGGGCTTTTGAGGCCGCCACTTGGGTGGGTTCGATTTACATCATAACATCTGTATGAATGTTCGTTCGTAGCCTGACTTTTTAATGAACTTAACAATTTCGCAACTGACTCATTTAAAATACGCAAACGCCAATATTTTTTCAACGGGAAACTAATATAATTTTTGCTTTGTTTCACCAAATTAAAATCATCACATACATTTTTGAGCCATTGCCGCTACCAACAAAAGAAGAAATTCTTACAGAACTAATTGACTTTATATCAAGATCGCTTCAGATCAGTGCTTTGTTTTTGGGTTTCACCGATTCTCAGTGAATTTTAGCTTCACAACTTGTTAATAAGGCAGAATTAAAGTTGGCTTTATGCGAAAATTATTCTAATTTTGTCGCTTGCTTAAAAAGAATCTTAATTTCATTTCCTAAATCGTATTCAATTAATTTATTTGTGAATCATGGTTTTACTATGTATCTTACGAAAACGTACTCAAAGTATATGCTTATATGATTAACATCATTTGAATCGTAAATTCCTTCTGAATAAATTTCTATTTTGTGGCCTAATATCGTCTTATATTCATAAATCATTGAAGCAAAAAAGTTCATGGCTTCAAAAAGTAATTAAAATGAAGATTTTATTAACCATCTTAAGAAAATAGGCAACAGAATGAATACCTCAAGTCAAATGTATAAATAGTGATTAAACCAAAAAGTATTTAAAGAAGAAACATGTTAAATTCGTAAGTGTATAATTTAATGTAGGAAACTCAAATTCAAACATTTTCTAGTGATAAAAATAAATAAATAAATTGGAATAAATTGGTTAGGCCACTTCTGTTTCAAAGTTAATCGTAGTTTTCTTTTGTTTTCACTTTAGACGGAACTGTTAAGATTACAAGTATATAAGATCTTCCTTCATTGTTTGCATTTACGATACTTTATATTGAAGATTTCACAAGAAAGGTCGCTGATTGCTGTCTCCTTGATGGTAGAATCATGCATTTTGTGCACATGCTCATGAAACAAATATATAGAAATATGAGTAGGATTTGCTACGCTGGGATACACGATGACAAAGCATCAGAATATCTAGGTTTACTAGACGACTAGAGTAGATGGTGTGATATAGTATTTGAAATTATTTTGTAAGCTATTTTACTTGCACAAGTAGGGTTACTGGATCTTGTAGCTCCCATACAAACCCATACGTTTTTTTATTTTTGTTTTTATTTTAGTTTCAGTATTTTTTTTTCTGTAGCCCCGAGAACGGACGGACGGTTGGACGTAATAATGTTCCGTATGGTACCCTTTGTGACAGAATCCTAAAAAATAACAAAATTTAATCGGCGAAATTAATCAGAAACAATCATGTTATTGATTATTTTCATTTACCTGTACTTTCCAATATCTCCTTGTAATAATACAATTAACTTAAGATTAAACATTCGTTTATAAAATTTTTTCAATTTCAGATGGTTTAAGTGTCTTGTAGAAAATTTTGGAAATAAAACAAGGAAAATATATTGATTTAATTGATTCAAAGTACTCTATTCTTTCAACAAAACAATTTACCATAATCTATCTCCGACTATGACATGTTCACATCCTTAGCCTGGAGTGGAAAACGTGTCTGTGCTTTATCTCGAGAAATATCTAGGCAAATTACATAAACTATTGTCTCACACAACAGACACTTTAGAGCGCAGAACTCATATTTTCAACTCACAATTCCATTGGTTTGGCCATGAAACTACAAAAAGCAGCACCAAACATTTTTGCAATGCAAATTCGTCAAACTGTAGGCTGGAGCTGAGGCCATGTTCAAGTACCTATATCCTTATAAGCGCTTATATCTAAGCGTGTTCAGCTTAATATGCATACATAAGGTTTCTCAGTCTGTCAGTCAGTCTGTTTCGCTCAAAACTGTCTTTTGGGAAGTCTGCGAACATCAATCCGAGACTATGCTAAGCTAACATGTAGCAATGCTCGTCATCTAAACTGTCGAACCAAAGTCAATCTAAATGTGCTTTCTACTCAAATAAGAAATCCATTCAAAGTTACATATTACCGCAGATCTTCCTTTCGTTTGTTCCTTTTCTTCATTTCGTTCCTGCCATTCATTCCATGGGCCTTGCTTATTTTACATTCGCTCATCATCAATGGCGTTGTCGTTGTCGTAGCCATTGTCGTCGTCATCATCGTCATCATCGTCGTCATGTATCTGTATCTCTTGTTTGAAATCTTTGCTCCTGCTGCGCTTTTCTGTTTAAAAATTGCACTACTCAATGTCTTTCTCTGCGCTTTCCACGCCCCACATAAACTTTGAAACCGAACAATGTTCCTTAAACTGATTTCCCATATTTACTGACAACTAGACAAATTTCAGGCATAATTCATGCACCGCATTTGCCTTATTTGCCAAAGAGTTGCTCCCCCTTCCCATTTCTTCATGCCCAGTTACTCATTTCCTTCTTCGTACAGTCGTATAGTCGTTCTACCATTCTACTTATGTGATGATGATCTATCTTTCAATCTCTCCTCTCCATACGTGTATATCCAACCATTTATTCTTTCTGGATTGTTGCACATCGAGCATGGCATTTGCATAAGTTTGCCAAGTGAGTGAATGAGTTACTCTGTCATTTCTGGTTTCTTTGCTCAATCGACACCTACATGCGTCTTGGGTGCTCTTCATGCACTTCCCCTAAGACACTCGCAAATTAGGCTCTTGTTATAAATCTGAACAAAAAGTCTTTTCTATGACTATAAACAAATCATTATGACAAGACACAAATGCACTAATTTTCAAAACACCAAGCGAAAGAGAGAGTGTCTTCTCTACTACTCCACATGTACTGTAGTCATAATCGTCAACAATAGTACAACTTGACTAATTCAACAACAAACGCGCAGCATGTTAACACAATTCTTCGTTTGTTTTGGTTGCCATCAAAATTCAATTGAATTAGAGTTTTGAATAATTGCATCCATTGGTCAATTCGAATATCTTCCACAGCCAACAACTTCATTAAGCCTTGAGCATGAAAGTATTGCAGTCAAAACAACTCTAATCATTTTCAACACGATTTATTGTAGTACAAGACTATGGAAATTTTTAATTGTATCTTCTCCTTTAATAAACCAAAAACAAGAAAAAACACAACTGAATTTCAAAAAAACGTGTCTATTAAATATGTACCAATATGCATGAACGAATTAATAGTTTACGAAATTAGCTCAGTAAATAAAGGGGCATGTGCTGTATAAAGATAAATTTTAAAACATGCTTATTGATAATTAATATATTTTATTATGCATAAACGTCTCGATACAAACTAAAAATTAGTTTATTAACTGGTTAATAGTTGAAAATTGCATTTCAAGAGGAATTCTAATCAACCAGTCTGGCTTTTCTTTAAATTGAGAGTTGATCGATGGGAGTGACGGTCTTAGCATTGATAGTGATACCTTTCTAATATAATTTTATGTTTTAATGCTTAAACATGTAATTACAAGTATGAAAAAATTTAAATTTTTGGAATCTATGAATAGGAATGAAAAGTTCGATGTCACCAGTTCAACTCTTCATTAAAAATGACTATTTTATTATAGCTTTTAATTGCGTCTTCAAACCAGCTCGATGTTTTATTGCTCACAGTATATTTTTGCTGTTTCATTCTTATATTCAAGGGCACTGAAAACATGCAAAATTTATCTACTTTTCTTGATGATCATATTTATTGTTGCTCCGTTGATTATGCCAAGAACGTTTTCCAGACTTTATTTAAACAAAAAATTACACGTGATAGAAGTGTACCTTCTTAAAAACATACAGAGAGAAAGAGATCATCTCAAAACAAATACAACTACATACAATGTTATCAGTTTGTCAAGAAGTTTGTAATGCCGGCCACACATTATGCGATTGATTGTAAAATTTCATTTTACTTGTGGACTCTCACAACATGTGCAGGAAAGGGTCATGGCACGATTGTATGTCAATCTGTCATTCTGTCTGTCTGTCCGTCTGTATATTGCTTTTGGTTTCTGTGGCGTGTGTAATTGTTGTTGTTGTTTTTACGTTTGCCGTCTGTCATCTCTTGCCCAAAAATGAGATCTACTGCGAGCATCTACGTGTTTCTCGTTCTCTTTCCTTCGTACATTCGCTTGTGTTTGCACACACACAAGCTAGTTGCTTGCACGTTGTTGTTATAAACATTTATATACACAAACTGCAAGTTGTTGTTGTGGAAATATAATCTCTTTATTGAGAAAATTTTATTATTTTTTGGGGATATGAAAATATAAATACACATTCTATGAATTTCAAGTCTCTACCTAGTGCAATAGAGATACAGAAAAACTAAAACGTGACGATTTGTATTTTTTCACTCAAATTTTTAATATAAAATTTTGCCCAACGCTGCTAAAGAAGTTTCACTTCAAAAAGTTTTTCTAATAAAAACCTAAATTTGGGTTTGTATGGGAAATTTACGCATTTCATAGATATTCATAAGAAGCTTATTGTTTATAAATTTTAGTTCAATAGGACAAAAAAGACAAAAGAGTTTTTCTAATAAGAACCTGAATTTAAAGAGGTGGTTTGAATGGGAGGTACTGTGCCTATTCTGAAAACTTATAGTGTCCAATTTTCAATTTGGTAGGTCAAAAACCAAAAAAAAAAAAGTTTTTCTCATAAGAACATGAATTTTAATGGTGGATTTGTATGGGAGGTACTCCCTAGTGATGCGATTCGGCTGGTTCCGAAGAATGTAATGCGCCTATTCTGGAGACTTATAGTGTCAAATCAATTCAATTTCATTTCAATTTGGTATGTCAATAAACAAAAAAGAATATGAATTTAAATGGGAGGTTTATAAGTGAGGCAAGTACTAAATTTGCCCAATGAGAACTACATGCATGAAGCAAGAGCACACATTGGGCTATTGAATAAGTTTATGGCATTTTGTGTTAATATTGTATTACAAGTATATTCTAAAATGTAAATGGGTGCTGGCATTTAAGTCTTCTCGTGTTGTTGGTGTGATTTAAGAGATTGATAGCTATTATGTTGTTATAGGTTATCAACTGTTAATCTTCCCGATTTGTTCTTTCACTGTTGCAATGCGGATATTAAAAGGCTTCATCAAGCATTCTTAAGAACATCGATTAAAACCTTTGTAGAATTTTAAGATTGCCTTGTAAATAAGTAATTTGTAGTTAAGGCGAAGTGTAGAATGAGTTGAGTTCTTAGTTGCCAGTTTAACCGAATTTAAATTAAAATGTAATCAAACAGACATAAGGGAGAGAAGATTCGATGCCTGGGACAATTTATTCGTTTAAAGAGTAGAATATAAATTAATCAAATAATTATTAGAAATGATTATAAAATGCCGTTTTGATTAAAATAAGTTGTACTTCATATATGTGCAAAGATGAAATTATGATGATTTGGTATTTGAATAAACTTTGTCCAATTAAACTACTTATAATATCATAGGTTTGTTGTATATTTTAGTTAATCCCTTCTTCTTGTCTTTTTGCTAATACTACTATTCAGATTTACAAATTTTCCGGACTTGTTGTTGGTCCCTCCACCATCGTTCAATCTGCCTTTGTTCATATTAAATTTCATTGGTGATCTATGTTGCACTCGGGTTGCATATAATTTTTTTTAGCTCAGCGGGACATTTTCACACATCTCGATTTTGCCGTTGTTGTTGTTGTTGGTATTGTTGCTGCTGTTGTAAGGTAGACGCCAACTTCTTTTACTACTATATATTATTGTAGCAATACTGGAAATAGAATACAACAAGTTGAATCAGCCTGTTCTCGGCAATGGTTACTTGTCCCCTTGCTGCAATACACGGCGTATGATTAATGGCGCACATTTAATTGAGTTATTGCTACGCTGACGTCAGCGTTGATCTCTTAACCCATTACTGACAAACAGAATTCGAAATTTTAATTCAACAGCAACATAAACTGAACTGCCTCAAGAAATCTATTTTCATAGAATGTCAACTATGTTTTGCATTGCGCCTGATCTAAACAAGACTAGCATAAGTCAAGCATAAGTAAAGCTTAGCCTAGAAGTTCAATGATTTGAGTGGTAAGAACAACGATAATAAAATGATATAGAAAGAGTATCTAACAAGGTAAAAGTACTTCTCGAGTGACTCGTGCTGCATATGTGTCAATTTGTAAAAATTTCAGTCACTAGAAGTTTTTGAAGGGGGGTAAAAGCACTGGCTAAAAAGGCAAGGGTCGGCAATACGTATGCAATTCCATTATAAATTTTAATCAAATTAAAGATATGATGGCAAAAAAACAAGAATAAGACGAAAGCTATGCGAAAGTAAGGATTACAAAGTGTAAGCGCTTATCTGAAATACAATTGAAAAGACAATAATTTTGGTCAGAAAAAGAGGTTCATAACAAGAGTTCATTTTTACAAGAAGAGTCAGAGATATATTTTATATATACGCTTCCTATTATAGCAGAAGCTACAGTCGTGTCAATCTTTTATGCTGCAACTAGAGCAACTTCTCAGTTTAAGAATTTGAAGATTTTCCTTATTACACATTTCACTTTTTTTATTATTGTATGGGCATATAATAATAAGCTTCGTGAAGGGAAGTCAATCTAACTGTACTTTTATTACGACCGGTCTATTTCAATGCAAACTGTTTAAGCATTTAAAAATTTTGACATGAAATTTTGCAAATAAGTTTAGTGATAATGTAAATTTTAAAATGAATAAAGCAAGATTATTTACAATTAAAATGTAATGAAATTTCTTTTCTCTACAAATAAAAATAGAAATTTCATGTATCCGAAATGTAAAAGTCACTATTTTATGGAGATCAATCTGAGAAGTTATAAGTATAAAGATTAAAGAGCTTATACTACATTGCTTATTCCTGCTGAATTCGCTTAAGATGAGCAATGTGTAGAGAGTAGATATATAAAGATAATAAGATTAATCAAGGAATAAGTTTGTGTAATACGCGACTCCAGTTTCAGTTCACTTCGTCAATATTTGAACGATCTACGTTTCTCTTCGCACTATTCGTGGTCACCCTTCGTCACCAATTGGCCAATTCAAATTAATCAGAATTAGGCAATTACAGAAATTACAAAAATTACAAAGTAATTTTCTGACTCTTCTCTTTAAAAGCTTTTGAAAAATTGCGCATGCGTACCCAAGCAAACCGCATCCAACCATCTTCAACTAAACTGAGCCAAACAGAACTGAAATGAACTGAACTGAGATCTACCTTTGACTTTGTGCACTGATGTATTGGAGTGGTAAGCACCTCTGGACATTGCAATCATCAACTCGGATGCTGAGGTATACGCGCGCTTGTTTGCGGTTTAAAAAGGGATTTCTGTTGAGTTGCGCACAGGGAATGGAATTTTTGCAAGTCAGTCGGCTTTACAATTCGGAAATTTATTTCGTAGATATATCCACTTATATAAGCATACATACATACATAATGTATTGGTAGTGTACGTGCTGCTGTCCTGAGAACAATGCGCCGTGACAGTGTGTCAAAAAATTTTGTCGCGTATGAAATGAAACTTAAATTTTAAGTAATTGTTTTTAATGGCAAATTGAAAAATAACTTGTTTCTCTGTTTCTTCTTTTATCAGTCTCTCCTTTCATAAATATCTGTTAAATGGTAATAATCAATTTGGGTAGAAATCTCATTAAGTTTTTTTTATCATTTTTATTTGGTACAATTTACAATGCCTTCCACCACTGTGCTGAGTAGTATATACCATAAATTGTTGGTTGTCCACCTCTTTTACATTCCCCACTTCCTTATTTCTCTTTATTACAATGCTACGAGTATCCTTCTGCGCTGCGTGGCCTTCAACATACACAAATCCGCCTTTTGTTTAACTTACCGCGTCCACATTGTCTTTGTCATTTTGCATACAATGTTGTTAACATATTTTCATTATGTTCTTGTTCTAGTTGTTGTTATAGTTAATGTTGTTATTCTTATTCTTATGCTATAGATATGGTAACGATATAGGAATGTTCCCTTTTGCAAATGCTTACCTTCTACACTTCGATTTTTTTCTTATTTAGTATTAAAGCATTTGTAAACCTGATTTTTACATTAATTTCCAAATGCTTTTTGAAAGTCGTTAAATTTATCAAGTTGAGTGCCTATAAATGGGTAAATAATGTTGAAATTTCCACCTATAAAAAAATAGTGTTTGCAAAATCTAAGATGCTATTTAAGCATATTATCGGTCTACCGAACTTTATATATTTTTCACATATAATTAAAACATACCCTCCTTTCTTTGTGTACTTGGAATTTATTTCTTAGTATATAGAAATCGTTGCATATTGTAAGACCGACTGTCTGTCCGTTTGTACATTGCTTTTCGTTTCTTTGGCGTTTCTAATTGTTGTTGTTGTATTTAGGTTTGCCGTATGTCCCCTTTTGCACGTAACTTAGATCATCAACGAGCTTCTCTGTGTTTCTCGGTCTCTTTTCTTCGTACATTCGCTTGTTTTTGTACAACACACAAGCTGTTTGCTTGCATGTTGTTGTTGTAGAAATGTAATATTTTTTGTTTTTGAGACTCTTCCGGTGGATTTTCCAAAAATTTGTTTGGGATATGGCAATAGAAATACACATTCTATGAAAATTAGAAGTCCCTACCCAGTGCGGTTCATGAGATACAGATGATTTCAAAACGTGACGATTTGTATTTTTTCACTCAAATTTAATGTAAATTTTTGTCCAACGCCGCTAAAGAAGTTTCACTTCAACAAAAAATTTTTTCTAATCAGAACCTGAATTTTAATGGTTGGTTTGTATGGGAGGTACCCTCCCTAGTGGTCCGAACAAACTAAAATTTCGACAATATAAGGTGATGTAAAGCCACCAAACTTCTAATTTCAAGATCGTGAGATTACTGGATCGTATAACTGCCATACAAACCAAAATGTTTCTTGTATGATACCCCTTTAAGTTTTCGAAAATATTTTAGTTTTAGTATTTGTTGCTGATGCCCGGATAGAACAACATATTCTGTGAAAATTTCAACTCTCTAGCTATTACAGTTCGTGAGATATGACCCGAGGTCGGGCGGACTGACGGACGGATAACGAAGTCTCTGTTACGAATCCCTAAAAGGGGCGAATTTTGATGGGTGTGAAACTTGACTGAACCGAATTTTATCTCATTGTCACTCATTCATTCAATTCCACATAGACTTTGGTGAACGGTTCTTTGTACAGGTGTGGTCATATGAGTGCGGACCCATTTATTTAAAAAAAGAGCTTATTTAATTCGCTTAAGGAGATTTGATTATGGTACATCACTTTTTGAAGATAACATCGCGCAAGCTGCGTAATGTTGTTCAAGTAGCGCTAAAGGAAAAACTTCGGCGGTGTCAAATCATGCGTATTCAGGGGCCAGCCAAATTCTCAATTTCTTGATATCAAGCGACCGGGGCCAATTGTACAACGAACTTCGTATATTCCAAGCGGCGAAGCCAATCAGTTGGCAACAGTCGATGAGTCAATCGAATGTAGTGTTCCGAGGAGCTTAAATGCGCAGAACGACGGATGAATCGGATGTTCGTAGTCGGATCATCGGATCGCCTAGGTCATTTTTTTGCAAACACTGGGTTTTACAATTTTGAGTGTACAACTAAAAATTTTTAGTGTATTCGATTGGTGTATACTATTCCATAGCAAAAATCTAAAATCCTAAGACTGACGTATTGTCATTAGTCGATATCTACTCGCCCGTTTATATCCGCTAGCTTATTGAGCGCGTAATACTTACTCGAGAATTCCCCAAGTTAAGTGGCAATGAAACATTTGCGTGGCTGCAGTCAAACGAACTTGCACTCAGAGTAATAGTAAGTGAGTGACTCATGTAACCAATGCTGAAAACAAAAAAAAAAAAAAAATTCAAAAGAATTCGAATTATGTAGATATTCATAATCTTTATCATTATTTTATCAGTTTTACCTCTTTCTGACATATCAGATCAGGTAGCTGACCGAAGTTTTCCGAAGTCAGGAGACAGGTTGTGATACAATTACATGATGACGCTATTGGTGATGTACAAGTACAACAAATACAAGTTCTATGTGACGTTAATACTGTCCAGCCACTTGGCCATTCTTTCGAAATAGGAAGTACTGGGCCAGCGCAAACGCGCTTTGGTAATTATGCAAAAAATAACTGTATATTACTGTACTTTTTATTTACTTTACGGTTTTTACATATAATAATTACCATTAACTATTATATTTTTACAATACAGTTTTTCTAATTTTATTATATTTGATATTATTATTCTTCTTATAAATTTTGATAGGATTCATTTAACTAATACAGTATTTTTTATTCTCCGTTTCTTCTAAGTTTGTTACCTCATTTTAAATGATTAGACTTAGCTATTCTATAGTTTTGTTGCTTGTAGTTTTTATTTTACATTTTTGAAATAACCTTTCTCAGAATAATTTTAAATAATGCAATACAAATCCAGTATTTTTTAATTTTATTGAATTTGAGATAATACATAGTCTATATTGCCCTATTCAAAAGCTACCAAAATTAACTATCATATTGTATATGGGAGAGGTTTATTTTTTTTAAATTAACCAAAAATAAAATTGAAATGTTCGTCGCTGCACAAATTTGAAGTGTGTCTGGTAAGGGGTGAGAAATCATTTTTAGCAGGTGGTTATCGCTGAAGCTCATGTGCAAGTGAAACAAGCTAACTTACAACAAATGAACAAACGGGTGAAGCAACGGCGAAACCTGCCGGCAGCAGCTATGCCAATCTCTGTGCATTTGTCAAATTTTCCACTTAATCCGACGAGCATGCGTCTCCAACCATCCAAAAGCATCCATCCAACTAACCAACCAACTAACTAAGCATCGCAGATTGGCTGGGACGCTGCCATTGCATGGAATATTGTCGCAGTATTGGCGCCCCACAGCGTGCGCTTCAGCAACACATAATCAGACAACGGATACCAGCAGACCGACCACAGGGATCTCGTAAGCTGAGCTGACCAGACCTGTGTTCGGTTCTCACTCGTATATTTTGTTGCTGGGGTCTTACTCGATTTGTCTGTGCGGTGGTGTGAGGGGGCGAACATTTTGAATCTTTCTTTAATTGGTCTTATGAAACGGACAAAGTGCGAAATGAGATATGCGCATGTGCGCTCCTTTAGTTGCGCTCTGCTTAGCTCCACTATGGAAGTGAGTTTAGCGAGTCACAGTCACTAGCAATTTCATCGTCACCGTCCCCGTTGTCGTTGTCGTTGCTTCTGTTCATAATGAACGCATGTGGGAATTCGAAAATTGGGTTTGGGTATTGTGCAACATATTTTGCCACATTAAGTGCGATCTGTCGTCGTTGTCGTTATAGTAGCTGCCACTAGTACTGCTGCTGGTGGTGCTGGTGTTGCCTTTCGATGGATGTTGCACGCAAAGTATCTATTAGCATTGTCGTTATTTGAACCCCCCGCGTAAAATGAACGACACTCGTGCTTCAGTTACTCACCTAAGTATCTCATATAGTCGTTTCGTTTCGTTTGAAATGAATTATCTGTTAATTTGTGGCAATTCAGAGATTTACAGATAGTAATTTTGAGTACCTAACTTGCCACTTGTTGTAGTTCCCGTTGCTCTTGTCACACTTCTCCTTGTTGAATGGCTTTCCACAATAGTTTGTTGTAGCTACTGTTCACTGAAATCAAATTTGAATCTTGTTTCTTTTCATTTTTTCGATACAATTTTTTGCTTTTTATAAAGATTTTGGTAAGACTTGTTTATGGTGGAAAGTACAATTAAGAAATAATTTTCGAAAAATATTATTGATATGGAAACAATATCTGGACTAAGATAAGTTTCTTAGTTCTTCAGTTTTCAACTGCGAGTTGATAATTTCCAATTGCTGCTATCTTGCAACTTGGGGAACAGAAATTTAGTAAGTTTAATAATTTTGTCATGGGAAATTAATTGTTTAAACAAGTTGTACAATTATTTAGCCATTCTACGAAAACTACATGTGATCTAGACTGAGTATAGTCAATTGGATCCGCCAAAAAATTGATATTTGGTGTGGATTTTGCATCGGCAATTTGATTGTCGAACAACACTTAACCATAATCGGAAATAATCGACCTTCAGAAAAGTCAAATGACCACCGAGTTCGTAAAATCAACTTTAAAAGGTTTAAATTTCCCAGAATCAATTTTTTTTTTTTTTTTTTTTTTAATTTTAAGTGGGCACAATGGAATGATGAATTTTTCACAATGTTTAATTAGTTTACACATTTGTGTTCTACCAAGTAGTTATTTACTCAAGTTTTTCATATTCGCTTGAAAACTTGTTTTATTGTGCATTGTCTTCAAATTTCGATTGAGATTGAGAAAAAATTTTCTTTCAATAATTGCAGCTAAAATAAATGTAATCAACAGTCAAATAGCTCTAAGAAAAAAAAAAAGTACTCAGTTTAGATATATTAAGCTTCAAATATGCCTAGTAATTATCTTTTTCCTACTTGAAGTGCTTTCTCTCTAAACGAAAATTCAAAAAAATTTCATTAGTTTCACAGTTCAAATACACTTTCCTTAAAATAGTGTATACAACAAAATGAAACTCCTTTCACTTTTCTTGAACTTTCGCATTGATTAGACGCGAATAAAAAAAATCAAGAAAAAAAGCGCAATAACACGAAACTGACCGGGTGGCTTCTGTTGGTCATCATTTAAGTCAGGAGATCTCAGGGTCAATTGCTACATTACTGAGAACAATGAAATTCAGCTTCCACCAAAATATGTTGGCTTTTGTCGTTCTTCAAATAAATACGACATATTCATATGCTAGACCGACGCAAGGAGGTCGACAATGAAATTAAAATTGAAAATTGTATTTCGTTTGTTTTTCACACTCGTCACTTTAAAGGGTTCTGGACCCAAATCTCATAAACCGCAATAGCTAGAGAGTTAAAATTTTCACAGAAGGTGTAGTTCTATCCGGGAATCAGCAACAAATACTAAAACTAAAATATTTTCGAAAACTTAAAGGGGTTCCCATACAAGAAACAATTTTGTTTCTATGGCAGCTATACGATCCAGTAATCCCACGACACGAATATACAGGCGCGGTATATTTTTTGGAATCAGTCAATCAAACCGTAATCTGGTACGAAACCCTGCTTGTACGAGTCTGACCCATTTTTTGAATCGTTTTCAACACATAAAACTGTGTATTGGAAATTGTACAGCGTTTAGTTTTAGGTTTAAAAAAGTAAATACCATTTAAAGTGCCCAATTCAAACATATTGCTTGCATCGCTGAATCATCAATCATCAATTACACAGACAACATAGAAATATAAATTTTGTGTTATTTTCTTTTACAATCGATTCCTTCATTTTTGCCACTATTTATTTAACTTATTGGAGGTTTAGGTTATCCCCGACAATTGCGTTGTAACATTTATTATATTTTGTTATATTTTTTTGGAAAAACCATCTTTGGCAAAAGTTTTGAAATCACCTTATCATCTGATATGTTTTGAGATTCAACAAGAATATTATGTTGAGCAACAATTCCAATTTGATATTATTACACATTTGGACCAAGATTTTATTTCATAGCATAAAAAAAATAGAACTAGTATTTGCCTCGATTTGATAGAAAAGGTCAAAAATTGTCATAAGTAAGGGGTGAATTTTTCTGTAGGAAACACAGCCATTGAGCATTAAAGGTGCGTAAATGGATGGCTTAAGGCCGGGTGCCGCATACAAAACACAGAACCAGAATCCAGTACAAATATCAGTTACAGTTGCAAAGTGTCATTAGGAACTAAAACTGAACTCAGTGTATTTACTACAAAAACAGAAACAAGTATGTACCTTTGACTTGTTTCTCCTGTCGGTGGCAATGGCAAAATGTTAAAAATTTGTCATTCAAGGGCATTTGTTTGTTATAATTTCATGTGTTTTTTCTAAACACGGGTTGGTCAAAATAAAAAGTTTATTGAAACGCATATTGCCAGCAAATCACACTAAAGTTTTAGTTTTAGATGAGTAATACTCAAATTAAATGGCACAGCATTTAATTACTTTAAGCGTTTCTTTTTGAACAAAACACATATGGAATAACATAACAAAGATATTCAGTAAGTGATCGCAATGAATTGGAAAATATATCTTTATATATAAAATTCGAGTGTACGAAATTTTGTGACTCTTAATCTCATAAACGGCTAGACCAATTTTGATAAATTTTACTTTGTTTCACTTATTGGGTCATCAAGATGGTTTATGCTTCAGTTGGATCCAGTAAGTGGCGCTGTTATCGAGATACAGGCACTCTTTTACCAAATTTTTAACATTTTTTTATTTAGCGCACACTATACTCAGCCGATTAAATGACAAATGAATGCTAATGAAAAGAGTTGCATACATATTTTTTTCAATTTCAACTTTTAATATAATATTTTTAAGTATAAAGTTTTTTGAAAACCACTGCAATGCTTTTAATGCTTTGATTGTTGTTATTGCTGTATTTTTTCTCTCTGAGTACGGACTTTTTGCGCTCTTCCTTTCATTTAAAGTCGGACAAGAAAGAGACAGTGTGTTTCGTTGTTTGTTTCGTGATTGAGGCTATTGATCAATTTTGGTTTGTTGATAAGGGAAGTGGGAGGGTCGCGGGTTAGTCTGTACCAAAAACCAAAATGTGTTCTGCTTACTTTTTTTCTCTTCTTCTTTCGCGTATTTAAGTATTACAAACATATTTCGAATACCATGCGTACGAAGTTTCGGCCACAACTAGTTATTATTATACTCTTCACGTAGTGAATAGTATTATAAGTTTGTCATGAAGTTTGTAACAGGCGGAAGGAGGCATCACAGACCGCATAAAGTATTGTATATATATTCTTGATCAGCTCGATTAGACGAATTGATTAAGCCATGTCCGTGTGTATGTATGCAAACAACTCCCTCAGGTTTTGAGCTAGAGAGCTGAAATGCACGAACCTTTATTTTTGCCATACGCAGTACATTTGTCGGAACCAGCCGAATCGGACTACTAGGGGGGTACCTCCCATGCAAACCACCCATTTGAATACTACAATAAAACATTCACTTCGTCCCGTTTTTATTATACATTAAAATTGATTGCTATTGTTTTATATTGCAGAATATCATGGGTTTATCTACCATACAAATTGGAAGAATTCAGTGTATCCATAGGTCAGTTTGTCCACTACATCCGCGGTAATCGCAACAAAGCAACATACATTAAATTAAAATATGAATAACTTATGATGTACAATAACATATGAACTACCACCACAGAATACACAATTCCTTCAGGCCTTGTAGTAGAAAAGTAGACACTCATATGAAAATCATTAGAATGGAAATGGTTCAATCTCTCGATTTTCGAGAATATTGTATAACATAAAAACGACTGTGAATAGTGTTTATTACATAAATAAATAGGTATGTGTATATGTTATAAATTTTGATCAAGAGTTTATGATCTGAATTTAAACAGCAACTGGCTTCTAGTCACCGCATTCATTTCTTTTTGAAGTTTTACTGCTTTTTTTTTTAAATAATAAAAATCATTACAGGCCTTCATCTCAATTTTAATGTCCCCAGCAGTCGATATAGCCCTGAATAAAAGATGTTTGCACTTTGGCTTAATGAAAAAGGTATACTTAGTATAGGAATTATCTGTGAAAATCATATGAAAAGATGACAGGTGAAGTAAAAAACCACAAGTCAATTGAAAGAGGGAAAAATGAAAACTTATGTTAATTATGTTATGTAACAGAAAGGAACAAAATAAGTACACAGGTTTTGGAGTCAAATGGTAATGTGTCACCAGTTAATTTTAATAAAGTGTATAATTCATTTTCAATACTTTTTAAAAACTTTAACTACTAGAGAAAAACGTTACATCTTTTTTATATCAAAAATTGCGGCATGTTTAAAACAAGAAACCACTTTATAAATATAAAAAAATCTAAACAAAATATCCCAAGACTTCTATAACCTAATAATTGTCTTAAGAGAGAACAAGGATGAAAAGAAGAAAAAATTGGTTAACATGCTGCGGCCTCTGCAGGTTGTGGGTATGTGTACCCCGAAAACAGGCGCAGACTTTCAATGATGCTCAAAACTACTACAGAGTATGAAGTATAATTGGGTTGAGATGAAAGAGTAGTAGGTTGGAAAAACATAGACAAACGGGCAAAATGAAGTAGCAAAAAATGGAGCCATGCATGGTGGGAGGGGGTTAATCAAATTGGTATGTTATGGAGTATGGAGGAAACTAGCCCAAAACACGATTAACCCACATCTTGGACGCGATCATAAATTATTATGCAGTGGAAGCGTCAAATAAGCGAATAAGTAAGTGCACCATGAAACAACAACATGAGCAGAGCATGTCGTCGAACCAACCACAACAACAATAGTATCTACATCAAACAAAAACTGCATTTTTGAGTATAAAACAACAGCGTGCTGCAGCTGATTTCGAGGTTGCTATAAAACTAACCCGCCAACCAACTAACCAACAGTAACGAAAATAATGTGCAACTGGAGTCGCATCCAATGCCACATGAGCACCACAACAACAAAAACAATAAAAAGAGAATGATGGGAATACCGATGAGGAAAAGGAGGAAAAAGGAATAACCAAAAATATTTATACCAGAAACATGACTTTCTAGCGGATTTTATAGTCTACCTTCGCTTGTTGCCGCCATCGACCGTCGCCGATATGCAGCGATGCAATGCTACTGATTCGCTCATACAAGTGTGTATCTAGTGCTGCGGGTGTGCGCTCCAGCACAACGTGGAGCAGAGGCATCCAAATCTGGGACTATATATATGGCGGGACACACTGAGCTGAACAGAGCTTGGCGCATGCGCTTTGTATCAAACATACCAACAACCACAACTTACAATGTTATAGTATAATATGAAAGTATGTATTTATATTTCACTCTTGCATACTCACAGTTTTTTCATCATCTATTTTGTTTCTTTTCTTTTGATTTCACTTCTTCTATAAGCATTTTTCTACATTTAATTATTTTGTTAAAAAGTTTTGACACCGTGGCGCATGCAGATTTCCTGCCACATTCCTGTTCGCCCTCTTGCCAAGTTAGGCGAGGCCAGTAAGCTTACCGTGCAACTTATGTAGAACTGACAGACGAACCGTCAAATGAACTGACAAATCCAAATATAGAGACAGACGTACAGTCAGATAGACACTCAGACAGACAGACAAGCCAAATCATGACGTCTATTGACGCAAGGAAAGAAGGCAAGTGGAGGCGAGGCAACCTGAACTAAAGTTTATAGCATTAATGGAGGCATGATTACATACTACGAAAGACAGACTGGCAGACAGATATGCAGACAGACAATTAGATAGATAGACAAACAGTAAGACAAATAGACAGACATCAGGTAAAGTAAAACGTTTTGTTCACTTGGATTGCTAACAAATGCTCAATTCCAAGATGTGTTACTCTTGCTACAGCTGCCACTGCTGCTATTGTTGTTGCTGTAGTATCTTACACATGCATAACAGCGTCAAAATGTATTTAGATTAACAGCAACAATAAGTAAGTATTAAGTTGTTTGATGGTGGTGTTTTCACTGTTTTTGCTGTTTTGGTTGTTGTATGTGTCAAATCTCATATCGAGGAGAGTCCAACTAACAAATCTGCCATGCCGTGCCGTGCCGTGCCATGCCGTGTTGTCTCTCTTTTCCTCCATCCCAAAGTTAGTTCATATTTTGCTAATACTTACTTATAAATATATACGAAGACAGTACATATGTGGAATATACATGAATAGGAATATATTGAATTCTGTGCAGCATCCTCTTTATTTTTTGTAATTTTCTTTTGTTTTTCTTTCATCTTTTCTGCAGTATTAAGAAAATCGAAAAATTTTACTTTTATATAATTATTAAGGCATTTGTATCGGAACCCCTTAGTCACATGCATTGCTACTATTATTATTTTATGAAGTGCTCTTTCGAAAAGTTTTGAGAATTCTGGCAGCAGGATTATAGGTTTATATAACTTTACATTACTTTACGATAACTGTGAACTTCCATTGCGAGTAGAAAGAAGGAAAATGATGAAAACGGATGATGCCGTTGAATAGTAGCTCAATAAAGAAGACACTATGATTTAGAAGGGTTTCAGCAACCTACTTACAGTCTCGATAAAATTGAATAAGTTTCATTCCACTTAACAGGCAAACTTACGTAACTCGTATTCTATATCTCGAACAAAATCGAAACTTGATGCAAGGTGATTACAAAGAATGGATATGATTGACTCCTAATATACTCGTACATAATTTCCACAGCTACTCTTGAGAATTTATTAATGTGTACAATGAGATTGCACCAAAAAAAAAATTTCAACTACAAGTATTGAACCATGATGACAACAGTTCGGAAGAAGAGTTCATTCAAATGCCTTGACAATTTATACTCATATTTGCAATTGAATAGTACAACAATACAACTGGCATTAAAGAAATTAGCCCTCTTTCACTGAAACTAATAACAAGAATGGAAATGTTTAAACACAATTTACTGAGTATTTTAAGAAACTGTAACCTGATTTTAAGTAAATAAAAATCTGCCTAATTTAATAATTGCACATTTCACCAATTTCCCTACTTTTAGTGTTTTTTTTTTTAAGTCAGAAGTAAAACTAATATACTTATTGTATAATATATATAAAAATTAGAATTTGTTTGTTTGTTTATTCAAGTGTGACATTTTGTTTATGTATAGAGCTTGGACATAAGTTGGATAGTTTTAGCAAAGTTATGTGTCAAAATTTGCATATTAAAATTAGGGACATATTTTAAAATCAATCAAGTCATCTGTGTCAAACATCACAGAGAATATTGCAATTTTTTTAAATCAAACTATTCGATTTGTGTGATGTTTTCAAAAGTACTTCAAGTGCTGTGCCATCTACTACAGTTTTTTTTGAATAAATCAAAAGACTGTATAATACAATAATACTGAAGACAAGGCCAGGGAGGAGTGCATTTTTGTTCTTTTGGTAAATCACTGGAATTTTGAATATGCCTATCCCTTTGTTCAAAAAAAAAAGTCCAATGGGGAATGAGAATGAAATCCCATAAATGTAATTTAACTTCAAAGAATTCGATTGGCCATGCGACGCTGGGCCGAGTATTGCAGTGTTCAATAAAATATATTTAAAAAGATGTAATGGAATTTAATTCTGTTATTTTTTCAATTTCGTTTGGATTAAAGTAAAATTGCTATAATATTTGAAAATATACAATATTTTATTTCGTTTTCTATTACTCATTAAAAATATTCTTTTATAAAAATCTTAAACAATGGAATATGTTCTGTTGTTTCTTTATGTTCATCTATCGTATAGTAATAGAAAACATACACTTATTATATTCTTCTGAGCTATGAAATAAAATAAAATACCGTTAACTAATATACATATAACTAATTTTATTGAGGTATTCCAATATGCAATAATTTAAAATTTTCCAATGTTATAAAAGAAAATAGATGAATATAATTCCATTTTTAGTTTTTATGTTAGCTCGTCGATCAGCGGCAGCATACGTGCTGGTGCTACGTGTAAGTGACCTATTGCCGGGGTGGTAAATTATTCTCATAGTAAAAAAAAATTTGGCCTAACTTGATGATGGCCTTGTTACCTAATAGTAAAAGCAAACGTTGATACTACTTCGAACCACCACTAAAAATGTTCATGGATACATTCTGAGGAAGCCAGTGGGGACTGGCAGAAGTTGACGGCAAATTAGATTCTAACATTGAAATTAGAGGGAAAGTACAATATAAAACATGAATGATTGGAATAATTTGTTGATTTTTTATAATCGATTGCAATGAATTTAGAAAATTTAACAGACCCAGTCAAAGTATTTAGGCCACTTAAATAATTGGGCTTAAATGTATTGGGAGCCTTTTTGTCTCTTTATTTCTTTGCAGCAAACATGATCAAATCAGAAAATCAACTTAAAAACAAACAAAGTGGCACAAATCACAAAAAAATAACAAAATCACAAAACAAAATAAAAATTAAATGCAAATTAAAACATTGCGACCCTTGGCAAAATGAACAACAGAAGACATACTGACATTTACTATTAATTTATGCAGTTTAAAACTATCGGTTGTACTTTTAACACAATTCATTGCACATACTATGAGTAAATGATCAGATCGCATAAAATTTCAAATATGTAAATTGGGTTTAAACCGCTGTCAAATTGGCAAAGTAGCTAATGGACAAATGCACACAATATTGTTTGAGGGTATAAAAAATAAATTCGATTAAAAACGCGAAAATAAGTATTTTAATTACAATTTACACATCGGTAACATTCAATGCGAATATTTGCCACAACAAAGTGCCATTTTGTCTCCGGCAAATTTAATGAATGAACAACTTTAAAATTTTCAAACACACAATGCAAAGGCACGCATTGGACATTGACTAACTACAATACGTAACTTACTTACAGACAGTCAGACAATTGCACTTGACTGTAAGTGGTGTTGGCTGCCATTTTTGGAATTTTAATTGAAATTGAATAGAAATGAAACTAAACAAAGCCAAAGACTACTCACATGTATGAATACCAGTGCAATTTATTTACTTGTTGCTCTTATGAGTTGCGTCCGCTACCAATTTGCTGGAACAACGATAGTCAACTTATTACTTATACGTCGTGTCGTATCAACTCATGTAGGAAAGGCCAAGCCAGGCCAGACCGTGTCGTGCCATTTCAAGACTTGAGCTTTATACAGAAACGTTTAAGTGGCCATCAGAAAGTCAAAAAGTTAATTATAAAGAATATGGTATCAACAACAGCAACACTAATAGCATTATTTTTCTATTAATAATAAAAATATGTAACTTATTTTAAATTTCATTTTATAATTTAATAAAAACATATTTGTTGGTCACTTTATAGCCGTTTTGACCCAAATTATGTAAAATAAGTACATATAATTATGTACCTATAACAACAACGAGTACAATTGCGAAATATAATCGATTATTGGCTTTATTCCTATTCTTTTGTTGCCTTTGAATTTGAATGCCCCATTATTTTGGACAATGAGTTGAGTAGTTCGCGTTATGTATCTCAGTGCAGAATTTCTATTTCAATGAAATGATAGCGCATGTAATTTAAATTTCACCTGAATTGTACGTGCTTTCAACTCATATTCGATTTTCTCTTCAGTTTCCTATTTCATCAAATTTATTCTCAGCGTCGAGCTCATGATCTTTGTTTCGACTAAGAAAAGTAAGAAATCAGCCAGAGACGCCCGCGGTCACTGGGTTAATTGCAAGATTGCAATAAAATCAGCAAACTCTGAGAATTGCCAGTTGGTCTTCCAATCTGAAGAAATTAAAAAAAAAAAGAAGGAAATATGAACATGAAAATTCATTATAAAAATGTAACAAACTTTCGTACTTAGAAGACAAAAAACACTTTCACTTGCTACTTGTGAAGAAAAAGAAAGGGAAAACACAGCATTGTGAAAGGCCTCATCACAGTTGGGTAGAGAAAATCCAAACCAAACAATGAAAAAATAATAGAAAAAAAAAGTGCGAATCTCTAGTCCATTGATTCTTTAGAGAATTTCACTATTGCCATGTAATACTTGTATTATTTGGTAAATTCAGTCACAATAGAAACATTTTTAGGGTTCCGGACGCAAAGGGTACCAAAGGGAACCTTATTGCGGAGATTTCGGGTCATATCTCATGAATTGAAATAGAGTTGAAATTCAGTAGTTCCATGTAGTTCCATCCGGGCATCAGCAAAACATACTAAAATTAAATTCTTTTCAAACAAAGCAACAATTTAAATTAACAGCATTTAAGTCTTTACGAAATTCTAAACTCACACATACATCTTAACTTATGTTTACTTGCACTATTTCATTCTGCTCCCTAAATATTTATAATTATTATATTAAAGCTATTTAGGCAAAGATTAAAATGTCTGCGTGGTGTAGTGGATAGAGGGTAGGACTGGCAAACCGAAGGCGTGGGGTTCGAGTCCTGCATTGGAAATATATGCAAGTTAGAAAATAAATAAAAATAATAATAAATAATAATAATAAAATTTCAATGAATAATAATAATAATAGTAAATCAAAATTTTGTTCTGAATGGAGCTGCACTCTACACGGGTGTCCCACGACACCTTTTTCTTTTTTCACTATTGAACAGAAATTTAGGCACTATAAATTTTTAAAGTAGGCGTGGTGCACTTGTTGGCATCAATAAAATCGGACCACTAGTGGAAGTACCTCCCATACAAAACCAAATCTGGTACGGAACCTTCCGTGTACGAGTCTGGCTCGAACTTGGCCGACTTTAAGTTTAGTTTACGATATTACTTTGTATAGCTTATTAGAGTTGACTTAACTCGACCACAGCTTGCAACATAATTTAAAATTACTAGTGCGTGATATGATTTTCGTTTTTTTTTTTGTGTTGATTTCGTTACACCGATAACATTTTGATATGATATTTTTCCTTTTTAACCGCCTTCAAAAAATGGAGGAGGTTCTCAATTTGTCTAGATTTGATGGAGTCACACACCTTGTTATATGACAAAGCGTCAGGGAAATGCATATCGGTATCGAGTTGGGCAAACACACAAATGAAAAGTATAAATGTTTTTTCCTCTCCATGAGCACAAATACAATTCAATACGATCTCCATCTCCACTAAAAATAAAAATAATTGTAAATTGAGTAGAATAAGTTGATTGTAAGTTGTAGACACAAGAACTCGAAATAATTTTTTTTTTTTAGTGCAGTTTTCGTTTAAAAATATTTTTTTTTTAAGTCGGTTTTCTATTGTGTTAAAATTTTTGTTTATTTCTTTCTCCGTATTTCCAAATTTATTCATATGAAAACAAACAATGAAGACCGCAATACTATTTGAGTTATGTAATAATTTGGATTTTTGAAACTATTCTAGCAATGCACACTGTGCCAGATGCCCAATTATTTGGCATAAATTACAAAATTCTTATAAACAAAACAAGGCAATTTATGAATTAAAATGTATTTTGGTGACAAATTGAGTAATTTTCAAAAATGAAACTGTGATACTGATGTTCTTCGAAATATACTTTTGTTCTAAGCTCTTCACTCATTGGCTTAAGTAAAAGAAAGAACTCAAAGTGATCTATTTTCGAAATCAGGATAGTCGGTAAGCAGAATGAATGACAAGGCAACTTCATGAATTAGAAAAGTATTTGAGAGACAAAACTGAGTGATTTCTCGTAACGAAAATGTGATACTGATGTTTTTCGAAATATAATTTTGTTCTAAGCTCTTCACTCATTGACTCAAGCAAAAGAAAGAACTCAAAGTGATCTATTTTCGAAATCAGGATAGTCGGTGAGCAGAATGAATGACAAGGCAACTTCACGAATTAGAAAAGTATTTGAGTGACAAATTGAGCGATTTCCTATAACGAAACTGTGATACTGATGTTTTTCGAAATATACTTTTACTCTAAGCTCTTCACTAATTGACTCAAGCAAAAGAATTCACTCAAACTTATCTATTGACTAATCAAAGATAGTCGGTATGCAGAATTCGCGACAACGCAACTTTATGAATTAAAATTGTATTTTAGTAACAAATTGAGTACTTTTTTAATGAAACTGTGATACTGATGTTCTTCGAAATATAATTTTGTTCTAAGCTCTTCACTCATTGACTCAAGCAAAAGAAAGAACTCAAACTGATCTATTGTCGAAACAAGGATAGTCGGCAAGCAGAATTCACGACAAGGCAACTTCATGAATTAGAAATGTATTTGAGTAACAAAACTGAGTGATTTCTCGTAACGAAAATGTGATACTGATGTTCTTCGAAATATACATTTACTCTAAGCTCTTACTTATTGACTCAAGCAAAAGAATTCACTCAAACTTATCTATTGTCGAATTAAGGATAGTCGGCAAGTAGAATTCACGGCAAGGCAAATTTAAGAATTGCAATTGTATTTGAGTAACAAACTGAGTGATTTCCTATAATGAAACTCTGATACTCCTGATCTTCGAAATATACTTTTTTTCTAAGCACTTTACTCATTGACTCAAGCGAAAGAATTCACTCAAACTTATCTATTAACTAAACAAAGATAGTCGTTACGCAGAATTCGCGACAAGGCAACTTTATGAACTACAATAGTATTTTAGTAACATATTGATTAAATTTCTATAATGGAAATGTGATACTGATGCTCTTCGAAATATACTTTTACTCTTAGCTCTCCACTAATTGACTCAAGCAAAAAAATTCACTCAAACTTATTTATTGACTAATCAAAGATAGTCGGCGAGCAGAATTCACGACAAAGCAACTTCATGAATTAGAAACTTATTTGAGTAATAAACTGACTGATTTCCTATATCGAAAATATGTATACTGATGTTCATCGAAATATTTTTTTGTTCTAAGCTTTTCCCTCATTGACTCAATCAAGAGAAAGAACTCAAACTCATCTATTGTGGAAACAAGGATAGTCGGCAAACAGAATTCACGGCAAGGCAAATTTAAGAATTGCAATTGTATTTGAGTAACAAACTGAGTGATTTCCTATAATGAAACTCTGATACTGCTGATCTTCGAAACATACTTTTGTTCTAAGCTTTTCATTCAATGTCTCACGAAAAACAATTCACTTAAACATATCTATTGACTACACTAAGATAATCGGTAAACAGAATTCGCGACAAGGCAACTTTATGAATTAAAAATGTATTTTAGTAATAAATTGAGTAATTTTTTAATGAAACTATTATACTGATGTTCTTCGAAATATACTTTTGTACTAAGCTCATCACTCATTGACTCAAGCAAAAGAAAGAACTCAAACTGATCTATTGTCGAAATAAGGATAGTCGGTAAGCAGAATTCACGACAAGCTAATTTAAGAATTGCAATTGTATTTGAGTAACAAACTGAGTGATTTCCTATAATGAAACTCTGATACTGCTGATCTTCGAAACATACTTTTGTTCTAAGCTTTTCATTCAATGTCTCACGAAAAACAATTCACTTAAACATATCTATTGACTAAACTAAGATAATCGGTAAACAGAATTCGCGACAAGGCAACTTAATGAATTAAAAATGTATTTTAGTAATAAATTGAGTAATTTTTTAATGAAACTATGATACTGATGTTCTTCGAAATATACTTTTGTTTTAATCTTTTCACTCATTGACTCAAGCAAAAGAAAGAACTCAAACTGATCTATTGTCGAAATAAGGATAGTCGGTAAGCAGAATTCACGACAAGCTAATTTAAGAATTGCAATTGTATTTGAGTAACAAACTGAGTGATTTTCTATAATGAAACTCTGATACTGCTGATCTTCGAAACATACTTTTGTTCTAAGCTTTTCATTCAATGTCTCACGAAAAACAATTCACTTAAACATATCTATTGACTACACTAAGATAATCGGTAAACAGAATTCGCGACAAGGCAACTTTATGAATTAAAAATGTATTTTAGTAATAAATTGAGTAATTTTTTAATGAAACTATTATACTGATGTTCTTCGAAATATACTTTTGTACTAAGCTCATCACTCATTGACTCAAGCAAAAGAAAGAACTCAAACTGATCTATTGTCGAAATAAGGACAGTCGGCAAGCAGAATTCACGACAAAGCAAATTTAAGAATTGCAATTGTATGTGACAAACAAACTGAGTGATTTTCTATAACGAAAATGTGATACTGCTGATCTTCGAAACATACTTTTGTTCTAAGCTCTTCACTCATTGACGCAAGCAAAAGAAAGAACTCAAACTGATCTATTGTCGAAATAAGGATAGTCGGCAAGCAGAATTCACGACAAGCTAATTTAAGAATTGCAATTGTATTTGAGTAACAAACTGAGTGATTTCCTATAATGAAACTCTGATACTGCTGATCTTCGAAACATACTTTTGTTCTAAGCTTTTTACTCATTGACTCAAGCAAAAGAAAGAACTCAAACTGATCTATTGTCGAAATAAGGATAGTCGGCAAGCAGAATTCACGACAAAGCAAATTTAAGAATTGCAATTGTATGTGACAAACAAACTGAGTGATTTTCTATAACGAAAATGTGATACTGCTGATCTTCGAAACATACTTTTGTTCTAAGCTCTTCACTAATTGACTCAAGCAAAAGAATTCACTCAAACTTATCTATTGACTAATCAAAGATAGTCGGTAAGCAGAATTCGCGACACGCAACTTCATGAATTAGAAACTTATTTGAGTAATAAACTCTCTGATTTCCTATATCGAAAATATATATACTGATGTTCATCGAAATATTTTTTTGTTCTAAGCTTTTCACTCATTGACTCAAGCAAAAGAAAGAACTCAAACTTATCTATTGACTAAACAAGGATAGTCGGTAAGCAGAATTCGCGACAAGGCAACTTTATGAATTAAAAATGTATTTGAATAACAAATTGAGTAATTTTCTATAATGAAACTGTGAGACTGATGTTCTTCGAAATATACTTTTATTCTAAGCTCATTGACTTAATTAAAAGATTTCACTCAAACTCGACGAAGCCAATTTATTAATTAAAAATGTATTTGAGTAACAAATTGCGTGATTTTCTATAATGAAACAATGCAACTGATGTTCTTCGAAGTTTACTTTTGTTCTTAACTGTACACTCATTTTTATCTGACTCAAGCAAAGAAAGCACTCAAACTTAGCTATTGGCTAATCAAGGATGACTATCCTTACCGACTAGCAAGCACAAGGCGGAGCCACATTTTACACAGAGCTCGCTACGATTGATTTACTCAAAGATACTTTTTTGAACGATTAATTTCACGTATTGTTCTTATTAAGTGGCCACCAAGATCGGGTGACTTAATCCCATTGGATTATTTTCTTTGGGGTTATGAAAAGCCACTTGCCTACGACGATAAACCAGAAACAATTGATTACCTGGAAATCAACATTCGAAGAGTTATTGGCGAAATACGGCCGTAAATGCGAAAAGTGTGTGAAACTTGAGGTGAAGTAATTTATTTAAAGTTGTGTAACTATAAAAAAACACCCTTTATGTGTATGTCTCTATATGACAAATGGAGTGTTTTTTCTTTAGCATTCATGGTTGTTATTATTGTACTTTCAATTGTTCTAGACATGAGTACTTATTGTTATTAAACTTATAACTTTGAGCTTTCGATGTATTATTCTTTCTTTATGTGTCACTCAAAGCCACTCAATTTAATGCACAAATACATTTTTTGTTGATAAATTGTTTTATCACAAATTCTGCTCACCGAGTATCTTTAAGTATAAAATAGTAATTTTTTTGTTTTTTTTTTTAATTTGTGCACTGTAAATATCCTTTATAAATTTGCATAAAAATCAATCAAAAAATTATGTAAACGTTCGATGAATATCTTTCTCAATGGTTGTAGTTGCTTGAATAAAGATCGTTTACAAATCAGAATTATACAAGTATATAAAAGTCATAGACCTCCAATTATTTCTTTATTATACAATATTTGTTTCTTACTTAGTATATGATAGGAGCACGCTCTCCCATATATACCCCGCATATATACAACGAATTTTCGATTATTATTGAGTAGATTAGAAAAGTGTACACTTCACTTTTCTGGGAATTCTGGTGCATAAATCGTGATGTATTATATAAATGGATGCTTTACTTTCTTCTAAATTTTGAGTAACAAAAATATTTTGTTTGCTAGGAGCTAAAAGTAATCATGATATATTAAAAAATATCTCAAATGTAGGGACTATATTCTTATCATTGCGAAAAAATTTAAATATGTTTTCTTATATATTACTACTACTGTGACAAAGATATTTTGAAGAGAAGTGATAATATTGTATCTTTGATATGTTTTAAAGCCATTTTGGAATATTCAAGAAAATGTTTTAGACAGGAGACCATTATTATCATAATAATTACACAAATTTTTAATCACTTTGGTATTTCTTCAATTTCATCATCAACAGCGTTACCATGATGCCATCGTCGTAACAACTCTTTGGAGCATTTTTTATAATTTCAAATCTATAAAACTTCATAAAGCGATGGCAAAGAACTCTCCTGCTGGTCTGGTCTGTTGCTATATTGTACTATGATGCAGGTGGCAAAGAGCGACAAATATTTTTAAATTCGTAGCAAGTTCTCTGTATGGCATAGCATTGCTTCTCTCTGCCGTGGAACCGTTTGTTCCATTCGTGGCACCATTTGCAAGTATGTTGCAACTTGCTACCATTCGTAGTGGATTTTAATGTTACCCACCATTAAGCACAATTTTTGCATTTTAAATGCAACTTCTTGTTGTACATTCCCATTACTCCTCACTCTTCGGGATTCATACTCTCAATAGTGCATTGGTGCATTTCAATTCAGACTTTTCATTCAATCTCCTCGCTAGTTTGGTCGCTTAAACGTTTTCCCTCTTTTATGCTGGAGACGCATTTATGCCGTGGGACTTTTTTCTCATGTTTATGAATTTTAACGTCAAAAAAGATTTTGTATCATCTTTATGTTAAAGCAATGGCGAGTTCTTGGTGGTCAGCATGCGCTTCTTTATGGAATAGTCATCATTAATGGCAGCAGTAGCAACGGCAGAACGTGGCGCAATCTGTTGTCGGCATCGAAATGGCAGGCAACTCTGTTGCTCATTTACAGTAAATTAAAAGAAATGTGGTCGCGGCAACAGTAGCAGGGCTAAACCATTGGTCGGCTAGCCAAGGAAGTCATTGCAACTCATCTGAAAAGTTGCTCAACTGCAAATGCTTTTCGAGTAAACGTTAAAAATCACAACATTTGCGTTGCATTATGATAAGAGAACATAGTCAGAACCTTTCGTATTCTAAGTAAATGAAGAAGCATTGACCCAAATGAGTAAGGCCTTAATCATCCATTGGCCAACTGCATTTTATTTTAATCTTAAGAAGAGTATCACTCTGAGCTGGTTTGCTTTATTTTGTTTTATTCTTATTGCAACTTTTCACACATTTTGCTCGAAGCAAAACAACAAAAGATTCAGATACAGAACAGTCGTAGATTAAACAAAAATTGCTTGTTAGTTGACATGATGATTGCAACTTTGAGGCTGACAGCGCATGCGCATCACAGTAGCAGCCCGGTTGTCAGCTGCCACGTCACACTGCATAACCTCATAAAATATTCACGCCATAGATACATATACAACAATATCTATCTATCTATATATCTGTTTCCATCTGTACAAACACTGAAATACAACCAGTCTGTGTTCTATCTATTGATTTTACTATCTGCCTGCCTGCTCTGAGCATTATTTGTTTCTAAAGGCATTTAAAGGCCAAGCTCATTTCGCACGATGTGATTAATGACATTTTTGCATGCTTGAATCTCGTGATGTAAGTACACATATACTTGTATCCAATAAAATATCTAAAATTTGTGAATTTTATTCATTGGCTATTAAATCTTTATTACAGTTTGTTAAATCATTCCCGAACTTAGTACATTTTCTTGTTGGATAAGTGACACACTGAAAGTCAAAGATGTTACAGAAGCAACTAATAATATAGGCAGATAGATTTACATGATGAACAACTTTTAAAAGATTTAAAAGATGAGTTTCTCTCATTAGAAAAAACCAAATACTTTATGCAGCCCTAGATACTTTAACAAAAGCAAAAGTTATAATACATTCATACGGATGTGAATTTTGTAATACTGTAACTCACTGTTATTGCTATAATAGATTGAGTTTACAAGAAAAGTATACTTTCTTTCGGTAAGGCAGATATTAGTAAGGCATTTGTTAGGTGGGTTCATAATTTTCATCTTTCTATTCCTGAAAATACTGAACGAAGAGCCACTATAATCAAAACGAAGGAAATTAGAATAATACACAGTTATTTCGCGATCTCAAAGTTTTAAGAAAGTAAAAAACCCGGGCGATATTAACCCCACAGATGAAGAAGGTCGGTCATTAATCAAATTTCAACTAGTCGATGAACATTTTTTGTTTCTTTGTGAATTATTCGGGTAAAAAATGAAGTAAGTGCCCTTCTATTTGGATAAGTTACACATTTTAACACTTTCACTGTTGTCTAAAAATAGGATATTTTCAGTGTGGTCTATGAATAAATCTTTTTGACATGCTAATCGACTTCAAACACTCAAACACACTTACACGTACATAGATACATACCATTATTCAAACAACCTGGGGATAGAGCTTAATTTACTTTCGTTTTTTGCGGTTTTAATTAAGTAGCGAAGTTCGTCTCATTTTGAATGAAAATCTTCAACACCAAGCAAAAAAATTTGCATAAAACACCGAACAAATCTTCTATGCATATGATATTTTCAGTTATCAGCCCGCAGGTTTGCTCATTTGACATGGTTCAAGCAACCATCCCCTCTAATTCTTGATCCATGACATATCTACAAGTATGTGTGTACAGCACGCCACACAAAAAACGAATAGCAACGAACAAACAGAAACGGGAAAAACGTCACAAGAAACATACATCAAAAAATAAATAATTCCAATTTGCAAATTTTTCTGAAGACGATGATGCCGTCGAAGATTTCTAATGTGGAACGCTTAGGCAGGTGGCATGCCGCTGCTGTTAAACGTCGAAAGGAAAATTTTTCATCTGGCCAACAAATGGACACGACCAGCCACACACAAACCCACATTTACTCACTTGTAACTTCACAGATCGAATCAGTACGTTTTGGTTTGGTTTGGGTCGCGCAGCTTTGGATCGGAGCTACATTATTATGAACAGGCAAAGCACTCGCTGTAAAAAAGTAAATATAAGGCTATCGTTTTTGGCTAATCTGCATGATTGTTGGATCATTGCTAGACACTTTTTTGGTCTCTCTCTTTCGTTGCGTGCAACAATAGCTAGACGGTTAGTCGGTGTGAGACTTCGTCTGTTTACCGCTGTCGCCCATGGGGTATTGTTTACTTGCCTGCCTGCCTGCCTGCCGGCCTATCTGTCTGCCTGCCTGCTTGTCCGCCTGCCCAACTATCTGACGTGACATAAAAGCTAAAGTGTGATTTTCATGTGTTTCTTTTCCTCGTTTCAATTCCTACGCCATCTCTTGCATCTTGAATGGTATTTTTAACATTTGACATTTCACGCGTGTGGCAGGCATCGTGCGCATATGCACATATATCCACATGTATCTATGTGTGCTTGAATCTGATGTGATAATTTTCAACATGCAAAAGGCGACTCCACCAATGAAATTTTCATCAATTTTTCACTAAAAGACTTTTTGGCTTAAAAATGCCGCAGCTTGTTGAATATAATTAATCTAATTCCAACCAGATCGTAATGCATAATACAACATGAGTAAAGCAGCCAACAACGACAACTGTGACTTCTGCCAAATACCGAAACTCAGTCTAAAGGTTTTATGATTGCCTCCCCTACCTAAAGGAATGTTGTTGGGTTTAAACCAACAAAACCAAACTACACGATCAAAGCCTAAAATGCTTTACGCAAATGCATTTTTAATTACGCTGGCAACATTTTATGCTTCGCCATAAATGATTGAAGACAAATACAAATACGACAAGTAAGAAGTTAAACTTCGACTATGCCGAAGCCCCCTAGAAAACGTTTTTGCCTACGCTCTGTGACAGAGCATTCAGAAATATTTAATTTTATTTGACTTATGTTTTATGGTATATAGAGCATTTCAACACTGAGATGGAACTATTTGTATGGGAGCTTTATGATTCAGTAATCCCAGGGTCTTGAAATTTACACATTTAATGGAGCTTAATTAGTAACTTATAGTGTCAAAATTTCAGTTCGATAGGATAAAAAAGTTTTTCTAATAAAAACTGAATTTTAATGTGTGTTTGTCGGGGAGGTACTTTATGTGGTCTCTTTTGCCTCCTTCGGCCTGTTACAATCTTCAAGACAAACTTATAATACTACACTGCGTGAAGAGTATTAAAAAATACATAAACTTATGTAGATTAACATGCACTTCCAGCTACACATGCGCATAAACATTTGATTATTGTTATTATAGCTCAATGTTCTGCATTTGCGTAATTTTTGTCTTTAATGCCACACACCCTTTATTGTTACCGTTTCTGTTATTATTGTTGCTATTCATGTAAGAATAATGAAATGTTTCTGATCCATGTAGGCAATGCTACTGCTAAACATAATGCATGGTTCTGTGCTGCCGACTAATTGAGACAGTTACGGAAATTTTGTTGCAATTTATAGAGAAAAACTTAGTCAGTGACACAACAGCAGTTACCTACTTATATTATATATGTAAAACTACGTTGGTAAAACCTTAGGCTATGATTTACTCTTAATACACTTCGCGACAAAATATCGGCAAATGAGAAAATGGCACGTGCATTAATTGGGTTCGTCATACCTTCAATTAAAAACCTCACCACAACATAAGGCACTGCAAACGTCAGTTACCAATTTCTAACTTTTAAGGCAGTTAGGGTTGGTAAATATTGTAGTTTCCCTGAATCGATTCGTGTAAATACTCAATCTTCACAAATTATTATAGGATACTAATCCTCTGAACATCTAATTTCTTTGTTACTTTGTTTACTATATGTACAGAGTCTGACTCGCACTTGGCCGATTTTTTTGTTGTTGTGGTGTGACGAGAGTTGAAAGAGTCGGAGCGAGAGAGAGAGAAAGTGTGAGAGAGATAGGTGTAATCCATGATACAATGATACAAGGTAGGGCAAATTTGGCCAGTTACGCTCTCGAAGATTCTCTATTTTGACGTCACATTAATGCCAAAGTATTAAACGCTGAAAAGTACTTAGTATTGAACATAACGTGAAAATGCATACAGAAATTAGTGTTGTGAAATCAACACAAAGAATCCAAAAATTGGAATAAAATAATAACTTAAACAAAAAAAAAAAACAATTTTTCCATATTTCATACAATTTGCAGCCAGCTCTATATACAGATTATAACATAATCATGTATGTAAGTAATGAAATTAATAAACATATAAAAGTGTTGTACAGCGTGAAAACTTCAAAATCGGACCAAGAAGCAATTATCCTCTTATGACGTCACATTGTCATTTTTGTGACAGCGAAACCTAACTGTAAAAAAGTGTCGCCACCTTCTATTTCTTACACCATGGGTGTAAACAATGAATCGCATGTGCAACTCGACTTAGCCGCACACTCAGATGCACATATAAATGCAAAGATACAAAGAAACAGTTTTGGTTTTGGTTGTTCGGAGACGCAAAAACCAGAAAACAATTTTCAAACTGATTTTTTAAAGGCAACCTGAACGTATTGACTGTTTATTTATTTATTTATTATAAAACTAAGATTATAATTAAAAATTATAACTTAGATATTTTATGAGCAAAAGCTACAAAGGCCTTCAGCTCGGACGTATTGACTGTTATTTGCGACCTCTGGTTTCAATAAAGGATCAGTTTAAGAAAATACGATAAAAAATAAATCAAACTCATATGCTTAGCAATGAGTGATTACGGGAGTCGTATTTGAGGACCGATAGAGAACAAAGTGATTCATACACTAAATCTAGAAGTGGGCGTAATTTATTTCTTATCGACCCGCCTTTCTGAAGGAACTTTCTTTTATGTGAGAGATTACGGTAAACCTGATCTATTTATAACTGCAACATATGACCCGAACTGGGCAGAAATTAAAGAAAATAATTACGTCAATTTAAATCCACAAGACAGATATGACATAGTGAGCAAAACATTTCATTTAAAAGTGCAGAAACTCATATTTCTCATAAACAATGCTCACATATTTGGTCCAGCTCGATGCCACATGTACACTATAGAGTGGTTTGCCACATGTCCATCTGCTGGTATGGTTAATGAATAAAATTAGACCGAATCAAATTGATGGCGTCATTTCGGCGGAGTTACCAAATAAAGAAATTGATCCAACCGTGTACGGAATTGTAAAAAAAAACATGTGATACATGGTTCTTGCGGATCTTTTAATTCTAATTCTCTATGTATGCGTGAAGGCAAGTGTACAAAAAATTTCCGAAATCATTCCAAAGCCAACGTCTGCCTGAAGAAGGTGGGCATACTGCCACTGTGCGAAACCACGAAATTGACAACCACTGGATCGTTCCCTATAACTCATTGCTTTTAAAAGTTTTCGACGCTCATATCAACGTAGAGATATGCAGTTCTATTAAATCAATATGTTACAAAATATATTAATAAAGGTACCGATAAAGCTACATTTAGCATAAAATCGCCAAATGAGGTAGAGAAATATCAATCTGGTCGTTACATGTGTAGCTCGGAAGCAGTCTGGAGGATTTTATCTTTCGACATAACCAAGCGCCCACAATTACCCATCTCGCCGTTCATTTAGAAAATAGCCATAGAGTTTATTTTACTGAAGACAATATTACCGTTAACAGCATTCTTTAAATTATGTGCAGAAGACAATTTCGCAAAAACCTTGACATATGACAAAGTTCCAAGCTTTTATACATGAAATAACACTGCTCAGACCTTCAACGTAGAAAATGTTACTTCATATAGTAAAAGATCCTTCATCTTTCGCACAGCTCAGGTCTATACAAGGCGTAACTTATAATACGTATCAAGCAACGTACAAAGAGATGGGTCTCTTAGAAGATAACTCCCATTGGGATAATACAATTTCGGAAGCTGCTATTTGCTGTTCAGCGTGGTCATTGAGGAAATTTGTTTGCCATTATTGTAACATTTTGCCAAGTGACCGACTCTCTATTTCTCTGGAATAAGTATCAAGAAAACATGGCTCAAGACACACCGATTCAGCGACGAAGAGAGATAATGTCAGATGTCCAATATGATGACAATATTTTTAACGAAGCTTTGTTAGAATTAAACAAAATAGTAGAAGTTCTTTCGGGTAAATCAATAAAAGATTTTGGACTGCCAATGCCTACAAATATAGCTAACTCGAATTTACAACAAATTACAGCTCAAGATGAACATCGATCAAAAAAAGTATACGATGCGTTATTAACATCGATTGATAGTAACGAAGAAAAAATCACAGCTGTAAACATTGTATACAAAGGCATATTTTAAACAAAATATTATACAAAAAACTGAAGTAATAACATATCTTGCTATCAATACCAAAGCGATATATTTTAAATTGCACCCGTGCAAACTGTAAACTGTAAATTTAAGAATATATTTTTGTTTATTATTTATACTCATCATAAAAATAGCAAATAATTGACCGAAATTAACCGGTTAATTACTTATAATTAAATGCAATTAAAATGGGTTCCATTTGATTAACTGTACGACACATTAACCGATTAATCAATTTGCTTTGCCATCACTAACCTCTAGTATAGTGCCTCTCATACAAACCCCAATCTGGTACGGAACCCTCCGTGTACGAGTCTGACTCGCTCTTTGGCGATTTTTTTGTATTATTCTTCTCAATATAAGGATGGTTTAGGAAAATTAAAAAACCCAAAAGGAACAGGCGAAAGAACGAACTTAGTAAGGTGATGATGGAAGTCGGTTTATATATAAAATCAATAAAGTAGCTTTTGTCAAACGTCTCAGATAACATATTTATTTAGGAAATATTTATTTGACAATGAAATTAAGTTAGACTTATATTTATTGTTTGTTTCATATGCTAAAAATTTTTTAAAATGCACCAACAATTAGTTTTCAAAAAAAAAAAAAAAAAAAATAGTGGAAACACATCGCATTAATCAATATAAAAAGGCAATTATATATTTTTTTATTTTTTTTATTTTATATTGGGTGTATGCATATGATTCCGCCCTTTTTGTGAAAACAAAACAAATTTGCTTGTTTAGAAAAAGGAAAATTTATTTATTCAAAGTATGCCCCATCTGCAGCTACAACCTTTGCCCATCTTTCAGGCAATTTACGGATTCCTTGCATAAAGAAGTCCTGGTCTTTTGAGGCAATCCAATTATGAAGCCAAATTTTGATATCTTCATAAGAAGTGAATCGCTCTCCCGTAAGATCAGACTGCATCCTTCGAAATAAATGAAAATCTGAAGGGGCTATATCTGGTGAATATGGCGGGTGGGGTAGCACTTCCCAGTCTTGTCCATTTAAATATGTTTTCACAACATTTGCCGTATGCGGTCTGGCGTTGTCATGTTGAAGAATTAATTTGTCATGCCTATTCACCCATTCCGGTCGTTTTTCTTCTATAGCTACCTTCAACCGCATTAGTTGTCGTCTGTAAACATCGCCAGTGATAGTATCAGACGGTTTCAGCAACTCATAGTGCACAACACCTTTCTGATCCCACCAAATACAGAGCATAACCTTGGTACAATGAATATTTTTCTTTGGCTGTGATGGGCCGGCCTCACCTGGCTTCAGCCAAGATTTTTTGCGTTTAGGATTCTCGTAATATATCCATTTTTCATCTCCCGTGATTATCCGATGCAAAAAACCTTTTCTTTTTTGTCTTTGAAGCAGCATTTCACAAATGGTTTTGCGACGTTCGATGTCTCGGTCTTTCAATTCATGTGGCACCCAGTTATTGACTTTTTGAACCATTCCCATTGCTTGCAAACGTCTTGAAATAGTTGATTGATCAACATTTAATGTTGTTGCCAATTCTGATTGTGTTTGACAACAATCTTCGGTCAATAAATCTTCCAATTCAGCATCTTCAAATTTTTTGGGTGGTTTTCCATGTTCTCTGTCCTCAATGTCAAAATCATCATTTTTAAATCGTCGAAACCATTCTTTGCAAGTTGTATTCGATGGAGCATGCTCACCGTAAACATCAGCAAGCAAACGATAAGTTTCCGCTGCACTTTTCTTTGCAACAAAATAGTGCAATAAAACCTCCCGCAAATGATGTTTACTTGGGATAAAACTCGACATTTTCAATGAATTAGAAATATTTGTTGTTTATGCTTCCACCGAATGTTATACACTGTGTTTAACAGCTGATAGAAGGCACTATCGAATGCAAGTATTAGTATTTTAGTGTGCAAGTGTAAGCGGCGATACTAGCGAAACTATCGGAAAGGGCGGAATCATATGCATACACCCAATAGTACATCTTAGTGCATCTGTTTGTTTATATTTCATATGTTGTACTTTCTCCCAATCGGTCAGGTCAATCGATGGGTGATTGTAGTTTTGTATGTATGAAGTATGAAGATGAAAATAGTTAGAGGAAGCTGCTTTCAATCAGATACTTATGATGATGATGATGATGATGGATAATGAAGACCCAAACCCAAACAACCCAAAGAACTGAGGAGCTGTTAATTTTTTTGTTGTTACAATGTTTGATGGTGATAATAATTAGAAAGAAGTAGAAACACTAGACGCGCATGCACCTATGAGCGATCCATACTGCCTCGAGACCATTTTTTAACCACGTACATCGTCGACATCACTTTGAGCGAATGTTTTCGTAAATTAAACCAAATCAAATGTTGTACATCATCATCGTTGCCCACCCAATGTGCCATCTTAAACGTATTGTCTGGATGCATTTTGGTTGAATTATGATCCCAACCAATGACAATGATCCGCTGTAATTAACCATTAAAATTATCAAAATTCTTGACATGATGACCATCGATGAAATGTGTTGTATCACGTACCAAATGATACATAAAAAGTATAGCCATGTGGATCCAAAGCATCGAGTATTGGGAATACCGTCATGCCTTGGTCAGCTATAAATACAACAATTTCGAAATCCTTGCAGCACTCTTGCAAGAAGTAGCCAACACCAGGACGTTTCTTAAAACGCCAACCAACTTGATATATCCAATCGGGATGCACAAGAACATCTTTCATTTCCAGCAACGAGATATAACGTGGCTGCACATATAGCGCTTTTAGTGGATCCGACAATAGTTTCGATCTTAATGGCTCCTGTATCATCTTTTGATAGTAGTGTAGCGACTTCTACATGCGTTGCAAATACTTTTGCATTACGGCTAATTGGCTAAACTCATCTTCAAGATGTTAACCGGTCTGATCAACTTCTGGCTTGCCAAATTTATAAATGGCCCCGAGGATTGCAGTGAAGACGTCAAAGCCAAGTTTCATACGTTTCCTCAGGTCGACCAACATTAGAATGAAATAATTTTTCATACCTGATCAGAAGACCACTCAATTAAATACACTAAAATTTGTTGAATTTGTTTTTGTTTTTTATCCATTTAATGACCAAACCAAACTCGGACAAATAGATGGATATCAATGTTGTAAAATTCTCAAGGTAAGTTCGATGTAAATATTGGGGTGACTGTGAAAACAAGTCGGTGTTGTTTTACAGAGTTCATTATAATGCCAAGGAAAGTTCATCGGGTCAACCAAACAGTATCTACTTAATTTTCTTGGAATGGAATAGAAGACAACGTCTGACCTGGTTTCTAGTAATAAATAATAATGAGTTTACCTTGTGTTGATATTTAATGTGTAAATCAGATTTGTTCGATTTTTAGAAAAAGTTGTCTCAATACAAAACCAAAAACAAGCTCGGTGTTAAAACTTCAATCTTGTGTTTTAATTTTTTTTACAATTTTCATATAAACTTGACAAAATGTTTTGAAATTTAATTTTATAAATTGCGTTCAAAGAATTGACTGATCGAATAAATATTTGATATAGAATCCATACACGCATAAAGTATGAATTACCTATATGATTTATTGAACTTTTGTGTTGACATCCTTTGTATTTCTTAGGATATTTGAGTTAAACAGTCTATTAATAAGATATTTCCAAAGTCTAGGCAAATATGTAATTGACACATCTTCCATATGAGTTGCCCCCAAAATTTTTGGTATGAAGGTACCTAGCATTAGGAGAGTGTAATAAGTCTCCAAATTTTATGAATCTAGATTCCAATATCAAAAGAAGCACTTTTCAACGTTTATTTAATTCTGTTGATAACAAAATCTGTATTTTATTATACTCATCACGAAGTTTGTAACAGGCAGAAGGAGACAGGAGACAAAAGAGACCACATATAGTATATATATTCTTGATCAGCTCCATTAGACGAATTGATTAAGCTATGTCCGTTTGTCCGCCTGTACGTATGCAAACTAGTCCCTCAGTTTTGGAGCTTGAGAGCTATAATTTTACACGTACCTTTTTTTTACTATACGCAGTACATTTATGGTAACCAGCTCAGTTTCCAAGATAGGTGCAGTAAATTTGTCTGAATCAGCCTTAACGGACTACTAGGGGGTTACCTCCCATACAAACAACCCATTTGAATTCATCTTCTTATTAGAAAAACTTTTTTGTTTTTTGTTCTATCGAACGTAAACTTGGACACTATCAGTTTTCAAGATAGAAGCAGTAAATTGTCGGAACCACCCGAATCGGACCACTTGGTGGGTACTGCTCATACAAACCACTCATTTAAATTCAGGCTCCTTTTAGAAAAACATTTTTTGTTTTTCGTTCTATTGAACTAAAATTTTGATATTATAAGTTTCTTATTAATATCCATAAATTGTATATATAGGGTTACTGGATCATATAGCTCCCATACAAATAGTTCTGTCTCAGTGATGAAATGCTCTATGTGTACTGACTATACCCTAAACATAAGTCAAATAAATATAATAATTAAAAATTTCTGAAAGCTCTATCACAGAGCGTTGGCAAAAACGTTTTCTAGGGGGTGAGTGAAGAGTATATCAACTTCGGCATGGTCGAAGGATAACTTCTTACTTGTTTTCCATATACAAAAACATAGATAAATGTATATTAAATATGCATTCAGCCAAAATTTGTGTCTCTTAAACTATATCATTGCCAAAGTGGTTGTCATCGGTGTTGTTGTCTATGTACATACTTATCATGAATTAAAGAAGTTCACTTTGTAGGTATCGATTACATGCGCCCATGCGCCTAGACTTTGTGTTACGAGACTGCAGCGCCAGAACATCATCGAATGACGCCAGTTTGCCTACCGCAACATAACATAAGCGAAAATCATCTGCAACACCAGCAACAACGATGGATAAGACAACCGACCACGACATCGATGGAAAAGACTACGACATCGACAAATTTTTCTTGTCCTACCATGATTTTTCAAGCATTTAACAAAGTCAAAACAATTTTAATGCGCGCTCATAGCAGTTAATTAAAATTTCAAGCGACAGCACTAATGTTTGTCGTTCTGTTGTAGTTGTTGCCCGCTCGATTGCAAAAGTTGCTCCTAAAACAGATGAAAACACCAGCACCAACAACAAGACACGCACACTTAAACACAACATGTTGCAGTTGATGTTGTTGGTCTGGCCAAGAACATGATGACAACGACTATGAAAACAAGGCGCATGCGCTAGGCTACCAGCGCTCTTAGCATATGTTAACAAACTTTTAGACGCTACTGTAGTTGTATTGTATGTATGTTTGTGCACATATGTACGAGCATATGTACATGTATGTCCAAAAAGCAATGAAGAAAGTCCAAAACAAAAAAAGAAAATTTCAAATTAATTTTAATGTTTCTCTTTCACATTTGCACATTAATTGTTCGTTATGGCAAGGAACCAATAAAATTTAACAATGCATTTAATTTGCATTCAACTAATTAATGGAATAAGAATAAATACTTTACTCTTTACTATTCACTTACATGTAAACAAACCACCATCAATAAAAGAAAGATTAAAAAATACAAATGCATTAATGATAAATATGGTAGATACAATCATCTGTGTCAATGAATACGATACATTTATCCAAATGTACTTTGAATCTCATTGTCTTATAACTTTTATAAATAGTTTAAGAAAAGTATTATAACTTTTTCTTGTTCTTTATGATCAGTGCCATGAAGAAAATCTATGGGTATGTTTATCCATGAGGACACTTATTGTCATTCGCTCAAAGTATAATATCAATCAGTTTCAATCAGAGTTTTCAATTAGTAATAAAGATATAGGGGATCCAAATTAAGGGTTGGATAATACGTTTTTTGTACAATAATATATATGGTAAAAGTTTTTTCTAAGATTATATGAAATGAATTTATAAAAAATATCTTAATATTTCCATACTCGAACACACCTACATATCAATAAATTTCTAATCCACATATACGAGTATGTAAATATAATCAAAGATAGTACACAACATTGAAACAAAGAGAGAGAATGAAAAGTGATCACATCTCGAAACCAAAATGCGAGAACGACATACCATATACTTAATGCATTCTCTATAAGACCAGTTAACCATATTGCTGACATACAAACCTATGGTATAAGGTGTAAGTATGACAATCCTTAGTCATTCTTTGGTAATGTAAAAGAGACTTTTCAAAAATTAAATACTCAATTGTCATATGAAATGTCTTATTTTTTAAAGGGGAAATTTCTGTAACAGTTTATTTTAACAAATAAAACATATAAATAAATAATATAAAGATGATAGAATTTTTAGTTATTGATTGAAAATATTTTTTTTTTTGTAAATTTTCTTTATACATCAGTTATGCCTTATACCAAAGGTATATTCTGTTCGGTGAGATCGATGTTTTTTCTATTTCTATTTCAAAATTGAGTTTCGCCTTCGATCTCTTCGGTTTCTTCCATATTCTATTACTGTGTTTGGATTCTTGACTCCCTTGCGTTCATTGCTCTGTGTAGTTTGCGGCAAACCTGCAAGCCTTTGTGACTCTTCCGCCTTGCATAATAAATAGCGGCTTAGTAATACCACAGGTGAGGCGAGGCTACCGTATTACATAATAAAAGAGGTTGACTACAAATAGAAAAAGCAAAACTGCGTCCGGCGCTGACTTTCAATGGCTTTGTGAACACTTTGGCAAGACCATATTTGGTTAGAAGAAAGAAGTTAATAGTCACCTTAAGACTAAACACATATTAACTGCTTTCTTTCAGCGCGCAAAACATATAACTAAAATAACACCTATGTATGCACCGTATATACTACCAAGCATCACACTATATCAACAAGAGAATATGACAGAAGATCGCGTTGCAACAAGTCCGAAGATGAGTGGGGCAGCTGAGAAGTTTTATTTTGCTGGCCAGTTGACTCTAGTTTTGGTGAGGCATCGTACGACCTACTGCCTGGCATAATAGGCCAATTACCGCAATTTGCATTAGAGCCAGGTCCAAGAGCGCACGAGTACAATCTACGGATCCACGATGTATCATATGCAACAAGCTATACTACAATGCGAAGCAAGGCAATGCAATTTGATGAAATGTGACTGCATGACTTGGCTTGCCTGTGAGTGGGGAAAATTCTTGCTGCAACAGCAGCCACCGCGGCAATGTCCGACGAAAGTTATTATGAAACAGTTTAGAACGTGTTTGTGAACACCACAGTAATTTGGTTAGGTTCTGGACGAGAACGCGGCATTTGCTTAAATTACAGTAGTGTATCTGTATGTGAGTGTAGAAGAGTTGGCATTGGCATTAGACAAAGTTGTGGCAGAAGAAGCCGCTCTAACCTGTACACGCCGTACCACGAATGTGGGCCAATCTATCAATGCTGTTGTTTCTCAATGCTTCAAGCTCTGTATCTCAAGTCGAGCTACGTCAAGTCAATGCGTTTTTATTCAAGCTGAATTTAGTTAAGTTAAGCGTGTGAATAAAAATGATAAAATAATCACGTTTACTCGTGAAAACTTGCAACAGTCGTAGCAACAACGGTAGAATATGTAAAATCTATTGAAGAAAACATCGCAGAACAACACAACTCTGACAAATTTGAGTTTGAGACTTCGGTAATAATGCATCTCAATAAGAAAGCCATCATTTTATTGATCTAAATCACCAAATATTTTTGAATCTTAACAATTCTTAATTAATTTCTTGAGAGTCTTTACACTTTACGTGATTGAGGATAGTAGAATAACCTAATCAAGCTAAATATATCCTAATTGATATAATTTCAATGTGAGAAGGATAAATTAATGAGCACATGGCCATTATGAGTATGACAGTTTTCAAAACCATGTTGAAATTATTTTTTAGAAAATTGGAAATTGCATGATTTGGAAAATTTGCAGCGTAAGCAAATAGTTCTTGAAGCTCCCTTTTTCATCATCAAAAATTACAATTTAAAATTTACTTAAAGTTATTTTGTGCCATCATCACAAAAATGAACAAGACAGTTGAGACGGTCGACGCGGTCCAAAAAATCTAGAGCATTTCCAAAACTTGGCACCACTCCTGCCAACTAATAGATTTAGCGTATTTTGCCTGCTGTTGTTGTTGTTGTAGCCAACAAGGAGTATTGTAGTATTTGAATGCATTCTTCCCAGATGCACATCTTCTACAATGAATAAAGTTTTGTTTTTATTTTCATCAAGACAATACACAAGTTCACAAATATGCTTGTAGGTATTATCGTGATGCTTAATGAATTGAAGTTCACATTGTTTCCACACGTACCCTAATCACCAGATTAAGCCCCTCTGATTATTTTATGTTTCCAACCTTAAAGAAATTTAGACACAATAAGTTTTTAATATAAGCGCAGTACATTTGTTGGAATCAGTCAAATCGGAACACTAGGGGGAGTACCCCAATCAAGTACGGAACCCTCCGTGTACGAGTCTGATTCGTACTTGGCCGATTTTTAAACATTCCAATTGATTTATTTGCGAAATCGAATATCTCGATAACACTAGGCGACTTGGCGAATACAGAACATAGTTTTGTTTGCTGCTGAAATAAAATATTGTAATTTTGTTTAAAGTTGTGTTTTAACAATTATGCTATTGCTAAATCATATTTCAAATTGGAGTGAATCACGACTAGTTTTCACAATCACAATCATTTAATATTATTTATTTTTGTACGGCGATCTTAAGAAAATGCATAATATACTCTAATGATCGATTTGTGTTAAAACATAAAAGTGAAAATCGACGCCATCGAGTAATTAGTAGTGGACAAGTGCAATAATTGAATTAATTTATGTAAATTATGTTATTGTATCGAACAAAGCGCAGCTCTACACATAGAAAAATGAATAATTACAAGTAATATGAATAGATAAACAACATTCATGAAACATGTGTCGGCCATTATTTGCCGAGATCGAGTAGTCGATAACGACTGAGTTGTTGGTTCATTGAAAATACTTGATTTTATATACATACGTTTTTCTGAGCGTTTGCTCGTTTGCATTCGCATTTCAGCTTAACTGCATACGGAGACCTTCAGACGCCAAACATTGCGAATAGTAAAACTTGACTCACTTAAGTCACACTCGTTATTATTGTTGTTGTTGGTAAAAATTGCGCCAAGTTCAAACACTCGTCATTGTAGATTGACACCTGATTTAATGCGGGCGCAGCAGGTTGACACCGCCATAGAAATTCAAATTGAAATCGAACACGATCTCTTGCTCGCCCATTCCGTAAACAAGTCGATGGGGCGCGACTCAACTTGACCCAGCACAAGCATAACTTGTCTTTGATCCGTTTCCTTTATTTAGCAACTTGTCAGTCTTATCTTGTCGTTATTTATATTGAAATTACCTTCTATTCGAATTAATTACTATAAGTATTTCCACTATGCCACAATGTTTGTAACGAATTATGTAATAGACAATATCAAATTTTATTAATCAAAATCATTTTAGCTTATGCTGATCGTCAGATTTTCAAAAATAAACAAAAATGGAATCTCCTCAATATGGGAGAAACAATGGAGGTTTATATTTTATTTAGTAAGTAAACTGCAACAGTCAAAGTCTTCTCTATTACTGGAAGGTACGAGAATTACTCACTACCATACAAGTAATAGAAAATCTTGTTGATCCAAACAATATAAGTATTTATTTATTAATAATTCTAACATTATTGCACTAAATATTTATTTTCAATAGATCTGAAGGATATTCAATTATCAATGTAAATGCAAGAAATTATATTTCTTGTTGTTTATTTTTATTTTTATTATATTCGATTAGTAATAATGGACTTATTTAAATATTAATTATTTAAATTACTCGTAATATAACTAATTCTTACCATTTGCATTGTAGACAACTTTGATCACATAAGAAGGCGTCAAATGCACTAGTATAGTAGTACTTAGTATACACATACAATCTGATGTGATCTGTTCTATTATGTTCTATTTACTTTTCTGAATTTCTGATTCATTTATTAAATGACGATTTGTTGATCTTATTGTATGTAATTTATTACTGTGTTGAGATAAAATTATAACATACAACTTCCGTTCCAAAAAGTATATATATGTACTTGTATATAATTATAGCGGTTATTTTAATTTCTGATTATAAGAAATTCACAAGTTGTTTAATCATAATTTTCAATTATTAAAGGACTCAAGTTATGGAGAATGGAAGACAAAGAGAGTCCTGTCCAACCCAAAAAGTTTGAAGATAGTATACTGGGGATGATCGTAGTTTCGCCTAGTCCTGGAACTGTTAAAATAGTCGTTTCTATAATATTAGGGATGAAACGTTTAATGTAGTCTTGTACCATTGCATAAATTGGGCGGCTTAAAGTTAGTAGAAGTATAATGGGTGTACCAATTTTAAGATTTAATATATGTGTTGGCTTTTTTAAGCACACATTAAGAATATCGGCAAGTGTACCTTTAGGAACCACAGGTAAATTCAGTCTAAAATCTCAAGTGAATAAAAAAATTACTCCACCCATTACCGCCAGAGAGGATCTTAAATCTTTTAGTATTGTATTGACAGTATCAATATGAGACTTGTGTGACATTGTACACTCTTCCCACATTATAAGCGATACTCTCTGAAGAACATGCGCAAGTCTGTTCTGGCAAAAGACTTAGTGGCAGCTTAAATGTAGAATAAGCTGTACTCCCTCCACACAGAAGAGTGACTGCGATGCCTGAAGAAGCGATCACAACAGCAATTTTGTTTTCGCTTCTGATTTTAGCTAAAATTATATAATAGTATAGATATAGATGTAATTGACACTTTTAGTTTTTTATCCAATGAGGTTTTCACAAAAATGAGCATGAGGAAGCGTGGTGAAAATTTAAAACAAGCCATTCGGATCAGTATATCATTCTGATTCTTCTGATATTTATTTATTTATTTGACCCATGAATCCATATTTTAGTATGCATACAGTTTACAAATTTATAGAATTCTAGCTATATTAATAACTTTACTATTGTACTAAGAAGAAATAGATTATAGTTTACAATGATTTTACAAAAAATATTTTCCGACTATAACGAAAATGCAGGGTAATAAAAATCAAAATATATGCTATGTAGAAAAAGAGTATCGATGATTTGATTTCTCATCTAAAATTCTCATCTGTGAGCATGTCACGAGTAAAATTATGAAACTGTATTAGAGATACAACCACCAAAATTTTGTGCTATAGGGTCATAAGAATTGCTTGTAGTTCTTTGGCTACAGCAAGTGAAAGTCCTTATTAATCCAATGTTTGAAATTAGCTTATAAATCTTTTTTATAACTTTATTTACTAGCATATGGCCTTAATTATATTGGAGCATAATTTGTTGTTTTAAATTTATTATCTTAGGCGTCAAATCGTTGCTCGAAATGCCCATAAGTCTCCTGGTATTTAATTTAGTGATCGCCAGGTTTTGAGCATGTCAAAAGGTTTTGCTAAGTTTATTATTATTATTTATGTACTAAGTAATACTAAGGGATAAGAATTCCGAAAAAGTCGTCGCTTCAGCAGTTTTGTAGGGACCGCATTAGCCATAGCTAGACTGTTTTCGTGCTCTATCAATGGTCATTGTAGCTGCTCAAAAAAAAAAACCGATCAACGGTAACTACTTCATGATGCAGATTAGTGTTGCAATTCACAAGCAGTAAAAAGACGCAATGCTTTGTTTTGCATAATTTAGACCCGTTTGCGATTTCACTTTGCAGCTATACACCAGACTTGTGTGACATATAGCCAGAAGGATGTGATTATTTGTTGATATACCGTTCGCTTGTGCCGCAGCGTTAGTTTGCTTCTGCTGTTGAGTAGCCCGTAGAGCTTTCTTAGTCTTCTTCGAAAAGTTCTAGCAACTGCGATGATATACATAAGTATGTTCCCTGAATGTGAGCCCTTGTCTAGGAAAAGTCCATGGTATTTCGCCATGGTGCATTGATGCATCGCTGTTTCGAAAGGGATTACAAAGACCCAAACAAAAGTATCTCAGATTTATACATACATAACTTGCACATTTTTCGTTAAATTTTTCCATTATGCGTTGTATATAGTAAAGCTTTAAATTGATTTACTTACTCAGTAAATATACAAGATAAACCTGGCTAGAAGCAAAGTGCATCTTTTCTACTCATTTTGTAATTTCTATATTATAATTAGTAATTTTTATCTCTTTGTACTAAAAAAGGCAAATGAAAAGTCATTAGCATAGGACGAAAGTAAATCGTGAAAGTAGAGTGGACTAAACTCCAATATAAGTATGTATTTTGACCGGATGTGTAACTGTCCTGATGGAATACAAATTATGATTACCACGTTCTAGATAGACTTTACCATAAAAACAATTACATAAAATCAAATCCACTGCAATGTTGGTTGCACCATAAACATTCTGAACACCTAATACGAGTACACAGTACAATACAATAACAAGAAGAAAAGCTCCAATTTTTTTTTCCATGGTTTACTTTATTTTTCAATAATACATTTGCATTTAGCCATATATTAGTATATATGTATGTATATAGAATTTAAATTCTAAACTGCTATCAGTCTACGTATGTATGTGGTTTGATAATTGTGTTTATAAATTGCTCTTTCAAATATCTCGTTTCCTCGTATATCTTTAAATACAGAATAATTTAAACTTTAGATTAGTCATTAGCAAATAGGGACAATTAAATATAAGATTCATTTTGAAAATATAGATCTAGATATTTGATACAAAACATCAATTAATGTATTGTACATATATAAGTAGTTGATATCTTCAATGAAATAGAAATAGTGTTTGAAAAGCAAATAAATCATTATTAATTATGTAATTAAAATCATCACAAGTTTGCGCATTACAAACAATCTTTTTTGTTAACATCAATCAAATAAAATATTAAGAAAATAATCGGCTTAATAATATACATAATACAAACACCTGGATATTAAACGTTTTCTTCTATGTTTTATGTATTTTATATAACTAATGACATCACAAATACTTTTATTTTTATTTATTATTATTATAATTTTTTTTTTTTTTTTTTTGTTGTTGTTAATACTTTATAAATTGCATACGAGTATGTCGTATGTATCTTTCATAGTTTGGTTGGTTTTTTTTTTTTTTTTTTTTTTTTTTGTAATTTTAGCGATAGCCTTTATATAATATAAAGTTAATTTATATGGTTGCTAAGTTAAATTCGGTAAGGATTTTTTATTGATTTTGTTATTGTTCTTATTGTTGCTGTTATCGATATTATTGTTGCTATCGATTGATATTATTGTTGTTGTTTTTGGTGGTAATATTGAATTGAACAGTCTCAATTTAAGATAGTATTTAGTAGTACAATATTTCAAAAATTTTCTCTCAATTGAATCATTTATAAAACATGAAATGTTGTATTCTCACTAATTCTTTATTTACTGTTTCTTGTATGCCAATTTTTCAAAATTTTGATGTTAATTTGCATCAATCAATCAATCAGTTAATTAAAATTTTATCCTTGCATTTGTTAAATTACCATGTATGATATTCGATAATTATGTAGAATTCCTTGTAAATATTTTAATGGGGATTACATTATATGATAATATTTTAGTAAAACTCACTACAAAAAGAAAACGGAAAATATTTCTACTTTATATATCAACTTGTATATGTATGTAATTATTATCTTTGATTATTATTAAAGGAGCGGATATAAGCATATGCTATGCATATGTATGTATGTAAGTATATATGTATGGTATATAAGTTTCATTATAGTGTAGTTTAGTATGTGTAAGTGGGTCCGTGATCTTAGACTCTACGATTGCCATGCCCTTGCTGAAGGTTAACATTATTCATGACGGCACTCATATCGACAACGACAGCGTCAGTCATGGATTTGCCATCGGACTCTAACTCGGTTTGACCCTCGAGCATGGTACTGTGTCCATTGGGTGTGCCAGCAGGCAAGTCCTGTTTTCGAAGAAAATGAATGATAAAGAAATATTAGAAGCAAATAAAGAGCAAGGGGAAGAGAGTACAAATGAGCGGAGGCGACCAATAAGACGAAATCGGGGAAGACAAAGATGAAGAGTAGCTAGACTCTGAGCACATTGGACCGGAGTATCAGTTGCGACTATACAAATTAAGGCATCTGTAAGCGAACTTTTAGTGATTTGTTCTTGACACTAACACTGGTTTACCTGTACGAGTATGTGGATGGCTAAATGAGCTGTTTATGCCCAGTTAGGATATGTCTCTTGCAATATTACCTGATAAGTAACGGCGGCGGAATCCAAAGCCATAAGTTCCTTGCGGGATAGTTCTTCGACAACGGCAGCGGCGTAACAATCGCCCAACATATTATTAGTAGTGCGTATCCGATCACTTAGAAAGAAACATGACATTATAATTGATGTTTTGATATAGGTAGATATAATTCTAAGAATACTTACAGGAACCAATCTATGGCAAAGAGCAGCGTTACATCCTGCATGGGTGCATCAATTGCAGTTAGGACGACCAAGAGCAAAACTAATGCTGCACTAGGCACACTTGCGGAACTCATTGAAGCTGCCGTAGAAGTGACCAGCACCGTAAGCAGTTCACCAAAACCCAGGGTCATGCCACTCATTTGCGCGATAAAAATCGATGCTACGGCAATGTAGAGTGCGGTTCCATCCATGTTTATATTGCAACCAATTGGCAAAACGAAGCGTGTAATACGCTGATCGATGCGCAATTTTTCATTCATGCAGCGGAATGTGATAGGGAGAGCGGCAGCTCTACATCATCCGAAGTTCAATAGCAAATCAATTTGTTTTGGTGCCGTTCAATTCAAATAAGATCAGACCGTTTATGCGTTGCATTTGATGTTAACACATTGGATCACAGTTAGAGGTATCACAGATCAAATCATTTGAGTTTTGAGCATTTCGATGATGTTGATGTCAACACAATGGATCACGTTTGGAGGTATCACAGTTTGTTTGTTAGGTTTTATAGTTGTTGTTGTTGGTTTTTAGTTTTTTTATAGTTTTTTTTTTAGTTGAAATTAAAAAATTTTCATAACGTATGAAAATCATAAATAGGAAACCAAAAAGAAGGAAAAAATACTTGTAGCATGTTAAAGTGTTTAAAAGACAAACTATCGATTTTGCAAAAGATTCATTCGTATCAAAATCAACGTTGTCAATATTCATATTTTTAAATGTTAATCTATTATATGATTTTCTTTTCACAACATTTTCGTTAAAGTGCAAAAAGAAACATACACACAGACAGAGATAGATACAGATAAAGAAAGAGGAAAGAGAGCACCAATCTCCCATAGAAAATTCAGTGAAATATTCGCTTACGTTGAGGCTGTCGCAAATGCGGTCAGCATAGCCTGGATAAGGCCCGCGTAGAATTTGTAGGGATTGCGGCGCACAAACACAAAGTAAATCAATGGCATGATGATCAACTGGTAGAACACGACACCAATAGTGACCGTGATGATGAACCAAATGAGCTGCGTCATGACCAAACCCAGATCAGATACTCCAAGGATTTTGCCAGCGATTACAGAACTGATACCGACAGGCGTAAGCCACATAACGCAAGTAACCATCTTCATGACAACCTCAAACACAGCGGCAAAAAAGTCAATGACCACCTGACCCTTGCTGCCGATCGTGCCAAGGAATGTACCAAAGACCAGACAGAAGAATACTATGCCAAGCGTATTTGTACCGCTGCGATACTGAACATCACGTTGCAGCGTCACTTCGACGACCTTTTCTGATTGACGTTGAGCCTTGACGCCAGAAATCAATCCATTTGTGCTGGTGTCGTTTAGTGTGTCAGTGAGATTGTGAATGATTTTCGTTTTGTTGATGTAAACGGTGTGCGCTTGTTGAAAGGAGGCTTGAAATAGATTGTCCGGGAAAACATTTCTGTGAACAGAGAAAAACACATGCGTTTATTATCAAACTGGAATAAAGCTTTTATTGAAAATGAATTTCGTATAAAGCAAATTTCTAACGCTAGATGGCGGAAATTGTTTTTTGTTCAAACGTTTCATTCAGATTTCGTTAGATGTCGCTGTACAATACGCTGGTTTTGCATTCTAACAAGTTTTTTTGTTGCCATTGTGGCTAACTAAATTAATTTTTCAAGGGTACAACCTGCCATTATGGTTTTAGTACAAAATAATTCTTCTTCTATTGGATTATTAAATATAAAAAAATATTATATACTGAAAATGGAAAATGATATCTTTATAAATATTCGTATAAATTCCGTAATGATCTCTTATACTAAGTGGTTTCTTAAGAAGATCACATTAACAGCTGCGGACAATATTGTAATACACATATATAGACTTTAAGATAGATAGATAGATACACCTATAGTGCACTCCACTCATTTGTCCCTTTTGACATATGTATTGTAATAAGTTCATAATTGAAGTCCTAATGCTCAAAAACCAACTAGGCTCTCAAGGTCTAAATTAAATAACCAACACAAATTGTTTAAATAAGAAAAATATTATATTTAACTGCAAATAAATTATAAATAAAAGTGAAATACTTAATAAAATACTTAATAGTGCAACTCATAGTGTTGATTTTAAAATTTAGTATTTTAAAAATGTCTGTTACTACTGTGAACCGATTGTTCTTATGGTATATACTCGTATGTATAATACATGGGAACGATATAGAACTAACACAAAAATTATATTCAAATGATAGATATTGCAATAAATGCTCTTCCAACCCGAACTGAAAGGGGGTTTTTTTTTTTTTTTTTTCATTTAGTATGGTTTGATATGTTCCTCTTTTGTTACTTACCTTCCTAAATCCAACAGACTATCCAAAAGATTGACATCCCTCTTGTGATGTGAGTTTTCTTCGGTGCTATGTAGATCTGGATTGCCCGGATGTATCAGAAGTACCAAGGCGATGCCGAGCACCGCGTTGAACAATGAAGTCGTAGCAAAATACACTAGGGTTCTCAAAGCAATCTTGCCATTCATGCGGGCATTGAGACTTGCAGATCCAGCAATCAAACTTGAGATAACCAAAGGCAGAATCATAAGCTTCAAAATTCGCATGAAAAGTTCACCGGGGTAGGAAATAAGCATCACAGTATCCGGATGTAGGTTAAGGGGTCGCAACGACACACCTGAATGTGTTTCAATATTGAATTAAATTAATCATATCTACCGTAAGGATGAGCAACAGTCCTAATTTACTGTTTAAATAAAAAAAACAAGAAAAACAAAAACAAAACAGAAACCTCCTTATTATTCTCTTCTTGCTTATTTTACAGTAACGTCTAAGAACCACCCGAGGACACTTCAATTTGATGGCACTTGTTGTTATAAGTAGGAGAAGTAGTAGTAGTAGTAGTAGTAGTAGTAGTATGCAATCTGCAACAATACCATTTCAACCCAATTGACAGCAAATAGAACAGGGTAGGCGATGAGCTAAGGGTGAGGCAAGGCGACAGTAATTGCCGCTTGATGTTGTTATTGATAATTAAGTACTACACACCTACTATTCAAATGCATGATTTATCGACATTTTCAGGTTCTGTACCCATGAATAATTTCATAAAACTTAACTAAGCATCACAAATCCTTGAATCTCTTTCCAATAAACGCATTGTTCAGCTCATGAAACAAGGTCAACTGGAAAATTAAGCACATCCTTGACACTTCTCTCGACTTTAATCGTTGTTTACTTCATTCATCTCTATCTTTTTATTTACAACTAAAGATATTAGTTAAAGCTATAAATGCAGAAATAAAGCTAATTGAATCCCTTATATTGGACAACTAAATAAAAATGGTGAAAAAGTAACTCAATATTAATAGTGAACTTACCAAGAATGACGCCTAATAGAACCCCTGATAATGTTACGAGAAGCATTAAATTTTCGCGTAACCACTTTCGGTAGCCGGTAAGTTCTACAGGCGCCTCAGAGCGGTCGGTGGTTGCCGTCTTCGGTGGCAGCTCGGTGCCATTGACAGCTGCCGTATTCGGGGGACCCATTTTTGCAAAGAGATAATCTGAAAATTTTTCAGATTTTTCCATTTTTTCTGCAGCTGCAAATGTGCTGCTCTCGACAACAAAAGCAACAATAACGAAGAAATCGAACAATAAAAGTTGTTCTCTCTTAGAAACGTAGGTGGTGTTTTATGGAAATGGATATGGCTTATGATATTGATTCTGATTATATTCCTCTGAGTAATAGAGAAGGAGGGATGATGATTAACACTGATTTAACTATTTCTGTTAGTTTTATGTATTTATTATTTTAAATCTGCAGATCCGGACATGCCTTTAGGTTAATTGAAGTATTGTCATTTTAATTGGTGAATTGTTGTGTGGTAATTTGATTAATTGTTGTATTGGATTTCTTATTGATTCTTGAGATATTTAACATTAAATTTTAGTATATTGATTAGATACGCCATTGATTCGTTTGGTGGTGCGTTTGAGATCGCCTATGGAGACAGTAAAGGAATTTTCTTTTGTGAGCTGTGAGATCGTTACCGATGCGGCGTTGTCTTCTTTTGCTGCAATACAAGTCTCTGACTGTTAGTAGTGGAAACGTCCTGGACCTCCACTAGTAAATGTTGCTGAAGTAACGGCTCCGTTGTTGTGGTTTTTGTAAAAACTTTTACGTGAATTTTTCGGTTTTTCTCAATGGAGGTGAGAGAGTCCGAATCAGTTATGGCGCAACGTTAGGCGCTTTTCAGGTGGGTGGGTTGTTGGTTGTCTGGTTCTTTTCCGTTTATTTTAAATGAATTATTTATTTATTAAATTTGTCTTCTTCCTGGCAGTTGTTCTAAGTTTTCTTTTTTCTAGTCTTTAAGATTTTTCTTTAATATAATAAAAATTAATAACTTTTGACTGTCTTCAAAAATCGATTTTTGAGCAGCTTCTTTGTCTGCACTTCGAACGGAAGTGAATCTGTGTCAAATTGGTATGCAGAATGCAAGATTCAACTTGATTTTTATTTTTATTTTTTGGGGTGGTCAAAGAATGATTCACTACTGCATACACAAAACACACACAATAATGAAATACGGGCGTGGCTTGCCTATATGTAGTTAAATCCTTTCATTTGAATTGATGTAAATTTTATGGTTTTGAATGATGCACTTTCCAATTTTCACCGTGATTTTGTTCAAGTGAATAACAAAACTGCACTTTATTGTTCCTTTTAATCAGAAAAAAAATTTCTCGTGAAATTCCCGTATCCTTGGATTGTGTTGGCTTCTTAGCAACGCGTCTACTTCAGAGTTACTCCTGCATTTGAATGTCGCTCGCTTTGGACAGTCGCATTTATACCCTCGCTCAACTGAAGCAAAATTACCGGTGTCATTATGGAGTTCAGTGAGTCGACTGATGACAATTCACTCTCTCTGAGAGAAATGAACGTTCGTGGCGTGTCGTCTACCGAAACATGTGATGAGCTTCAGAGTAGCGAAAATCGATAAAATTTTCCTTTTTTCGTATTGTCTTGCATATGATTTAACTGGTTTGTTTATTTCTTTCCAAATAAAGCTACGCACTTGAATAGACACACGGACAGGCAGACATACAGACGGAAAGATTGATAGTTATAACAATTATTATGAGGAAAATTCCATTCTGAAACACGCAAAAATGATTATCCGAATTTTTCATTTGTTGTTTTTTTTTTTAATTTTGTTTTTGGATTAATTTTGTTTATTTGTGTGTCTTCTATTTTCTATTTCAGTAATTCATAATGATTATTTGTATTTCATTTCATTGTCCACTTGCTCTGCCTTTGACATTAACATTTAAAATTGTTTTTTTTTTTCATTTGACTTTTTATTCATTTCCTTACTGTCGCTGTATGCCTCTACAGTTTGTGATCCTTTATGGGGCACTTACGTCATATCAATAAGGATTGGTTGTGATTGATTGATTTTTAATGGGGCTTTGTTATAGAGAAAGTCTATAATTTACTCTCAATTTCTGTTAAGTTAAGTTTAGTTAAGTTAAGTTTGTTGACTATATGAATTCTTAATAACTACTAGGTAAAGTATATTGAAGATATTAAATATGATTATTAAAAATTAAGGAATCTTAATATTGATAAAAAAAAAATAAAGTTATTTAAGCATAAACTTTATATAATAATTATACGGAAATGAACAATACTATGAAACATACTACTATATAAAGAAATTGTATAAGACCTTTTGATCTGTATGTAATCTACAGACCCCTAGGGATCCAAGTCGCCATAATCGCAGATTTGTGAAGGTATTTTTAAGTAAATTTTCTACAGCCTGTATAACATAATTTTAACTAGGGGTAGGAAAGGTGTTCACAAAGAACACAAAAAACATAACATTGAATTACAATATATACTAAAATTTGTTAAGCTATTGGTAAATTAGAAGTCGATTTTTACTGTATAGTAACCAAAAATTGGACGAATTCAACACTTCCAGAAAGCACAAGGCATAAAAAGTTATTTCTTTGCTATTCTACTTTAAGCATTTGTTTTGTAAAGTTTTGTCACCAAACTTAAGGAGAGATTTCCATAAATTGATTATTTTTAATACTTCAGCAGTATGAACATCAATTTTGTTACAATTTGCTAATTTATAAAATTCTTGTATATTATTACGATTATTACAATAATAACCCAATACTTTAAGCTTTTATGAGTAATATTCGCATGCAATGTGAGTCTCGATTCATTAAGTTACAAAAGCATTGCTGAAGTGCATTTGTACCCGACTAAAATGGGATTTTCTAAAAAATTATTGAATGCGGCCATATGTGCACAACTCATACACTTATTCGAAAGAAAAAGCGAGTGACAAATCGTAAGAAGTTTGTAAGAAACAAAAACAAAAATAAATCGCAATAGATTACTATTGATTGATTGAATAGTTTTCACTACTACTATTCTTAGTATGTGTTTTTGTTTTCGCTTTGCTTTAGTTCTAACCTTTTTAAATTTATTATTGTAGAAGCTTTTTGGCTAATCAATGACAGCCATCCAACCTTGTCTAGCTAATTATCAATCGATTTAAGAATGATGACTGCACAAGAAATTTTAAAGACAAATACGAAGAAGACACATGTAAGACAAAAGTACATACATAGATAGAAATGAAAGTCACATACATGAGTACAACATTTGGGCCACGCGCCAAGAATCGATGATATTTGGAGAGCTCTCTCATAAATTTTTGGTTCCCTTTGTTTGGTTCGTTCATTTCATTTATCTGAATTTATTACAAAAATTCTTCATTTAGTGCTCCTCAGTGGATTTCCCGAGTTTTCTGGTCATCACCAGTGAAAGCGATTGCTCTCACCAACACCCTGCGATGACAAGAGTCCACCGTCATTGGTAATTTGCTGCCAAAACCCTTTGACTTTTTGATTCTTTTCAACTCGGCGCATATTTCTATTTAATTGCGCTAGTTTGGTGAGACTTTTAAAACGAATGTTTTTCATTTTGTCCGATAACATTTTACTCAAAAACGAAAACATCATAATAAAATGCATAGATAAATTGAATAATTGAAAAGAATAATCAAAATATTGTAATAAGCATATGGTTTGTTAAATATTTTGAGTGATTTTTGTCTGGTACTTATAGTGCTTGAATCAAACATGCAATTTTCCCTTGGCATTAACATTCAGTTTCTTGGGTTAATTGTGTGAATTCAAAAGGGCGCTGAATTATGGGAGCGGTGTAGTTTTCTCTTACAAAAGTGCTAGTCAAGGCTATTTTCAAAATGCCAAATTGTGACTTGACATGCAAATCAAATAAGACAATCCGTAATATCATATATGAAGTTTATGACTTACATACGCTCGCTCTATTGACATGAGCACTTCGTCTGTCTAAAACAACACGGTAACTATGACCTGAGCTGTGTTGTTAATTGCATGCCTGCTCACAGTGCTGCCACATTTCTTTGTACAATATTTACTTGAGCATTTCCAAGTCGCAGCTGCTGCTTAACATGACTCTGTAGCAGTTATGTCTGAGGTCATTGTCAAGGCAAATAGAGGTTAATATGTCGTCAGTATTGCTGGTGCCGCAGACGTTGTCATTACAATGAATGAGTGCATTTGTGTGGCTGCTTACTCGAGCCATCTATTTCTAGTTGCGCTCTGCTTATACTTGTTATATAAGTCAACTCAAGGAACCTCGTTAAAAGGGTGCAATGACAACAGGTTCACTTATTTTTTGCCGTCGTTATTATTGTCTTTCTTGTTGTTGGATTTTCTAGTATTACTCTCTTTCAGCATTTATTTTCTTGGCTTCTGTGTATTTCTTTATGTTTGTTTTTTCATTTATTATATATAGTTATTATCATGATGAACAGAAAGATGTGGTTGGTGGGTTGGGCTTGCTCAAGTACAATATGAATATGCTTAAAACTGTCTTGTTATTTACGATTTTGACTCATAATTGTTTACAAAGTATAGTTGTTTTGAAAAAAAGGGAAAAAGGTTAAGTTATTTAAGTCCTACACTTACGCAAAAAAGTTGAAACAATTCTTACGAAATTCTGAGGTGTAATACATAATTGTATTTTATCAACTTATATAAAATTATTGCAAGGTAAATTCTTGTAGTTGCAATTTAAAATGAATTCTTCTCAAAAAATAATTAATTTTCTTTTTAATTCCATAGATACTTAGAGTGACATCATCGTTATGTATTAGGATGTGACTAAAACTATAGGTTTATCTTAACGAGTGTTCTCATTAGGAAAATAATAAATCAGACAATTTAAGTTAACAAAGCTTTCGCTCAATAAAATCTACCTATGGCGGATTATTTTTTAGAACACAAATCCAATAAAATAACAAGGTATTCTTTAAATCAAGATAAAATTTTATATTGTTGGTTTTATCCAAGGAGAAACATTTATACATTTATTGAAATGAAATTTATCTGTTTTAACATGCACTAACTCTTATAGACATTTATAATTATTTAGTCCTAGAAGCATGTTCAATTAATAAAAATAATGTTTCAGTTTATCAACTAAAAATTATTGTCCGTTGCCCTTAGAAATATATTAAAAAATTAGCCAAGTGCGAGTCAGACTCGTACGCGAAGGGTTCCGTACCAGATTGGGGTTTGTATGGGAGGTACTCTCCCTACTGATCTGATTTTACTGGTCCCAACAAATATACCGCGCCTATATTAAGCACTTATAGTGTCTAAATTTCTGCTCAATAGTGGAAAAAACAATATGGCTGATTCCAACAGATGTATAGCGCCTATATCAAAAACTTATAGAGTCTAAATTTCAGTAAAAAAACAAAACCGTTTTCTAATAAAAAACTGAATTTTAATTGGGGTTTGTATGGCAGGTACCCTCCCCACTGCTCCTATCAAACTGAAATTTCTACAGTACTAGCTTCTGATGTATAGCCACCAACAAAAATCAAATTTCAAGATCGTGGGATTACCGAATCGTATAGCTGTCATACAAACCAAAATGTTTCTTGTATGGGGAACCCTTTAAATTTTTGAAAATATTTTAGTTTTAGTATTTGTACATATGTAAGCCAATACGCTGTGTAAAACAATTAGTTATTGAAAACTTCCGTAAAAACAACATTTTAAGTTTCAATGCTATGCCCAAAAATAAGAAAAGTTTCATTTTGTGATGTGCCGATTCATTACATGGCAACGTAGAGCTGGCCATGACACACAAACACTTCGTTACGGAGATCTACACCAACGGCATGAATAGTAAGCGCAAAACATGTTCTGACTGGAAACTGAACTCGCTTAAACTTAAAAGGTAAATCGGTTGAAATCATTGGTATCCTGGGGATGATCGTAGTTAAAATAGTCGTCTCTATAACATTAGGGAATCAGCGCTTAATTTGTAGTCTTGTACCATTGCATAAATTGGGCGGCTTAAGGTTACGTAGTAGTATAACGGGTGTACCAATTTTAAGATATAATGTATGTGGTGGTAGTCCCAGAAAGTTAAGAGAATTAAGGAATTCTGTTGGGTAGTGAACAAAGCCATATCTGTTTGTGCCTGCATTCAAAGAGTTGTATATATTGGATTCTGCTGAGACTTTATGTGAAACTGCATCGTTAATCTCGTCTGCGGCTGTGTTTATTGAAGTGACGTTAGTTCGGTCGCAAAGCCAACTAGAATTTTTATGCTGCAAATTTTCAATATCTGGATAGACCTTACCAATAAGTTCCTCAATTGTTCTAACGCAGATTCCTACAACATCTGACATGGTAATGCAGCCGTCGTTTGTTATGGAGGTGGAACCATCTTAAATCTTTGAGTGTTGAAGAAAGTTTTACCAGTTCCTCCAGGTGCGTCTATAAAAAAAATTTCTCCTGTGCTATGGCTCACACTGTCAATTATCTTATAATTCGTTTCACTCCTGTTAATTTTGGTTCCGGCAAGCCGAAAACTTTTAAACAGTGTCCTCCATAGGAAAAAAAAAATAATATTATCAAGAAGAATCAGTCCATCATGTCATGTTGACTACTACTCTCGCATCTTAAAAAAGATTTTTACGGATATTCTTGTGATTCTTGTGTATACTAATACCCGTATTAGGCAATTGTCTCCTTGATTTTTATTTGGTTTCCACACTAAGAATGATCACAACGACGAAGCGATCCGCGAACTTCTCTTCTCAACAAACCAAAATAGAGTGAGGTAGCGAAATGGTTTTGGGCTACACTCTTAGAGAGTAAAGAGAGCAATAAATAACAAAAACAACACAAAATTCAAGAAGAAGAAGCAAAGCATGAATAACAAAAACACAAATTGGTGTGGGTAATTTTGGGAAAACTTAATCCTAAAATAAAACATATTTTAAATTAAAAAACCAAAAAAGTAAGTATGCCACTCGATTGTTTAGGACAAAAATATTATTTAAAAAAAAAAAATTTATTAAAATTGGTTCAGTATAGATTGAAAAAAATAATCGATTAGATAAAATATCACTTCGAGCCTTACTTTACAACTGACAGTGACTTTTAGGGCACTTCTTCTTTCTTTTAAAATAAAGAAAATATTTAAATGACATTTATTTAAAAATCAATTCCTAGTAACTAGTAAACCTTACAGAATAATCATATGTAATATTAAGTATGGTTATTCATACAAATTTATAATTTTCACAGCATTGTTTATGTTTATAAAAGCTTAAATTCTTGCATTCTCTTTTTGTTGTTCTCTACACTCCAACAAAGGACTCTGTGAGAAGACGAATCTTTCCGTACTCTGAGGTGATTAAGACTTATGGAGACTTTGTTGTTGATCCATTAATCCTTTGATCTATTTTGGGATGTTGCTCTACTCCTATGTGTCAGTTGTTTCTCCATTGAACCATTAAACCAGCACTTTCTTTTTTTTTTTATTTGTATTTTTTGTATTATTTATGGTTTTATCAAATATTAAACACGTAAAGAAGAATAAAAAAGGAAAGGTAAAAGAATTGATATATAAGAATAAAAACAAAAAAAAAAAAAAAAAAAGTAATGAAATAAGTACAAACTACAATTTGAGGGATTTGTTATATCACCGCCGCCTCAAATGTAGATATCCAGTTAATCTTTATTAATTAAAGTCTCAAAATACTCTGAAGTAACAATCCTTTATACAATTTCCTTAAAAACGACACTTACGGAACGGCGCACGATGTTTGCGCGTAAATTTCCGACCTGCTTCACGATCGACTGCATGCTTCTTGTCAGTTTTATAGCCAAACACACTAATTGCAACATTTGGATTACCACTATAGTTTTCCAATCCGGATAGACATGACTCCAATTTGACTAATGTCTCATGATTTGAAATATCATAAACTAGTATATATTTGCTATTGAAAATTGGCAATAAACTACGAAATCGTTCTGCGCCAGCTGTAACCCACAACGCAACTTTGTAAACGATGCAATCGACATTCATGACTTTACTCTTGAAATCCATGAAAATCATGATGTTGATCAATTTCTCCTCAATAAAGTGACAAATAAAAGTAAATTTATTAAAGCCACTCTCGCCAACAATGAACAGTTTAATTACTCTGTCTGCCATTGTTTTACCTTATTTGATTTTTAAATCGATTTAATTGAAATGGTAAACTTTTTGGATTAATGAATTTCCATTAATGAATGTTAATAAAATTTGCACGGGATTTGATTTGAAGGAAACAGAATAAATTCGAGCTTTGGCATATATTTTTTGTCACTATTTCATTGTCGTTGTGAATTGTTGCTTTTGTTGTTAGTAATTAATATTTTCTCACTTACCTCTAACGATTAACCAAAAGTTACCCAGGTTTGCGTTTATTTCAATAATTGGAATCAAAAGTAAAATGATGATGTTTTAGGTGATTTTTTGATCTTTTTTTTTTTTTAGCGGTTTGCTTTTATAATTAGTTTTTTATGGTTAGACGTATCGCATGCGTAATGCAATTTAAATATTCGCTAATGCAGTCAATTTAGCCAAATTTCGCAGCAACTTTAGCTGCAGTTGCATTAACAATTTAAGAATTCTTTGCACTGCTGTAGCCGTTGTAACGACCTTTTATCTAACTGCAACACACAATAAATAAAAAGAAAATTATTCGCGAAAATCTCAGAATACAAAACTGCAAACTTGTTGCCCTTTCAGTTATTTCTTTTAAACTGAACTGAACAGAAGTCTCGATTTCTCTCAACCCTTTCTTAGTTCTTCGTTCTAGTGTTACCACAGATGCAATACACATTGTGGTAAATTTAATTAATAAGTTTAAAATAGGTAAGACCTAAGATATTTGCGTGTGACACTTTGGCTTAAGTTGTCAAATAACATGTAATCTATGACATGTCGGCCCATGTACTGTGTTCTTTGCATCTTGATTTTATTTCTGTTAGCTGCATATATTTTAAATTTTTCCTTATTTTGTTGTTGACTTGTTGTGAAATAAGAATGAAATGAATACAAACAACACCATAGGGTAGGTAGGCATATCGATTGATGATGCATTCAGTGGTTTTGCTTGCATTTTCTAGAATTTGCTTAATAATAGTCAACATATAAATAAACCTGTTTATCCAGTTATTGTCATCGGTTCTGAAATCCCCCGAAATAACAATTAAAATAATATTATTTTATGCTAATTGATTAATCTTCAGTTTTAAATAACAAAACTTGCCTTGAAGTGAACACTTCAGAATTAATGATTATATTCCAGATTTTTTATTGTAAAATAAAAATTCGAATAAATAATCATATGAAATAAACACATTGCTCATATCTAAATAATCTGGAATCTTAAAATTTAAATTCAATACTCATATGTATTAAGAACTTTGAGAACTTAGAAAGAACTGAGAGATGTTATCACTTTTTCTTTTTTTTAGAATAATTGTTTAGGAAAATGTTTTACTGTAATACCTTAAATCACTTAAAAGGATATTGAAACTAAGAGAAAAAACTCCTTAATTCCACGCACACAAACTACTGTATTATATTCCCAAAATGTTGCGAACTTGAAACGATCACGACGAGACTAAACTACGAACTGCAATAGCATTGATCCCGCGGCACGCTTTAACTTCATTAAACGAGGCTAAGACGAAGAGTAGTTACAAAAATTTCTCTTTGAAGACCGCAAAATGTAAAATCTCTAAAGTGATTTCTTTTTCTTTCATATATTAAGAGCACTTAAAATTGCGGAGACAAAAACTTGCACGTCTGTCTGAGTTAAAAACTAAACAGCGAATGCAAAAATGAGCAATAAATTTAATTTAGTGAAAAACTATTTTCTTTTTCCTATATTATTTTTATTTTTTATTTTTTTTTTGTAAAACCAAAAAAGAATACAAGAAATAAGAAACGATTTACATATTTACGCTAATTTGCGTTTGCTCTTTTTGTTTTACGGCACCCATTTGCGTTAATGCAATAGTAAAAGCAGAGACAGAGAATGAATGTTGACAGTTTGTATTAACATCTATAGGGCCTCATTGGCGTATTAAAAATTTTTATACTAAAATGCCTGAAAAGTATATAATTTCAGCATTGGACGCTTACAGGAGGTTTTTCTTGTCCCAGAAATTTAATATACAATACTTTACTTATAAAATAATTTGTCTCATCAAAACTTCTTCATCTTCATTGTAGATACTTAAATAATGTTTTTGCTTTAATATCTATTATAATACAATAAAAGCAATGAAATATTTTCAATAACAGTTTATCAAAATACTGAGTCATACTTATCCATTTAACATACATAAGTCAATAATAAAAAAAAAAAATGATCTTATTTACTAAAACAGAAACCTCAGTTCATGATAAAATATTGTATATGTAATAGTACATTCCGTCTGATAATACATAATTCTAAGGTAAGTTTTGGTAATCTAAAACTGGCTCAGTAAAGGCCCGTTTTGATGCGACTGAGTGGAAAAGGAAAGAATGGAAAGCATGTAATATTAGGTGGCTTGATATTTGGACAGGGGTGACTTTGACTTGGATAAAAATTTATAATGAAAATGGTCAAATGGTGAAAATAAATAAGTAATCGTATGTACGTATAACCCTTCTTTTTTTTTTTTTTACTAACGCAGTGTAAATATTATCTTCCACTCGCATTGATTTTATTAAATACTGGCATTTAAAGTTCATATTAAATTATTAATTAAGTGTGTAAATTTGACTTTGAATTAATTTTGTCTAATGGAGTTTACAAAATTCAAATCATAAAAAGTATTCAATTGTAATAAAATTTGCAAAAACGGGTCTAAGAATATTTTTGGCATATGGTACATTTTTTTTTTTCCTTTGATCACTAAACATAATATTAATGAAGAGCGTTAATTAATTTAATTTAATTTTAATTTTTAATTGCGTCTCATTTAAATAAGTATGTTGGCTAAAAATTACATAAGCCAATGAAAAATTATTATTTTGATGTTTCAAAGTGTAAAAAGCACAAAAATAACACTGATATTAATTAATCTTACGAGTATTCAACATAAAACTCAATGTTAAAAAGTTCTGTGGAGTCTGTAATTCCTATGGTTATTTTAGTGCATTATAAATATGTTTATTGGTATGTTAAACCAGTAATTCTCAAATCATGGTCCACAATACTTTACTTCTATTGCCTCGTTGCAATTCAACAAGCATAAAGCCAAATTTCTTGTGGTTTCTTTCATATTTGTATTGTACTTGTATATTTTGTTTTTAGAAAATCATCCAAATTTAGATAGAACAAATTAACTTACCTAAGAAAAAGAGTAGAGGCTGTGCATTACACTATTTGTAAGAGGTCTTAATACATTTAGTTGTATCAATTTAACAACAATCTTTCCTACTCTCTACTGTATTTAGTATTGTTCACGCTCTCACCATATATCGTCATTATTTTTTTATTTGATCAAGTTGTTTGTCAACTGAAAATCAGCACAAGAAAAAATTTATAAATAAATTGAACATCGGCATAACAGAACTGTTTATCACTCTTCATACGAGAATTATAAATGATCATAGCATTCAAAAAGATAAATAACTTAAGTAAATAAATTCATAATAGTTTTGTCTTTCGGATAGTGACATTATCATTCATGGAGGCAAAATCTCTTCTACTTAGTTGACATATGTACAATATGTGTGATGTGTTTGTAATTTTCATATTGAGTTGTTTTGACTCTGTGTGAAGTCTTGAAAAACAAATTAGGCAACAAATATTATTCATACTGAGTTCGTCCTATGGCAGTTAATTGGAAAATTGCTTGGGGCGAATCAAAAATTTATTTATTTATTTACTTTGTTCTAAGTGCGCGCATGTGCGCCAATGGAAATGTTTTGTTTTCCATTCAACCCATTTCATTGAATACTCTTCAACTACCTTATTACTTCAATTTTCTTTTTTTATTCTGCACTATATTATTGTATAATATCCATCATTTGTATTGTAGTTGGTGGTACCTTTTAAGATTTAAATAGACAACAAAATTGTATAAAAAAATATGCACTTCATTGAATACTCTTCAACTACCTTATTACTTCAATTTTCTTTTTTTATTCTGCACTATATTATTGTATAATATCCATTATTTGTATTGTAGTTGGTGGTACCTTTCAAGATTTAAATAGACAACAAAATTGTATAAAAAAATATGCACCTATAATATTAATTTTTGTTTTGGCAATTGCCTGCTCAATAGTTCATTTTTAGTGCATTTTTAAGATTATCTCAACATTTTTGTAACAACTGCAACCATTTCGTTGACAAATGCATCATCATTCTTAGATTTTTATTAAATGTATTTATAAACTCATTGTGTAATAAATTTCGTTGACAATAATCATGTAAAAATATTAAGTTGGCTTTTCTGAAATAGTTGTGTTGTTTCAAGAGCAATGCCAACCAGAAAACAATTCATCAAAAGAAGCAGGTGTCAAACATCAACAGAGAGCTCAGCTATACTCGTATACTCATTAGTTGTGAACGTTGGTCTCAGAACTCACTATTAACATTTTCAAAACAAATGTCTATAAATATACATATGTGTACATACGTGTATGTATATACGAGGTGTGACAACTAAGTAACGGGACTGGTCTGTAAAACATACTTTATTGAAAACTTATTACAAATAACAATTAATCTCCTTCAACATACTCCCCTTCCCTATCTATACACCGCTGCATGCGAGTTTTCCACTGGTTAAAGCAGTGCTGAAAGTCACTAAGTGTTAGACTCCTTAGCAGGTCTGCCGTTTTTGCTTTTACCTCTTCAACCGACTCAAAACGTGTTCCCTTCAACGAACTTTTGATTTTGGGGAACAGGTAGAAGTCGCAGGGAGCGAGATCTGGTGAATACGATGGGTGTTCGAGCACGGGAATTGATTTTTTCGCTAAGAACTGCTTCGGGAGTGAGGTTTTTTGGCACCATTTTGGCACACACTTTTGTCATTTTCAGATCTTCATGTAAAATTTTTCTCACTGTCTCTCTGTCTACATTCGACATGTCTAATATCATCCGAAGACTCAAACGCCTGTCTTTCCGAACAATTTCATTAATTTTTTGAACGTTTTCTGCAATTCTTGATGTCACAGGGCGTCCAGTCCGTTCCTCATCATCAACTTCTTCCCGGCCCTCAGAAAATCGTTTGTGCCATTCGAAAATTCTAGTACGTGACATGCAGTCATCACCAAACACGTTTTTTAGCAATTGGAGGTTTTTTTAATTTTACGAGAAATTATAAATTAATTCGCTGCTCGATTTTTAAACTAATCATTTTTCCGGCACTTCTATTACACAACACTTTACTCAAACTAGGTTTAAAAGCAAACTAGACTAGACAGAGAGGCGGGATCAAGTGGATTCTGCGCAGTAGGAATCAAGGTCACTCACCATCCATCCCCACTCTTAAAGCTAAAGACAGACGACTGTGGTATACTCAGTCCCGTTACTTAATTGTTACACCTCGTAGTGTAGTTATCAATATACATAAGTGCAATTAAATTGTAGACGTGATCTTGATGATCAGTATTCTCTCATTCACGAAGCTCAACTTTTGCCTAAGTTCTTCTTTTTGATCTACACAGTAAAAGTTTCTATATAATTTCGAATCTTCTGTTGAATGAAAATCAAGGAAATGTCTTTTTACCTATTGGCTTAACCGAGACTCGATTGATCTAATTTTGTAATTTATTATGTCAGCATTTCCGCTTTTATGACGAAAAATTTTGGATTTTTGCTTTTGCGGAGCCCTCTCTCTGGTAGATTCAGTGATGTGCAAAACAAAAGCAACAAATCAATAACTTGTTATTTGAATCCTTATATCATACAACCGTTGGACATCTGAGTGAGATTAAAGCAATTAAAATTTAATAACTATTAATATAGTTTAAGGGCATATTCTACTCTATCTTTGTAGCTAAAAACAAATTTTCTGTTTGAGGAAAACTTTAGATTATGTAGGTTTTGTTTTGCACATTACTGTACATTCACGCAGTAATGTTTCATTGAAATATTTAAGCTTTATTCGCAACAAAATGGGTGGTTTGTATGATTAATACAATATTATTTTGCCTTGAAACTGTTATTACGTTTTTCTTGCGAAAATTAGCTAGTTTTAATGGCATTTTATGTTTAATTTTTTTGTTCACATTATGTATAAATGTTATGCTTGCTTTCATCTAATAATCTTTGTATAACAATAAACAAATAAAAGAAAAGGATAACGGATGAAACGAAGCTTGATGAATAGTAAATTTTCATATTGCTTTGACTTTTGTTTCAAAGTAATGTTCGATTAGCGAAAACATCATTTGTTGTCAGTACTTCGCGATCGCTCAAGGAAATGTTTGATATTATTCGGTGGCTTTTATTAGAAAAAAAAAAATTTCTTTCCTTAATTTCCTTCCATAATAATTTTTCTTAAATTTCAACGTTCGTTGTTGTGAATTGTAGGATGGTTGTTAATGATATAGTACCTTTCGCATACTTTAAAAAAATGGATGAAAATATGGAATGGAAACATTGGAGGAAAGTGCCACTTTTTAAACTACATTCCTTTGTTAAGCGATCCCAACAATATCATTTCGAAACCATAAGGAAAAATAGGCCAGGGGAATTAGTTTTACAAGTTGATTTTGCAGAAAATTATAGGCTGATCTATCAAAATGAATTCAAAGCGAACACTTCAACTATAAGCAATTTTCTATTTTTACTAGCGTGGATGTTTCATGAAACCAAATCATTTTCTATAATCAGTGACAGTTTAAGTCAAAGCGAAAGCGAAATTTACGTTTTCATTACAAAACTAGTTGAGGAGTTGAAAATCCAACATAGTCATTTAAAAATATGGTTTTGTTTTTCGGATGGAAGTAGCTGTCACTTTAAAAACAAATTTATTATTTCATGTTTGCCCGATTTTTTGGTTCAAATCGGTTGCAATATAATTGAATGGAACTATTTTGCAAATTCCCATGGTAAAGGAGCAGTCAATGGAGTTGGAGCTACGATTAAAAGAAAAGTGTGGCAAATAACAAGAACAAAAAATATTCTTCTAAGTAAATCATTTTCCTTCTTTCAATGAACACAAGAACATATACATAAATGACATTAAAATAATCTATATTGGTACAGAATCGCTTAAAAAATTTTCGGCAACTATACAAGAAAAATGGAAGGATATACCAAACATTCCAGGAATGCGAAAACTTCATTGCGACAAAAAACTAAAGGTAGAAGTAGCTCAAAAAAAAACTGAAAAAAAATATTTCATAAATTTGTTTTTCATATTTATACTCTTCACGGAAGTGAATAGCATTATAACTTTGTCATGAAGTTTGTAACAGACATAAGGAGACAAAAGAGACCACATAAAGTATATACCTATAATCTTGATCAGCTCGATTAGACGAATTGATTAAGCCATGTCCGTCTGTATGTATGCAAACTAGTCCCGGACCATTAGGAGGTGTACCTCCCATACAAACCACCCATTTGAAATCATTAGAAACCTTTTTTGATTTTTGTCCTATCGAACTGAAACTTGGACACTATCAGTTTCCAAGACAGGCGCAACACATTTGTCGGAACCAGCCCAATCAGACAACTAGAGGGTACCTCCCATACAAACCACCGCTTTGAATACTACAATGAAACATTCACTGCGGCCCGTGAAGAGTATTTCATGTTCGACATAGTCGAAGATAACGTTCTTTCTTGTTTTAACTTTAAATGACTTAAAAAGCTTGCGAGTGTTATGTTCGCGACCGTGGAAATGTCCATAAATGAAATCGCGTTCATTTAAACTAATTTTTAAAATAATTTCTTTATAATTTATGGTAATTCAAATAAGGGTTATCAAGTACAATGTCATTACAAAGAATTGCATTGCATTTGAACAGTAAAACAATATGTAAATAATGCTCATTTCTATTCAAATTTAAAGAACAATTACATAATTTATAATTTAGTTTCTGAGTAATTGCTTGAGACTATTATAGGTGAAATTGGAAATTGTTGGTATTTTCAAAGTCAATATAGAATAATCAATAATCACTAAATGCCAATTGCAAGAAATGTCACAAGGTCTAAGATTAATCCGACACATAATCTAATAATCAATTAAAGCTTAAGCAAAAGAAAAGACATCGATAGTAAGGTAAAATTTGATTAAACCTATAAAGAAAGAAAACAAAGTCACGCGCAACCGGCACATGGCAAAATGTGTATCATCAGAAATTGCACCTGACCCAGACTTCTTTTACACGATGGCAATGGTGATGACGTTGTTGCTGACCGCATTTCGTTCTCTCTTTCTCTCTCTCAAATGCCACATTGGCATCAAGAGAGCATAGATGCCCGCTAAAACTCATGAGATTTTTAATATCTCTATGTCGATACTTGTATAAATACTTTTATATCAACAAAACATAAATACTCTAAGTCATTTTAAACATGGGATACAATAAAATAAGGCAAGAAATTTAAGACCAATAGAAGATCAAAAGAAAATTTTTATTTAAGTTTAAGTGAATTAAATAAAATAGAAAGGAAATTACAAATTATATTCCAAAGGATAATAATAATGTCAAAAGAGTATCTTCAGATTATTTAAAGCAAAGCTGATTTCTTGGCGTGTTTCTCTTAAGAAAATACAATAAGTATGGAATTCAAGATTGTTTTGCAACCATTGTTGCTCGGTCCATATTATTTAATATGTCCACATAGAAATACAGATGTTTTTGGAAGACTAAAATTATGATAATATTCAGAAATTTCCAACACAATTTTTTTTTTTAAATTAATATTTAAAATTTACAAATATTAGATTAGATTTTTAGAGAGATTAGATTAGATTTTCGTCTTTTCTGGTAAACACTGAAAAATTTGCCTGGGATTTTATGTTTGTTCTAGATAATACAATAGGCGCTTATTATGGGAAAAATAATAGTTTTGTCTTAACAGATCTAGTTTTATATTTATTCAAAATTACAAATTTCTTCAAAAATATACATCTTTCTTCTATAATAATTTTTCCGAAACAAACGATTTCCAATCTCAATTCTGTTCGTAGAACTTAAAAATGTTGGACCTTTTATAAGTTTGTTTTCTTATCTGGGGTCCATCAAAAGTACCACCTTTCACTTTTTTTGTACTTAATCTTGGAAACAATGACCGTTTTTGTCAGGTTCTTTACAAACTGTTTCATAATTCCAAGTTTAATATTTAATGGTTTCCTCAGGGTCAGGGTAAATAACGTAAATTCTTATGTAAAAATTCATTCAATCATTAGTTTACTGTATCTCATATGTAGTTTTACGTATATAATTTAATAGTTTTGTTCAATTATCATCTGCCGTTCAATGTACCTGTAATTTCATTCTTTGATAGTTGACATTTCCTCAAGTATCTACATCTAATTTTCTTTCAATACCAGGTATCTGCCACTAAAGTGGCGTATTTATTCACTTTTCGTATTGCATAAAGTGCTCAATCTCGTTCTGCCTTCTTCATGTGGACTCCCATTTAACCAAAGGAGATCAGATCGTGCCTTGATTGTTACAATATGTCACTCCTTTCTTTAAGTGTTTAGGTCTTTGTTTATTCGTCTTTCACTACTTACTGCCTGGTTTAAATAATTTTTTTTTACTTTAAGCATATAATGGAGTAATTAAACATGCCACAAAATTCCATCATTGATTAATATTTTTGTTAGAAAATGAGGTAAACTCTTGCCGCTGTAGTTCTTGTTAAATATTTAAGATGTAAGCTTATTGCATTTAAGTATGCGTCTTCGATTCCTGTTTCTATGGCAATTGGGTAATGGGGAGTGGATACTGGCAATTCCCATATCAGCTTGATGCAGTACCTCTGTAAAAAATTTACTTTCTTGTAGCATCAACGTCCCCACACCTAGCAGTAAAACTTAAAAATTTTTATCACAATTTTTGTTATGCCCTGAAAAGTTTTCATGTTCCTACATTGATTAAAACAAGAAAGGCACCATTATTACCAATCATATAGACCTCTTTTTTATAATGGAAGGAACAAACAAACTACTGTGGATCCTCACACAATGCAACCCTCGATACGCGCAACACCTCGATTAAAGCAACACCTGAATTATTTCCGTGTCAGATTCTGTTAACGCAACTTGAAAAAAAAAATTGCCTCAGTTAACGCAACTTACTTTGCAAAAGTCAGTTTTATTAGTTCTTGGTGTTCTGGACCCAAAGGGTACCAAAGGGAACCCTATTGCAGAGACTTCGTCGTCCGTCCGTCCTTGGGTTATATCTCATGAACCGTAATAGCTAGAGAGTTGAAATTTTCACAGAATGTGTAGTTCTATACGGGCAACAAATAATAAAACTAAAATATTACTTAAAGGTGTCCACATACAAGAAACATTTTGGTTTGTATGGCAGCTATACGATCCAGTAATCTTATCACCTTGAAAATTGGGTTTTTTGGTTGCTATACTTCAGAAACTTATACTATAGAAATTTCAGTTTTATCGGATCACTAGAGAGGGTACCTCCATACATACAAACTCCCATTAAAATTCATGTTCTTATTCAAAATTAGATACTATAAGTTTTTTATATAGGCACTGTACATCTATTGGAATCAGCCAAATCGGCTAACTAGGAGGGGTACATCCCATACAAACCCACCATTAAAATTTCAGGTTCTTATTCGAAAAAGTTTTTTGTTTTTGTTCTATTCAAACTGAAATTTAGACACTATAAGTTTCAGATATATGTGATGTACATCTGTTGGAATCAGTCAAATCGGATTACTAGGGGGAGTACGTCCCATACAAACCCCAGTCTGGTACGGAACCCTCCGTGTATGAGAATAAGAATATTAACAAATCATGTACGCACTTACGCACTTTATACAATTTACTTCGTGGTCGGTTGCTTTTAGTGTGCTGCACAAAATGCTTGTTGTTAAAAAGTAGTTAAGCTTTCAATAGCCAAGAAATGTGAAATTCTCGGTAAACTTGACAAATATATTTCTATTAAATCAATATGCCAATATTCTAAAGTGAATAAATCCACAATATCAAGATTAAAAACGAAAGAGAATGAGTTGAGAAAGTTTTTTGCGAATGCGGAATCTGGACCAACACTGCAATTTATGTTTTAACACTTGCATTAAATGGGCTGAACAAAATTGTCTTGCAGTAACAAACATTTTAAAATTTCCAGAACTTTGTGAGACTGCAGTGCAGTATCATGTGAATTGCAATAAATCGCAATCCAAAATATCATATTTCTTTAAGAATTCAATAAAACAAAATTATTGTTCCGAAAATCTTTCATTTATATTCAAATATTTAGAATCAGCATTCTGACCATATGAAAATTTTGACTCAGCTCTTGCAACAACCTCAAGTTTCGCAACTTGCTAAACGAGGGCCCACAGTATCAATGAAGAAATTCTAGTTAGTGTACACCATATTTTTAAATATTGAAGGTATAATTTCGATTGGTTTTTGACTTTACTGGTTCGCGTATAAAATGCTAAAAGCTTTTAACACAGGGTGATTCAATTAACGTATACAAGTGCTTAAGTTAACTTTAAGCTCAAGATATTGATAGTGAGAACATAGGCGAGAGCAATAGTGAAAACAGTGAATAGTGAAGATATAAAGTTTTGGTTTAAAAAATAATTATTGCTCTAAAAAGGTGAAATTAATAAATATTGCATGTATTTAGACCATGTATCGATTTTTAGATTCAAGAGAACAAACAAGTTTTTCTCAAAAAGCCTTTAAAATAAAATATGTAGACTCTGTTAGTTACAAGGAAAGCAAATTATTAATTTTACATCTATTACATATAAATATATTTATTACTTTTTTTAATCTTTGCTAACATCGTTTTATTTGTGGCACCATTTTATGTTGTTACGACAGATTGTCTCAGCACAGTACATTAGAAATTCGGCGGTCCACCGATACTTGCTCATCCCAACGATCGGAACGAATGGCAAACAAACACATCACTTAAGAGCAAAACACTTTATTATTTTCTATTTCCTTATCCCAGGTGTGTTCATAAAAGATTCCCATTTCTTATAAATCTCTCCAATGTGACTATTTTTTTAAGCTTTAAGCTCAGAATGCAAATACAGTCGATCTTCCATACGTCGAAACACCACAATGCCAAAAAAAGTTCGTTTTGTGGAGACTTCCAGTTCAATATATTGAAGAATTATGCATAAAAACTAGGGGATTTTGCAAAATGTAGTGCAGTACAATTATTGACATACCATATAACATTGTAACATCAAATTTTCGAGACAAAAATTCTTAACATATTCATTAATTTATGCTTAAACATTTCCATTACTTTTGTTAGTTTCAGCGAAAGATAATCTAATTTTTTTAATGCTTTATAATAATCGTCGGCCTGTTGTGCAAATCCCATAGTTCAAATCAATTAGTTCACAAGAGTTGCAGTGGAAGTTATACATGTATTATGAGTCAAATTTAGCCATGCTTCAAAATCAGCTTCCAGCAAGTTTCTATCTTTATCAGTTTTAGTCACGAATTGAAAGATGTGTCGTTTTCAATGAATGCCCCATGTGCAATATTGAACAAAAACAGCTTGTTTCAATTAATTTACTATTGCCTCATTCTTGATGTCTATCTATGTCCTTTGCTTTTGATACATGACTGACGCACTCCAAAGGTGTAGTTTTATGTTCTTTGTTTGCCCTCAAAAGCTTCAACGCTACTTTTACGATTTAAGTTTGATAGTGAAATTTTAAATAAACACACATAATAACGCTCTGGGCAAGCGATTGCAATTTGGATCTGATATTTGGGAGAAAACATGCCAACTCAAGATATTTTAATTTACTTTGCAGGTTTTTGAGTCATATATAATAAACGGTATGTTTAGATATTGATGGACTTCTCAAGACGAATAATAGAAACCAACCATGATTAGGCCATACAAATAGTTCGCTAATGAATAATGAAACTTTCAAAGAAAAATTTAAATGTATAAAGTAAAAATAAACAAATTTTTAGTATGTTCTTTAAAATTTTTTGTAATGTTACCTTAAGCAAACTGATTCTTTTAAACAATAGTAAAACTTATCTTAAACGGTATTTGTTTGTTATGAATTCTTGTATCGATGAGGTAAACACCTGATAAAGTAATGAATTAATTTCATTAAAAGTTTTAAAGAAAAGTATTTAATTAAGCAACATGAATTAAGGATGTTGAATGAAACTCCTTGTTTGACCCGGCCATTCTTACATTGTGATATCAGTTGTAGAACACAAAAGCATAATAAATTTGTTTGTCAGTTGTGGACTTACATTTTCTGAGCAAACTAGTCCCAGCATTCCGCTTCTTATCATCCATTTTATGATTACCATTCATGCCATCAATGAGTTGAACTCAGAAGAGTAGCCCTTCAGCCTGAAAATTATGCCATTAAACAAGAATTGTTGTCTTCCTGAAAGGCTTTCAGTGCAAAGCTTTGTTTTAAAAGGATTCTCATGGATTAATGTTATAATTTGAAAAGTTTTCGGGAAAAAACATTAATTTCGATTTTGCTATATTAGATTAATAATCTTTTTTTGGAATCGATGAAATTTGTTGTTTGTTGTTTGTTGTCATTTCGTGAAACCAATTTAAACTTCATCGAATTATTTAACGGATTTTATGACATGTTTTTATCGGCAATCTCATTTAATAAATTGAATGGAAAAATATTCTTTCTACGTAATTTTAACTCGAGATCTCAAAAAACTAAGTGGCAGATTATAACTTTAATTTCCATCCATGCTAAAATCGATTTATTAATTTTCGTGTTTATTAATTTTGTTTTATACAAAACTGAATACGATATTTAATTGAAACATTGCAAGGATTAACGCTTTTTTTGCATTCACGAATACCACGTGAACTCTTTCCAGCAGAAGTTACACCATGAAGTTCACGATTTTTGAGTACGTGTTTGCAAATCCAATTATTCTTTAACGCGACGGATTGCGGTGTGATGGGTATCCACCAATATAACTTCTCATTTATTTTCCCCTTTTTTTTCCACCACCACGAAGCACACGAATCCTATAGATTACATAAACCTGCTTAGTCCGGAACCTAAGACATCGAGCTTTGTCTGGACGTGTTGGCCGGATACGAAGAAGATATCGAATTGGTCAGTTCAAATGCTTTGTCTAAATAGAAAATTATACCAATCAATAAAATTAATGAATATTCAATAATAGCAAAACTTAAGCAAAGAAGTATTAACTTACTTTTTATAGAGCCAGACTGATAAAAGTTACACACAAATACTTTCATACTCTCATAGTATAGTATTCGAGTTTCATCAAATACCTACAATCTGTAGCTTGACTTGTTGTAATAACTTTCAGTAAAGTCTAGAATCCTTCGAATCTATACAACCCAGCTAAATAAGTTAGGTACAAGTAAAGAAAAAAGGAATTTTTATGGGAATATTGTGTAGATAAGATTAAAATAGTATTCATTTTGTTTGTAATGTTATCGCAATGTATCTGCACGATATTATTTCATACAAAACAAAAATTACCCAAAACAACTTTCATAAGTTCAACATGATAAATGGAGTAAAGGAGTAATTTAGAAGTAGATCTTAGATATAGATATGTCAAGAAATAATAGTACTTCTAATCTATGCTATACTATATATTCTTCACTAGCGTAATTCCTGAATTAAGGAATAGTTAATTCGATTTATTGAATTACATTATAAGAAAACTGCTTTCACTTAAATCGAATTGAGTATCAGCTTGATGTCACCCTTAAAAGTTGACATTAAGCATCGAAATTATGTATTCAAAATTCAAATGTCCCTTATTGTATATTCACCTAAAAATGAAGTGTCACCCCGAAAAGTCATTTTAATAATTTTACTAAATAAATATAATTATTCTGCCACAACAAAAAAAAAAGGGAAACCTATTTTATTGCCTATATTTTATAACAATAAGAAGTATAATTTCTAAAAGAGTTTGGGAAAATCGGCTGAGCATTAGACAATTATAGAAAAAATAAGAGAATGAATAATCGATTAGTCATATATGTTTTTGCGTATCTCTCTCCACATAACTTTCGTATAAATTATCGGTTCATCTACTGAAGAAGGAACTTTTAACAATGGTAAAACTACTCGTAGTAATCTTAATTGTGTAGATAAAAAGAAGAATTAAAAAATAATCACATTCAAACGCACGAATTTTATTTACTCACAATTTAACAAATTTTATCTTGTTGGCATTGATATAATAAAGTCCTCATGGACTCGTGATTATCGCAATCTTCTTGCCATTAACTGATTGAAAAATGTATAATGAAAGAATTTCATATTGTTCAATGCAAATGGAAAAAGTGTAAATCAGATCAAACTATCTTAATCTCATGGAAACTCTTTGAACGATTAAAAAATTTCATTGAAAGCGAACTGAAATGATAAAGAAAGATTCAAGAAACATATTAGTAAACAAGGTGTCAAGGAGTATGCCTAACTGCTTTAAGATTTCATCTTTTCATTATCCTTTGATGCTCGGCAAATATAATTAAAATGTTTTGCTATTGACAGTTAAGACGATAGATCCAAATCTTCTTATCCTCTTAGCCTTTCACATTCAAATTGTATAAACTTTTCATGAATGCGGAAATTGTATGCCACGTATTTGTTGTTGTTGGTGAAAACTGCTTTCGAAGAAATAGAAAACGGCCGCTTGTTGCACACAATTCATGTGAACACGATTTACACAGTTTCAATGCGAAATGCGCCAAAAAATTTCATGAATGAATTCAGAACAGCTGAGAAGACGCATGCGTAGTAAAGAATCAGCATTGAAAGCAATTGAAAGTCAGCATCAGTGATACTTTCAATCGAAATGATGAATAAAAAGATGCAGATTCGCAAGATGAGCTAACAGTTGCTGTTTGCTGTTCCACACGCGCGATTGGATACAATAAATTTGGAACTAAATATATGTTTTGTGGTGTGATAAGTGAAATATATTTTTATGATTTTTAAATAAGAAATAGAAATAAAAATTTTATATTTGAAGACGAAATTGTAATAGTGTAAAAATAATAATAAATAATTTAAATAAAATATTAAAACAACGTTGTATTAAATTAAAATAAAATCTTTGATCAAAAGTTTAATGTGAAAACAAGTGTAGTATGTACTGTTTATTTTTCAAAGTAAAATTTAATGTGATTTTTATAATGTTGCCAAACATTCCGAAAGAGCCAGGCTCAGACCAACAAATTTAAGTAAACTCAAGTCAATTCAATTCAATCGAACTCTACAAAATTTGATAAAACTCGCAAACTCATTGAATGGATACAAAAAAAACTAAAATTGACGTGTACAAGTATACAAAAATTTTGTAGTTTTGAAAATCATTTCGACCAATTAAAAGTTCTACGTTGCTAAAAAATCCACTTCCACTGTCTTTTCTAAAGGAAATATGTAGTAAACGCTTCGAAAAGTTACAATAGTTAAATTTCTTATTAAGCAAAGTTGAAAAAAAAATGTTGCAGCTTTTTGAGCGCAATTTAATGCAAAAACGTAATATTTTAAAATAAGTATATGTTCGGGTTTTGTCAGGTGTGTGAGTGGACATTGTAAAATGAATGACTAACCCCTGAAATGAACCTTTAATAGTATAAGCATTAAAACACAAGAATTTAACATAAAATCTCACTTTTACAAGGCAATTAAAAATTCATAAAAACTTCATTCCATGGCACATTTACACTTCAAGTATCGCTCACAGCAACACACACACACTTTACATCTTTATATGTAATATTTTACACGGTAATAATATGTATATGAATGAGTATAAATAAAGATTGTCTTCCATGGAAAAGTAAAGAAAAGTGATTGTGAGAAAAGAGAGATGATGAATGGTGGATGTTAAGATGGCAACGGACTTTTCTTCATCTTGCAAACAACAATCATGGAATTACAAATGCATATAAACATTTTGCATAATTTATGTCAAGTATAAAAAACAACAACAACAACGGCAGCAACAATGAGAACACACACACAAGTATACATAAACACAATGGTAAATTGAAGCAATGGCTTTCAAACTCATTCACTCATATGCACTCACTTACTAACTGACTGACATAAATGTGTGCGTATCTACACAAGTTAATACATATGTGTACGTTTGTAAATACTTACTACAACAATTGTTAAGTACGACAAAATATTGTATTATAATAGTAGTAATGGTAACAACAATGGGGCAACACTACTGAAGCAATAGCAATGGTTACACAGTGGTTTTAGTTAAAGAATTTATTTCATTTTATTCTTATGTTATTCTTATTTGATTTTATTTTACTTTATTGTATGTATTATTCATCTCGTACAATTGAGCATGAAATGTTCCAACTCCATCTGCTTGGATGTTTAGCGCATCTACATCAATTCCCCCAGTTGCAGTTTAAAACAGGATCAATTTCTTATTTCTTTAAAATGTTTATCATTTATTGTAGCCGTTGAGATCACACTACTAGAAGACATTGTCATTAAATAAACAAAATATTGTTTATGAAAACACATTGACATCAAAGTCATAAAATAAGTACATACTTTTTTCTATAATTATGTGCAGTGAAATCAAAGTTGAAGAATTTGCTTTTCTTATTTTTGTATGAAGTCAACAAATACAATAGATAAAAACAATATCAATAACATTTACACAGAAATCAATTGACAACACAACTCATGGAGTCACTTGTCAGGTTCTTTTGAACCGGTAGGTAGTGCTGTTGTCCAGATATAGATATTTTTATCTCACATTTTTAAAATTTTTTCATTTGGCGCAAAATATTCTGAACCGATTGTAATAATTTTTTTTTTTTTTAAGAACAAATAAATCTTAAAGTTTCTTAGGCTATAATAGAATATTAAAATATATTGTTCATTAACGTAAATTATTAATTACACATTTTACAACAAAGCGTTTTAGAAGAAACACTCAATTAACGCATAGCTGGTGTAGCAACGCTAGTAGTACATAAATCATATTAAAAGAGTTTTAAAGATATAAGCTTATTTCCAGTATATATATAGTAACTCAAAATATGTATTAAGATAATAATTTGTGTACTTTGCTAGATTTTTGTGATGAGTTGAAGGCCTAAGATACTTGTATAAGGGATAGTGTAAAGATGGAGGATTGGATCCATCCGAACTTAACATATTATATTATATGAAGCATTTATATTATCTTCAAAATGTTCTACTCTGGGAAATTTTTTGGAGTTCTATAAGTCTTGATGCCTACAATTCATATTCCTGGAGGGAACATTATTTTCATTTATAATTTGAGATCCAGGTTATCCTTTTTAAATGGGATTTCTTGGATACTACATGAATGAAAACAATATGGGCCACCAACCCATGAACGTTTTAGAGTTAGAATTGATAGTACCTCGGGTACGAAGTCTAACCAGGGCTATTTTCTGGTACCACGAGTGGTCACGAGCCCCCGAAACTTGTTTCCGTCCTGGCCAGCGGATACGGCCCCCTTGTGGGAGTATCGTGGTGGCAGTGGTTTAATACCCAAATGCGGGTAGAGTAATAACTCGACGTGGATTTGCGTTATACAACCGGGTGCTATGACCAAGAGAGCAGCAGAGGTTTAAGATGGGCCTCGCTCCCCACCAAGGAGGGAGTCATATTTACCAAAATAAATATGACTCAAATTTGGTACCTGCGGATATATATTCATGGGGACGTTGATTGACGTTTATCAATCCATGTGCCTGGCACCGTGTTCTTAAGTCTACCATGACAGGCGAGCACGTTAAACAAATGGTACTTCATTATCTTTAAATTATAAACCGACCTTTGTGATTAATATTTAAATATCAATTAATATCTTAGTATGAAGATTTCCTATGGATAACCCTGAGCAAAGTGCAATAAGAACACACAAAAAGTGTGAAAAGAAAACTTCAATCTCAAAAGTGAAATTTTATTTATAAGTCATCCATATAAAATAAATAAAGGAAGTAACGATTTTATATTTTGTCAGTATATGTTGCCATTAAGGATAAATAATTGGTATTAAAATAAATGTCAGTAGGCGGAGTGACTTGTCGGCGATCATAATGCAAGTGAAATCGGAAGTGAAGCCATTCATTATGAGCCTAAGCTACATAGGAAAGCAGCGCAGATTAACGAACTTCAAAACCGCAACTTACAAGATACCTAAACATAAATTTGTCAGGTGCGGAATTAGAAACTTCCATTGTATTGTTTTTTACTGTTTAGGCAAACGTGGCAAACGTAAACACTTAGTTAAAAATAAAAGAAGAAGAAAATTTTTAATTGTTTTTTTAATTTTTATTTATTGGAAATGTATTTTTTCATTTTTCTCTTTTGATTCAATGTTATTATTATTATAAAATGTTGTCAATTTAAATGGTGCTTTACTTATAGTTTATTGATCACTATCATCATTTTGTTTAATTGCTAATCATTATCATCATTATGTTTGCAAAACTTAATCTTTTCATTTTTACTTAGTTAAATTTGTTGTTTTAAAGGCCACAGCAAAGCGTGGCTGTGCAATGCTAGTAATTTATATTTACACAAAACATATTAAAAACAATAATTTTCAATATAAAAATTTAAAAAAAAAAACAAATAGATCAAAATATTCCCAGTACAGGACTCGAACCCCAGGCCCTCGGTTTGCTAGCTCTACTCTCTGACCACTACGCCACGACATTTTAATCGTCTTTGCTGAAATAGATCCAATATAATACAAAAAAAAACATTTTCAATATAAAAATAAAAAAAATAATATTCCCAGTGCAGGAGTCGAACCCCACGTCATCTTACTCTCTAACCAGAATGAAAAAATCTGACGATTCTATTTTTAGCATCATTTTTTGAAATTTCACTCATGCCATAACGCACATAAAAGAGATACGCTCTAAAAGCTAATTTTCTTGATTTTTATTTTTTTAGTTTATTAAGAATATTTTCTCTTTCCCATTTACTTTGTAAATCACATTACCATCTAATTTTTTAAAAATGAAAATAGTCATGGTGGTCTTCCAATGGAATGTTCACAAAAATAATTTCTAAGATTTATCAGCAGGAAGGAATAGTTTAACAAAAACAAAAATAAAGAAAAAATGTTCTTGAAAATATCTAGCATGTGTTAGGTCTATATCAACAAATTTGTCAAAATTATAGGTAAAAACTATATAGGTACAATACAAGAATTCAAATCAAATCTAGATTAACCGGACGGACGGAGAGATATTGCCATATACTCACATATTTAGATGTAATTTAAATGATCACACCTGTGAGCGGTAATGTAAAATATAATTGTAATAAAACCAAAGCTGCAAAACAGTTTTTGTTACCATAAAATTACAAAACAAAAGAGAATATGTTTCCATAAATTTTAATTTGTTACAAGAAGGTGAATACAAAAAGAATAATAGTGCAACGATTATTGAAATGATACATAAGAAAATAATGGACAATTACAAAAGATGATGGGGCACAATAGAAAATTACATCAACATAGTTTTTGACATTATGCATATATGTACTATATACATGTTTAAGTGATTATTATTTTTTTTTTCCAGTTATATGTATGGTTTATATGAAAATTATGCCATACACGAGTATAAAAAATGTTGTAGAAAGATTTTCGTTAAAAATTCGTACACAGCGATAAAAGTAATTATATAAATTGACTGAAAAACGCAAAGGAAAAAAGATAACTGAAGTGCAAATAAAAGCAAATAAAAATGCGATGAAAAGTATTGAAACAGAGAACGAAAAAGACCCGGGAACCGCTTGGTGTGCTGTACGCTCGGTGGCCGTGATTAATATCCCAGGAACATCGCCATCGGAATGCGCATAACTCACGTGGGCCGCACGGGGAATCGTGACAAGCGGATGTGCCTTTGTTTGGCAAGATGGTGCAGTGTTCTCTATTTACTCGCGTTAACATTGCTGGCCTTGGCAATGCCCTTCACCGTTGCCTGGACCTTCCAGAACGAAACAGGCTCTTCATTACCCACGCGGGCAATTAAATTAAAATCATTAAGCAGCAAACAAAAATCTAACGATAGCATTGTTACATTAAAGTCAATTAGTGCTAACAAAATCGGTGAGAAGAGTGCAACAGCTAAGCCAAAATTTGTTGGTATTGTTGGTGAAAGTGAAAACAATCATTATGAAACATATCCAAACCGTCCAAATGTAATTCAACACAATGACGACTTAGATGACAATCAAAGTCAGTCGCAAGCATCCAACTGGAAGTACAAAAGAACAAAGGTGAAACAACAAAATCGCAGCCAGGTGCACACTACAAATGCGTCTGTCGTGTCGTTACTTTCTAATTTGGCAAAGTGGCAACAGCACAATTTAAAAGTGAATCAAGTATTCGAAAGTGAACGGCGTATGTCACGCGTTGAAATTCATCGAAATCGGGGCAAAATCGTTTTACTTGGCCTTTTCGAATTATCAACGAAACGCGGTCCTCGACCGGATGGACTCAGTGAACTAGGGGCCGCCATGATGGCTGTCGAGCATATTAACCATAAACATTTGCTGCCCGGCTACACGCTTGAGCTGGTCACCAATGATACGCAGGTAAGTCGAACAGTAGATGATAATTTATATTCAATCGCAAACTTGGAGTAGACAATAAATGATGATCGGGCGCATAAGTATTTAATCTGGTCTTTTCGCCATCACAATAAGAATGAAAGCATTGCAAAGTTGGTCATAAAAAGATACAATTCCATTACGAGATTGAATTTTCATTTATTGTACTTAAATGCAGACAAGGACTCTCGCCCGCCTAACAGATTACAGTTTTCTATAAGGAAATGTCATTAAAACATTTTTCTTTTTTTTGTATGTCAGCCAACCAAACGGCATTGTGACACACAGTTTCTCACACAAAAATTTACACACACACTGACAACAATCACAAGAATACCCTTGTTACGTTACGGTCCTTTGGTTTAGCAGAGTTTAATGTTGTTTTGTTATGAGCATCTAACCGCATCCGATGTTGCAGTTAAAATCTTCACAAACACCATCATCATCATCATCATCAACAACATCATTATCATCTTCGTTATCGTCGCCGGTTGCGCTCCATCTTTGTGCCTTTTTGTGGCATTTTGGCGGATATGAAAGAATATCAGGTCTATTAAATTCGACACTTGAAAATGTTTATTACACTTTCTTCTTTTCGTATTTCATATTTCGTATTTCTTGTTTTTGTTTTCCATTATTGCCTACCCTGTATTTATGTCGTCAAGGCTTATTGAATGCTTTGAAAATGATGAAGTATGCACTTCCGTTTTTAAAAGGTTGCCATCTCTACCGGTTTTAATTTCATTTGATCTATAGGTTAGAGTCTCTTAGATAATAACTGTAGGCACAGGTTTAACCAAAAATGTATAGTAATTTGCTTTCATTTAGAAAATGATTAGCATAAAGTTATAATTTAATTTCCAGAAATGGTTTGTCGGGTCAGGGTTATGTTAATAATGATGTTTATATATTGTGTTATGCTGAAACTAAATTTTTTTTTTTTTTTTGTTGGTCTTCAGCTATTTTTACTTTATTTTGGTTAGAGCTCGTCTTGAATAGCAATCTGTATTACAAAGCTATAGTGCCAATGGTTAGCTCCGTTGGAAAGTCTCGATGTGGTAGTTTGTCCGCTTTTTGTCTAACTCATTTTGCTCTGAATGGTTATGTAAAAAAGATTTTTTTTTTTTGCTGTTCAAATATAAACCTTATTTAAATTTGATTATTCCATATACCAAAAAAAGAATGAATTTGTAATGAAATTGATGTGAGGTTAAGTAAAATACTTCGATAATTGCTTATGTTTCTTTATATGCAGTGTGATCCTGGAGTAGGTGTAGACCGCTTTTTTCATGCTATCTACACGCAACCCGCCACTCGTATGGTGATGTTATTGGGCTCAGCTTGTTCAGAGGTTACCGAAAGCCTAGCAAAGGTTGTGCCTTATTGGAATATTGTTCAGGTGAGTTGGAGCTTAAGTCATTAGTATGCAAAAAGTTTCTGGATAAGTGAAATTTTCGACGAATTTAATCAAACAGCTTTTTCCTCCTTACTTACATACATCTATTAGCAAAATCCTGAAAAAGGGTGTAACGGTTTGATGAACATTTCCATGCTTGTTATGCACAAAAGTATTTTATTACCTATAAGCTATCGTTGAGCGTTGTTTATGACGTTTATACCTATGCATCGTATAAGATAATTTTTGCTTTAAAAGAAGATTCATGCATAAAAAACACATAGCTGAAAACTTTAAGACAAACTTTCCACTTTATGAAAGGGATCAACAAATGCTTATTGAAATGTTTTGTGGGCTTTGGATACTGAATAAACTTGAATATATTTATAGGTTTCCTTTGGCTCGACTTCACCCGCTTTAAGCGACCGACGTGAATTTCCCTATTTCTTTCGTACAGTTGCGCCGGATTCCTCCCACAATCCGGCCCGTATTGCTTTTATTCGACGCTTTGGATGGGATACTGTCACTACTTTTTCACAGAACGAAGAGGTTCATTCGTTGGCGGTTAACAATCTGGTCACGGAATTGGAGGCAGCAAATATCTCTTGTGCTGCAACAATCACCTTCGCAGCAACAGATTTCAAGGAGCAATTGCTGCTGCTGCGCGTAAGTGGTGATGACAGGCCGAAGAGAATATAACACACGCTTTTACATTCGCACACAGTTACAAACATCAACATATACACATACCCATATAATAATTGAGACAAATGCATAATGACAATGACATTACCATTATCATCACCAACTTCATTATCATCATCTGACAGATACATAAAATGCTGATTGTCTAGTAAACATGACAAATGAAAAAGCTTGTTATTTGTCCTCAGTTTCATTTGGTTTTCATCATTTTCATTTCCTATGCTGCTTGTGTGATTTTTGTCATTATCCTGCCATTGCATGGTGTTTGCTGTCTCAGGAAACAGATACACGCATCATTATCGGCAGCTTTTCACAGGAATTAGCACCACAGATTCTATGCGAAGCATATCGCTTACGTATGTTTGGTGCTGATTACGCTTGGATTCTGCATGAAAGCATGGGCGCTCCATGGTGGAACAATGTACCGACCGAGAATGTTCATTGCAGCAGCCGTGAGCTTCGCCAAGCTGTGGAGAATCTGATTGTTGTTTCCAGTCACAATAGCATCGTGGGAAATAATTTCAGTTTAAGTGGTTTGGTAGGTATCTTCTAAACAATGAATTATTTCAACCTATAAGGCTTTGTATATGGTACACTTAATTATGGGAATAACCAAGTACCAGAACTTCAAATCAATTAGACTCTTTTTTGAAAATGGTTTCAATGCAAACAAACGCTTACCAATGACATTCAATAACACCAAAATCATTAACTTTAAATCAATGTGCCTCTGAATGCTGAAATCAATGAAGAAATAGAATTCAGGCCATGTAATGAACCCATGCAGCGGATACAAAGCAGGGACTTGTTTCAAGCATAAAAATATTTTATAGAAAACTGTTACGCCTTGCTGAAAATGGATATCGGACAAATATAATATTTGCCATTGTTTCCCATTTGTTGCCCAATGCAAACGATAATTTTTTTTTTTTTAAAGAAAACTTTGCCTTTGGAATTTGGCGGCGCATTCACTCACTTAGCATTTCACAAATAAAAGTAATTCTACAATATTATTTTTATTAAAGAAATTTATAATTACATTAGAAGTAAAACAAACGAACATATAAATAAGAGTATATGAGTTTAACTTTATGAGTGTTCACTTTCCGGGATATGTGTCATCCATAAAACAAAACAAAGCAGCAACAAGGCAAATGATATCATTTTAAACTATTGAAAAGAAGTGACAATTTGCTTTAATGATTGTAAGTTAATTAAAAATAAATTTGCAGAACAATCACATGTTTAACACACAACTGCGCCAGCAATTTGCACGATTCAAAAACTGGGAACAAATGAAAAGCAATATTAAATCCGATGCCACAGCAACTTTCGCTTCCCATCGTCCAAATGTCAGCAAACGGAATGCCTACAGCCCGAAATCCATTCCAAATGCCAACGACCACAACTCAAAAACAATCAAACTTAAACCACAGGAGGAGAATTTCAACACTGACAACAATGACGACAACAACAAAAGTAGTCCCAGTCCAAATCGCGCACGACACCAAATTTTCGTTCAAAAATATGCCAACAGCAGCGACTTCAGCAAGGATAATCATGTGGACATGCAAGTAGAGAGTTATATAACAGAAGCAGTCTCACGTTATGCGCCACAAACATACGATGCAGTATGGGCTATTGCGTTAGCATTGCGTGCAGCGGAAGAGCATTGGCACCAGGATGCGCAGCAGTCAAAATTGGATCGCTTTGATTATACTCGCAGCGACATGGCTTGGGAGTTCCTTCAGCAGCTAGGAAAACTAGATTTTTTAGGAGTTTCGGTGAGTTCTGCATGCAACTTTCATTTGACAGTGCATTTGAGAATAATCAATTAAAGTGGCTGCCATGAAAATTTTCAGTTTTTTCCAATATTCAATATTTCTATTATTGTTTAATAACTTTTTTTTGATGTTGATTTATCGTTGTAGGGACCTGTGTCATTTAGTGGCCCTGATCGCATTGGCACCACTGCATTTTACCAAATCCATCAAGGGTTGCTAGAGCCCGTAGCATTGTACTATCCAGCAACTGATTCATTGGACTTCGCCTGTCCTCGTTGTCGTGTTATTAAGTGGCATAGCGGACAAGTGCCAATTGCGAAGCGCGTGTTCAAGATGCGTGTGGCCACAATAGCGCCACTCGCCTTCTACACCATTGCTACTCTCTCCTCAGTAGGCATTGCACTAGCCATAGCTTTCTTGGCATTCAATTTACATTTTCGCAAATTAAAGTATGTAAAAGTCATAGCGCGTTCCGTGGAAACCTCTAAGTCAATTAAAAATTTCTTATTCCTGTTTTTTTACTCCTCTCGACTGTTTGTGGTCTTCAACAACCTCAGAGCAATTAAGCTTTCAAGCCCAAAGCTGAGTAACATCACTGCAGTCGGTTGCATCTTTGTCTACGCCGCTGTCATTCTGTTAGGATTGGACAATTCGACCCTGCCGGTGGCTCAGGATTCATTTGCAACAGTGTGCACTGTAAGTGTTCTCTTAGCCTCTTTTTCTTTTGTTATGTTTTCTTTTTATGATACAAAAACGTACATCCATTGTTATATGGCTTCAAATGTGTTCGTTTTTGAACCAGTTTTTTTTTTTTTTTTTTGTGTTTTCATCATTTCATTCACAAAAGTGCACTTCTAAAAACTGTGCACAAACACGAATTTTATAACTTTCTTGCATATCTAAAATACTGTTGGCAGAGAATGTTAAGTACCTTACTAAAGAATCTTGTCTGATTTGAAAAGTTGATTCCTTATAAGAAACCATAAGTTTATGGTATTAACTATTAGAGAAAACTTATGCATTGTTGAATAAGTTAGAATCCTATAATTAATCGGAGGGTAATTGTGTGGTTTAATTTTATAAAATTAGATTATTTTAATTTGACTTGAATATACAATACAAAAATAGTTTAATTTTTAAAGTCTCTCAATACTACATTGCATCCATTCCACAATATATGTACATACACAGCTTTATTTACATAAAAAGAATGAGAGCATTGAAGAAACCTTTAAAACAAAAGGTAAAAGTTGAAAAAATGTGACTTATGGGAAATTTGCTGCGCTTTTTGCATGAATTGAATTTCGTTTTTTTAGTTATTGTTTTTCATTCTTTTTTGTCAAACTCTCTCACTCTGCCAATGTAAAGGTAAAGCAGAGGGAAAGTGAAAGGAAAATAAATGAATAAAAATGAAAAACATGCGATTATACTAGAAAATTTCGGATTTGTGTTTTTGTATTTGCATAAATTTAGCAAAATATCCTCATTTCACAATGATAACGCCAACAACTAGGACACTACAATCAAACTAAAAAAAAAAATCAACAAATGTGATGTTCATGTTAGCTCGAAAAGTATTGTATCAGGGAAAACTAACAACACTTTCACAATCATGATTATTTTCCCACCTTTCCCTTTTTGTATTGTATTTTTCTTCTTTATTTTTTTTTTTTTTTTTGTTTTATTACACAGGCACGTGTCTATTTGTTGTCGGCTGGGTTTTCACTTGCCTTTGGGTCAATGTTTGCGAAGACGTATCGGGTTCACCGTATCTTCACGCGTACGGGCAGCGTGTTCAAGGATAAAATGCTGCAGGACATCCAACTAATATTGCTGGTTTGCGGCCTGTTGCTTGTCGACGGCCTGGTCGTAACGCTTTGGGTTGTCACCGACCCAATGGAACGACATTTGCATAATTTAACACTTGAAATCAGCAGCGTTGATCGCAGTGTCGTCTCTCAGCCCCAGGTAAGTCCATCCTTATGCAATCAAAGTTGTAAAGGAGAATTCTATTCAATAAATGTGCAAATAATGCAAACGGTCTCATCACAAACTTTGTTTCTATTTTTTTTCTTGTTGCTTTAAGGTGGAAGTTTGTCGTTCGCAGCATACGCAAACATGGCTAGGCGTTCTTTATACCTACAAAGGTCTACTACTAGTTGTGGGTGTTTATATGGCCTGGGAGACACGGCACGTGAAGATAGCAGCGCTCAATGACTCTCAGTACATTGGAGTCTCAGTGTATAGTGTCGTAATAACAAGCGCCATTGTTGTCGTACTTGCCAACTTAATCTCAGAGCGCGTCACACTTGCGTTTATCACCATAACGGCATTAATACTGACTTCGACAACAGCGACTTTGTGTCTGCTTTTTATTCCAAAGCTTCATGATATGTGGGCGCGAAGTGAGTACAGACGTCATGGCATTTCGATTTAATTACTTTCCTGGTTATTTCGTTAAAGAGTCAAAGCTTTGACTTTGCTTTAGCCAATAAATCTTGACTCATTGCAGATGACATTATTGATCCGGTGATTCACAGCATGGGCTTAAAAATGGAATGCAACACGCGGCGATTCGTCATCGATGACCGCCGTGAACTGCAATATCGTGTCGAGGTGCAAAATCGCGTTTACAAAAAGGAAATTCAAGCCCTTGATGCGGAAATCCGTAAGTTGGAACGCATGCTAGAATCAGGAACAGCATCAACAACAACGTCATCATCTACTTCACTCATGGCCGGACAAATTAAGGTAAGTTGGCTGATCCGCCTGCATACATATGTATTTCTGCTTATACTGACACACATACAAATAACATAATTAAACTAAAAAACGCAATCAGCCGGAAGTCACTGTGACAAGCAATGCATCCATACACCTACCGCAAATACCGGCGCAGCCACAGTTAAGTAAATCGCGCACTCCGAGCATTTCGGGTATCCTTCCCAACTTATTGCTATCTGTGCTGCCACCTGTAATACCGCGAGCGAGTTGGCCTTCCGCTGAGTATATGCAAATACCGATGCGTCGCTCGGTAACCTTTGCTTCCCAGCCGCAACTCGAAGAAGCGTGTCTGCCCACTCAGGACTTGATAAATCTGCGTTTAGCTCATCAACAGGCCACAGAAGCCAAAACGGGTATCATTCATCGCATACGTGGTATTTTTTCGCGCACCACATCCAGCAATAAAGGTTCCACTGCCAGTTTAGCCGATCAAAAAGGCCTTAAGGCTGCCTTTAGGTCACACATGGGACTCTTTACACGTCTCATACCCTCATCACAGACAGCTTCTTGTAACGCTATATACAGCAAACCCACCACCGAACAAACCACCAGTAGCGAAAGCCACACAAATGGAGCCGCCCAGCTGAACCCCCTGCACCGTTGTTCTTTGACAAAAAGCGGCACACACCTTGACGTGCTTTCGAAAGATCCAAACTTCTTTCCCATATCCACCATCTCCAGCGAAGGCCTAGACAAACCAACGGTTGAAATAGGTGGAAAATATATCAAGGTACACGAGACTAAAGTGAATTTTCAACTTCCCCACAATCGTCGTCCTTCAATTGTTCAAGTTCAGCCAACACTACGAGAGCGTACACGTGGCTCTCCTCGCTTTCCACACCGTATTATGCCACCAACCTGTAGTCTGACTGCACTAGCAGAGTCCGAAAACCTCACTGACAATGCCACTGGTAGTTGCAGATCGATTCCGAGAATTTCGTTGCAGCACGCAACAAGCAGCGGCAACTGGAAGTCAATGGAGACAGCAGCCAAATCACAATTGTCCCTAGGTGACTCACTCGAAGAAGGAATGAATAAAAACCCTACCAATATCAATTCCGCCGACATGAACGACACCACCAACTGTTCCTTAAAAGTTATCGAAGACGATGCATTTGCTTCAAGTGAGGCAAATGAATATGATCCAAATTCTTAGGTTTAACAATAAATTTAGTCAATTATTACAGCAGGCAATGAGGCAATGAAGGTCATCGTAAGCCTTGTTTTGAATTTAAAAACTAAATACAATACCAATAATGTGTGTTTCTCACTAGACCCTAAAGCATTGCGTTTTGAACACAGGCGTACATCTGCCTGTATCTGTGCCCTGAAAGTATACCCAACGTGTATTTAACAAAATTGACCAAGACCAAGCTTAAAGCAATTTTTCATCAAGTTTTAGATTAAACAAATTTCAATAAGAACAGCAACAATCAAGCTTAGCATAATTAAATGGACTTAGGATTATTCGAACTACTTACTGCTTAGTTATTAAACATTATCATCTATTGTGAGACCTTTAAATTAGGATTTGTTAAATTTTCATTAGACAATTCAATTGGATATAAACAAAACCAAAGAAAAGAAATCTGAAATACTTCAAATCTAAATGTGATGTACCCTACCTAAAACCAACATAGTAAAATAAATCTACTTTAAGTATACAAGCCCAACATAATTATATACACGTACATAGTAATAGATTATAGACTATATTTTTATACCCTGCTTATTAAAGATTTGTGTACTTAAGATGTGATAGACGTTTAAGGGACACTTTCTAAAATATCCTTTTAAAGAATTCTTTATAATTTATAAGTATACCTATAAAATGTGAATAGTATTGTGCGTCTACTGAGCAATTTAAAATTTTGAATTGGTAAAAGGCATTTATAAAATGATTCTCCTCTTTAATAAGCAGAGATTTTATGTTTTTATTGAATATATTTTAACATTTTCAATGTGGCTAGCAATTGGAAACTATGCCCATCCTACGCAAGCCATCAATGGTATCAAAAAAGCAATATTAGTAGAAAAAAGCACAAAGCTCCAAGATAAATGAGAGTTGGGCTGGATTTTGTGCTTAGAATACCAGAAGGATATAATTAGGCTAAGTAACAATTCTAATGAGTACTAAAATGTATCTGTATTTAAAATGTATTGTATTGCATTGTATTGTATTGTATTGTAGAATGTACCTAAGTAGTTCTTTACAACAACTAGAAAATCCAGAAAATGTTTAAATAAAAAGACAAAACATTTAATGTAATAATTATACAAAGTTTATCTTTTATTTATGGATCAAATAAAACTTGTAAGTATTAATTTGAGAAAAGTAAGGTTAAGTTTACTATACTTATATTGTAAGTGAGAACTAAGTAAAATGAAGCAAAAACTCCATTTACACAAACCAATTTACTTTATGTAAATAAATACATTGCAGCTTTATATTTATTATGTTTGATATTAATGGTGATTAAGTTGATGTTGCAATTTATTTATATAAATAAAGAAACAAACGCATCAGCAGACACAAATACAAATGTATCTTATAAAGATATTTCAACGGATGTGGTACTAGAACGTGCTTTCTGCCGTACAAGCTTCGGGCTTTGATAAGTGGTAGCATGAATGACTTGAGCGCGGTGAAATTTATCGTTATAATGCGACTAACGAAGATACAAAGAAATCCAAAGAAAAAAAGAAACTAAATGATTGTGAAACATATTTCATAGTGTTTTCGTTTTTTCTTTTGCTGCTTTATAGAGTTTTATTTTGTTAAGGTAGAATCTTGACTGACTTTCCTTCTTTCTCTGTAATGTTATACTAAAAACACAAAACAAAAAAACCAAATGTAGTAAAGAGTTGCCTTTCGCCCTCCTCTCTGATTCAGATATTTAACTCATTGCTTATTGTTAGCTGTTCTTTAGAAGCAGAAATCCAGCAATTGAAGTGACCTTTTGAGAGATTTTACGAGCTCTTCTCAGATTTTAATTATATTTATGGCGCGCTTTATATTTTCATCCCTGACGCTTGGGTCTTCCACAAAAAATATTAATATTCATTAAGGTAATTAGCAGTATGGACAAGCATATATATTCTGAATACACAAAAGATATAACATGGTATTGTCTTTGATTCATTTGATGAATTTAAAATTTAAACAAGTGTCATCCTCCAAAAATTTAACTGCAGTCTACTTATAAAAGAAAATGTTTTTTTCTTATATCAAATTAAGCTCATATGGCATTAAATTCTCAGCTGGTTTTCATATTTTATTAAATTGCAGATGCTATGTTCCTCAAACCATCAAAAACAAAAAAAAAAAGGTGAATAAATCAATAATTTTTACATAATTGAAAATAGGTATAATATACTAGCGTTACCCGGCGTGCGTTCCTACACCCCCTATACGTTAATTGGGTGTTTCTTCTAAAAGGATTTGTTGTAAAATATGTAAATAATAATTTAAGTAAATGAACAAAATATTTTAATATTATATTATAACTAACCTAAGCAACTTTAAGATTCATTTGTTATTTAAAAAACAAAAAAAAAATTATTACAATCGGTTCAGTATAATTTTCCCCAAATGAAAACATGTAAAAAAATGACATAAAACTATCTATATCTGGACAACAGTCCTACCTACCGGATCCAAATGTAACAAAGAAACTAACTGGTACCTCCATGAGTACAACAAAAAAAAAAAAACATCAAAATTGGTCCAGCCGTTCACGAGTTTTGCGGGGTCATACTATTTTTTGGGTTCACTATTATATATAGATAGTAATATCAGTATCCCTAAATGAGTCGCTAACATTATTTCAAAATTAATTAACCATTCAAAATGAAGTGTATATGGTATAAAATGCTCTGCGTATTTTTCCAAGTAAATCGAAATACGAACAAATGGAAAAAATTGTTTGCAATTCCAGGTCAGCGAAGGCCATTTTGCCTTTGACAGAGAAAGTCACGCAAGAATTAAATTTTCCAAAAAAAAAAAAAGGATTTTTTATTTCAAAGAACGTTTTTGTTTTGCTATAATACTCTGAAGGTAGGATGGATTAAATGCCTTTAAGAGAAGAAATAATTTCATTTACTCGGATAAGGTTTATTTCAGTTAGTTATTTTGTAGTTTATTTTAAAACATTTGACTTTATTCTATAGAACTACTCTAAAAGTTTCATAAAACTTAAATCAGTCCATATTGAGTGAATTTCCATTCGATGATATTCATATCACATAGTTATTATCCTGTCCTGAGTAATGAAATTCATAACATTATACTGGTCTCGACCAGTACAGTTACAAAATATTTCAATTTGTAAAATTTCAGAATTCTATCTCAAATACTAAAATACTGATTCACATAAAAGCGAGATCTAAGATTTCTTCTTTTTCCTTAATTAATAAGATGACAGTATTTCTTTCCAGGCAAAATGTTTTTAACTATTCCAAGTATAGTCAAGTTGACTTAAAAAAAAATCAAGTACTTTATCTCATCAATCAAGATAATAAATAATTCGAATAAACAATAATACGTGATAGTTTCAAATTAAATTACCAATTAAGTACCAAACTCTATTGCAGAGACTTCGTTGTCTCACCAATAATACCGTAATAGCTAGAGAGTTGAAATTTTCACAGAGTGTGTAGTTCTATCTGGGCAAACAAATAACAAATACTAAAACTTAAATATTCTCAAAAACTTAAAGGGGTCTCTATACAAGAAACATTTCAGACCACTAGGTTCTTATTAGAAAAACTTTTTTGCTTTCTGTCTTATCGAACTGAAATTTAGACACTAAAAGTATTTGATATATGCGAGGTACATCTATTGGAATCATTCAAATCGGCCAACTAGGGGGTACCTTCCATACAAACCCCCAATCTGTTACCGAACACTCCGTGTACATCTGACTCGCCCTCGCAGTAGAAACATTCCAGATTTGATTAAGTTTTGTAATATACGTGTAAAAAAATTAAGGGGAAAAAATTGTGATTTATAAAATCAACACAAGTTTCACTTTAAGCATTCCCTGATTTCTTATTTTAATTAAATTGTCTTTAACAATATTATTCAAAATATTATGCAAACGATGAAACAAACTTTGCAGGTCAAGAACTTATGTATCAGAAAAACTGATGTGCGACTGATAATCCACATTCTCTGGATGTTAAAAGATGTGCTGAAATCTAAAAGTTAAAGCATTTAACAATTTTAGGATCACAATTATGTACAAGTAAATAATTTATGTTATTTTGTTACTCATTTATTTTGTGAAGCATGAAATCAATTTGCAACGTGCGGTGATTTCGGTCGATTTACCTAAACATACAATATAACAGACAAAAAAAAAAAAAAAAACCGGGAGAGTACAAATTTCAAATCTTTTTCAAGGATATACAGATGTACATATATACAAAAATGGATGTGAATATAGATGTGGATTTGGTGGTGGTGCTGGTCGTGGTCGTGGTAGTGGCATGTAAGAATGAATGAAATCTTTGCATGTTTCCAAACTTGCGGTGCACCCTCTCAACTTCACGCTTTGAAAAAATTCCTGCACATGTGTAGAAGCATCCAATTGAAAATGTTCGTTCTTGTCAAAATTAATCATTTCCTTGACAAAGTTAGTCGGGCTGAGTTGCTTTCCGTGCTTATTCGTTTGCAATCAGTGTAGACATCATTTTTATACTCTTTATGCAGTGAATAGTACAACTTAAAAATTTGTCATGAAGTTTGTAACAGACAGAATGAGACATCGGAGTCCCCATAAAGTACATGCATAATCTTGATCAGCTCGACGAGCCGAATCAGACCACTAGGGGGATACCTCCTACACAAACCCAAATTCAAATTCATGATCTTCTTAGAAAAACTCTTCTTGTTTTATTATCTAACTGAATATCCCGTGATTACTGAATCGTATAGCTCCCATACAATCCCAAATTCACATTCAAGTTCTTATCAGGAAAACTCTTTTGTTTTTTGTATTATCGATCTGAAATTTCGATCGTATAAGTGTCTGATCCATATTCACCAACCAAGCACATTTCAAGTGCGTAGAGTTTCTGGTTCGTATAGCTCCCATAAAAATCTGTATTTTGGTCTCAATGTTGAAATGCTGTATGTATACAGACTCTACCATAAGCATAATTCAAATCAATAACGAAATACAAGGGATTCTGTATGCTCAATCACAGGAGACTTAGTTAACACCATGACTAGGGGTGGATGCAGAGATTAACAACATCGACTTGGCCGAAATTATCCTTCTTTTTTCTTGTTTTCTACTATACCTGTCTGTCGCTTAAGATGTAACAGTCGCATTCGCATTCGCAACATCCGTTTCCGTCTCTAGTCAATGCGAATATCATGAATGTTCCTTGCTTCCATTTCTATGTCAAAAACATTATGTTGCTTTCATTGAATTTTGACTCACAGTAGTACTGACTAGTTTTGCTATCGTCGTTCCTATTGTTGCCATTGTCGGTGTATTACAAGTAACTCAACTTGTATGACATTCTATTCGCGTAATTTCCCCTGGTATTTTTTGCATTTTAACATGTGAGTGCACCCTTTCATTTACCATGTTATACTATGTCTATTCATACAGGATACAAGAGTTTGAATTGCGCTGAGATGATGCGGTAAGTTTAGTGAAGACGATACGAAGAGATGCGAAATGAGATGAGTTCTGTTGAGTTGTGTTGAAACATATAAGCATATGTACACGTAGTGTCTTTCTATTTGCCGGTAAAGCGCATGTAAATTTGAGAAACCGTCATCGTTGCCACTACGATTTCATTCTAAAATATTTTTATTTTTGTTCTTGTTAAGCTTGATTTTCATTTTGTTATTTAGTTGATGTATGAAGAAGAAAAATGACGATATTCGTACTTGTCTCCTACTTGTTTGTTGGAGATAGTATAATAAATTGCAATCATGTCTTGAATACTTCTATTCTGGTAACTTTTTGTTTTGCTTGAATCCAAAAAAATCTACATATAACATTGAAATTTCCTTTAGTAACAAATCAGTCAATCATGCGATTTTCATTTTTTTTATTTTTTTATTTTTTTGGTTTGCTTTCAATCTATGCTTTGTTTATACCTATGTTGAATCAATCAGATATCCAATTCGATTCCTGGGCGCTATTGATTTACATAGCGCAATTTTCAACCGCCATTTAAATTTTCATCTTTATCGTCGTCAACATTATAGAAATTATCATCATCATCGTCGTCTTTGTTTTCACGGTTGACATTGTTAAATTGAAATGCGTAAATTATCTAATTTTGAAAGCTAAAAACAAATCTAAATATTTCAACTTTAAACTTCAATTATGGAAATAAAGTTAATATTGTTCAAGCAATAAAGCATTGTTTTACAATCAACTAAGTTTACACTCCCAAAGAATTATACCTATATTTACATAATATAGAAAATGAGATACTATAAATGGAAGAAGATAAATATAGTTTTCTATTGAGAAATATATGTATTTGTTTATTATAATAAGTGGTCAGTGCGAACCGGAGGCCTATCAGATTCGAGGATTGATGAGCATATACACAACAAGTTAACTAATAAAATTGGCAATTGCCAATTGCCAATTGCCAATGTCAATTGTTTAGTGGTAAGACTAATATTGTGTCTATGACTGCCTCATTTATAGATGTATTCAAAAAATAATTATAAAAAAGCTAAAATTTAGTCTAGAGGACTATATAAGTTATACAAGAGACAACCCACTTTAATCATGAGAATACCATAATCTGCTGACAAGGTCAGCTAAACATTTTCTTTGGTCATCAAAACCACATTGAATTAGGATTTTCTAAGAAATTCATCCTGGACAATATTTGTTAACGACTAAAAATATGAATTGCTTCAAGATTTGTATAGTTCAGTAAGTTTGGTACATTACAATAAAACCAAGAAAAAAAAAAGTTTAGCTTCGGTTAGACCTAAGTTGTCACACTCTTCACGCACATCTAGAACACGTTTCTGCTAACGCTCTCATCTAGCAATCATAGGACATTAAAATTTCTCGTAGTTAGTGAATATGTATCAGACACTTAGTCCTAGTACTAAAATTTATATGGTTGGTGGACATACAAAAAACAAAAGATATTGTCTAATAAGCTAATAAGAACATGAATTTAAATTTGAGTATATACGGGAAGTACATCTCCTGTTGGACCGATTAAGTTAGTTCCAGCAAATGTACAGCGTTTGGTCAAAAGAAATATTTGCGCAAAATTTTAGCTCTCTAGCTCAAAAACTGAGGGACTAGCTTGAATACATACAGAACGTCCGGCGAACGGACAGACGGACACGTCTCGACGAGCTGATCAAAAATATAAGTATCTATAGTTTATGGTGTTACCGATATCTCCTTCTGTCTGTTAAAAACTTCATGACTAATTTATAATACAATACAATACATTGCGTGAAAAGTATAAAAATGGGCCAAGTGCGAGTCAGACTCTTACACAGAGGGTTCCGCACCAGATTGGGGTTTGTATGGGATGTACTCTCCCTAGTGATCGGATTTGACTGGTTTCAGCAGATGTATTGCGCTTATATAAATAATTATAGTGTCTAAATTTCAGTTTGATAGAACAAAAAACAAAAAAGTTTTTCGAATAAGAACCTGAATTTAAATGCTGGGTTTGTATGGCAGATACCCCTCCTAATTGGACGGTTTGGCTGATTCTAACAAATGTATAGCGCCTATATCAAAAACTTATAGTGTCTAAATTTCATTTGATAGAGCAAAAAACAAAAAAATTTAAGAACCTGAATTTTAATGGGAGTTTGTATGGGAGGTACCCACTCTAGTGGTCCCATCAAACTGAAATTTCAACAATTTAAGTTTCTAATATTTAGTCGTATAGGAACCCCTTTAAGTTTTTGAAAATATTTTAGTTCTAGTATTTGTTGCTGATGCCCGGATAGAACTACATATTCGGTGAATATTTTAACTCTCTAGCTATTACGGTTCATGAGATATGACCCGAGGACGGACGGACGGATGGACGGTCGAAAAACGAAGTCTCTGCAATTTGGTACCCGGGTCCGGAACCCTAAAAATCACTTGTTACCACTAGCAAACCAAGTCCGGCCATAATAGATACAAGTAAATGAGAATCCATTCAAATACAGAGATAAAGTGTCTTTGCACACATACAACCACAATCACAGACACACATGTTTACAGTTTCTTCTTTATTCTCTCACTTGTATATTCAGAAGGCAACAGCTGGCGTTACTAAAACGTTTCTCATCAGATGGATTCATGGATCTGGATTTTACTGACTCACTTTCATCTCACATAATAAGATTTTCATAGAAATTGGATGATGGAATAAGAAAAGGAAAGCGCAAAATGTGAAAATGTTATAAGTATTTTACTTAAGAGTTGCTTTATTGTTTTGGGTAAACAATGTTTACCTTTATATTGTTCGTAAATGGTTTGGAGTATATCGTATACGCACATATGTTTAGGCATATATATTTAGATAAAAAAGAAAAAAGAAATATATATAGACCAATTAGTTATATACACAATAGTATGTATGTTTAGGAATACAATACTATGTCATGTGAAAGCAATCTTCTTAGACAGTTAAGCCAGTCTGGGCAGTTTTGGTGTTTTTCTTTCTGAAATCACAAAAATTAAGAGTTAAGTATACATTAAAGGGCGTGCAATACCAAAACATATAAGATATTTTTACAGTTCTTTAATAAGAAAGAAATAATTCATACTTAGAGATCAAGTAATATATGTATATTAAATGAATCTTTTCAAAATTTTTATTTTTATTTTTATTTTATTTTTGATTTTCTTTAAAATCGGAATACAATATATAAAACTTACTCATGTGATAGAGTAAATGCCTCAGGTAATCATGAATGTTTGTGAATATCTTTCATGGCTCTCATTTTAACTCAAATAAGTATGTAGGTATGTCCTAAAGAACTAACGTCAACCCGCTCACAAACATTAAATTTGAACATTACCATGCGTCAGTAAATCATTTTTAATCTGATAATCACAAGGAGTGCAATCTTTTCATCAGTTCAAGTAGAGCCAATTTTGCAAATTCTATTCAAATCAACTGGTTAGTTTTTAAATTATTACTATGCTTGCAAACTTCGAAAATGATTCATCGCGAAAAAGAATTTTTAAGGTTTCATTAGTCAATCCTAAAAGGTTTCAGATGACCTCTCTATTCATGAGCAGCTTTGTTTTCAAGCTAATAATCAAAAATCATATCGGCCATTTATATGCTATAAATTACTGCAAACAACTTTTAAAGAGCCATGGAATAGAAAATCATCTGCAACTTTACTATTTTTAGAAACATCGATTTAAAATTTCCAGTATATATTTCTCTTGAAGCCATTTTTCAACGTGCTTTGCTCAGCACTTTACTTAAATAAGTATATATGTATATGAAAATGCGTAATTTCAGTTTAGCTGTTAATAATCAAAATTTAAGCTAAAATTTTATGAACAGCAGACAGAAAATTAACCATTGAAATAGTTTAAGAATGAAAAAATAAACAAGCAACCAAAACCAAGTAAAACTATCAACCACATTTGAAGTTTATTAATGCGGAAAAAGCCAACCATGCTTAGAAATGTTATTGCCAAATTTGTTTGCTGTGCTGGTGGTGTCACACATTTTGAGGCGATGCAATTTTCCTTAACCTTTTTCGATTTCTTCAACCAAAAACATTTCTGTGGTTTTCCATGACAATTTCCACATCGTCCATTTCTCTTTTTAAGTGGGAGCCGCCAGTCAGGGGTAAGGAATCAGTAGTCTGTGTGGCTGTTGCATGTATGTATTTGTATTTGCTTTGTGGCTTTATCGATTGCAAAATGAATGAATGCTTCATGGGGAATATGTCAATCATATGCCTCGAGAGACAAGCCATAAAGTAAATATTTTGCCAAACTCTCAAAGTGGCATTCAAATCAAATCGGAAAACATTGCAATTATTTAGAGTAGATTATTTATTTTTAAGCATTTTGTTCATGACTTTCTTTCACAATAAAAATCATTAATTATCATTGAGAACTTAATTAAGATGGTCAAATGGGCACTCATACATTTTACTTTCAGCTAGTAGAATATAATAATAATAAATAATAGTATCAACTATTTTGAAAAAACAAACTTTAATTGTATTTTAAATGCTCTAAAAAGAAGTAAATTTAGCCACGTTTCTTAAATAAAAATTTGTTTGTCCAATTTATTTTTTGAAGCGTGGTGTAAGTCCAAAAAAAGTGTGACGGAATTCAAAATGAGTATTTGCAGTAGAGAGACATAGAAGGGATAAGCATTGGCTTGTGCGTAGCGTAGAGAATATATGTTTGTGCATGTGTAGGAGAGAGAGAGAAATGTTTTACATAAATTTGTTTACTTTACTCACGTTTACTTTAGTGACTATGACTTTGCTTGCGTTGTTGCGGCTTTGTTGCTGTTGTTGTTAAGCTATTTGGTTTTGTGCACAATCTATATATATAAAAGAAAGTCGTGTTTGTTACGCCACTTATAACTCAAGAATGGCTGAACCAATTTGGCTGAAAATTGGTGGGGAGGTAGCTTAGAACCAGGAGACGGACATAGGATAGGATAGGTTTTTTTTCGTCCGTCCATCAAGTTCATTCATTCCTTTGCTTTATGTTGCTAGGCAGAAAGCAGTATATAAGAGACTTCAATATTGGAGATGCTTGTAATAAATAGTACATCTGCTTAATGCTTTTATGTTGCTAGGCAGAAAGCAGTATATAAGAGACTTCATTATTAGAGATACTTTTATTAGTACATCTGTTTAATGTTTTATGTTGCTAGGGAGAAAGCAGTATATAAGAGACTTTATTATTGGATATTCTTGCTATTTGTAGATTTCAAATTTAATATGCCGTATGTTAGTATGAATGTATGCAGTATATAAACGAAATTAACGAATAGTGGTGGCTAATTTTTCGTTTAAAGTCTTATAATTCTTAAACGATTTTTAACCAATTTGGCTTAAGTAGTGGATTGAGAGCAGATGAATGCATACTTACCTGGCGTAGGGACTACCGTGATCACGAAGGCGGTTTTCCCATTGCACTTCGGTTGAGTTGACCCCTGCGATTATTCCTAATGTGAATAACTCGTGCGTGTAGTTTTTGGTAGCTGGGAATGGCGTACGCGCCGTCCCGACTTTAAAAGATACATAATTGAATGCAATTTTATGTTAATAGTTAATGCTGAAATCATAATAAACTGAGTTGAAATTAAGAGAACAAGGAATCATGGTTTCATATTTAAGAACTTGAAGTACAACCACTTTGAATGTTTTATACATAGTAGAATTAAAGACGGGTAATGCAGAGTTAAGGAATTTCGACAAAGTAACCTTAACATTGTATTGCATTTGTGTGGAAATTAAACCATACATGCTTTCACCCTTTCTGAATACAACAATAATCATGCCTTTCAATCAACTTTTTTATGGGCGCTACCTCTTCCAGTTATCAGAGAGATCTGATTTTAACATACCAGATAGTTAAACCTATTAGATCGATAGCTGGTTTGTATGGCAGCTATACGATCCAGTAATCCCACTATCTTGAAATTTGGATGGTTGGTGGCTATACATCAGAAACTTATATTGTCGAAATTTCAGTTTGATCGGACCATACAAACCCCCATTAATATTCAGGTTCTTATTGGAAAAACTTTTCTGTTTTTTGTTCTATCGAACTGAAATTAAGACACATTAAGGTTTTGATATGGGCGCGGTACATTTGTTGGAATCAGTCAAATCGGACCACTAGGGGAGTACCTCCCATACAAAACTCAATCCGGTACGGAATCCTCCGTGAACGAGTCTGACTCAGACTTGGCCCATTTTTGTTTTAATAAAACTGAGCATGAACAGGGGACGTAGCAACGCACGCCGGGTAACGCTAGTATAAGATATTTTGACTAGCTTTGTTGCTGTTGTTGTGCCAAAGAATAATTAACGCAACTTTTAAATTTTCTCAATGAAAAATTTGATTTGACCATGTCATATGATAATAGGTAGAGAGAGTTGAAATTTTCATAGAATGTGAAGGGGTCTCCATATAAGAAACATTTCTGTTTGTATGGGAGCGATACAGTAACCCCACGATCTTGAAATTTGCTAGTGTGGTGGAAGTTAATTAGAAGCTTATCGTGTCGGAATTTTAGTTTGATCAGACCTCTAGTGACGGTACCTTCCACACAAACCCACCATTAAAATTCAAGTTCTTATTAGAAAAACTATTTTGATTTTCTCATTATTGAACAGAAAATTAGACAGTAAAAGTTCTTTGAAATCAGCCAACCCACAATCTGTACGAGTATGACTCGCACTTGGCCGATTTTTTACTTTTTTGTGTCTATTTAGTACAATAAACGCCTACCTGTATTTTTCCCTTCTTAGCATTACTATACCGACCACTTTGCGCAACGCTTATGGCGGATAATGTAAACAATACAATTAAATCCGTAATATAACTGAAAAAATTATCGCTATAAAATTTTACTGGTTGATGAGTTAGTGGCTTTAGAACAGGTTTCCATCAAAAAGTCAATTTCGAAAACAATGCACATAAGATAATTTTTTTATTGCACATCCAATTCCGATTTTTCCGGTGAACACTGGGCCAGATTTCCAATAATTTGGCATAAATTCAAAACATTGTTGTAAAAAAAATTTGATTTTTATTAAATAGTCTATAAATGCATGCTTCAGGCATAATGAATCACAAATATATTTGAAAATATGCCAACCTTCTTATTTTAGCATACTTACAAAGTCAGATATTTGGTTAGCTACTTGCTGTAGCAAAAGAGACGAGAGATTTTTTGCATATACAAATTTAACACGTGCTATTAAAAATTGAAAATTAATAATGGGTATTGAAGATCAAGGTATGTGAAATGTAAAAACAGATAAGAAATTTTTTCTTGTACTTGTTAAATGTGATTTCTGTGTACTGTTTTGTTATATTCTTAAATAGAAAAAAACCAAACAACGTGCCCGTGTATAGTGGAGTGGAAACTAACTTTCTGCCAATTTGTGCCAAAATGTAATTATGTGGAATTTCAGACAAAAGTGTGTATTTAATCGTGTTATTACTACTTTTTGTGAGTTTTTGCATATTCTCTGGGTATGTTTAAATTTACAGTTAAATTTGAGTTCTGCCATGCAACGCTGCTTAATATTTGGAATGAGAATAATCAAAAAATTGATCCAATATCAAACTGAATTTTTGATCAGCTAAAGGTACATCATATTATTGTCATCGCAAAGAAATAAAATAAATAAAAAAAATCAAAATCTTTGTGCTGTATATAAAAAAAAATGTAGTCGAAACATAAATGTATTTGAGGCAAAGCATTCGAAATGACTTTCAACGAATATGATATTCGTAGTGAATTCTAGAAATTCTATAAATCATTTAATGAATTGAGTGGGGCTCTACTTATGGCATATGGCAATGCAGGACCACGACTGAAGAGGAAGTTGGCAAGATCACATCACAACTCCACTTGTGCATGCTACCGCAGTTTCAGCGAAAAAATCTAATTAAATGAAACTTATGCTTACTTCAAATGAGCCAACAAAGTAAGAAAAAAACTACTTTTTTCGGAACCTGTACCCCTAACACCGAATGAAGCTTTAGCATTTTAGCTCTCAAGTTCCTTGACTAAAAATCAGTACAATAACTTCGGGAATTAAATAAAACTTGTGTTTTCGATTTGTAGCCCAGCTACAACAAAGTGAGAAAAACAAAATCGAAATGCAGGCCCCAGGGAATTACTGCAAACGAAAAAACAGCTCAAGTCTCTCTAAGAAACTTGTTGGATCATACCATTAGCCGCATCATTTCCGAATTTATGCCAAAAAATTGTAACTCTGGCCCAGTGTGGATTTACGAAAATTTAATTTTTTTTTTTTTTGGAATATTGAATTGTCACCAGAACTAAATGTGTATTCGCTCTAATCTAACAAACAAAGCCAGTTAAATGAGACTTAAATTGGTGACAGGTACAGCAGAATGGAAATGATAGCTAAAACCGAACCGAACATGATTTAAATTTGATACACTGTTATTTTAGAAAGAATTTCCGCTGTGGTTGAGTAATGAAGTTGTGCATAGACTTTGCTGAAAATTTAATTAACATTCGAATATTAAATCCAGAATAGTATGTAATTTTCTAGAGCATATTCAAGAGGACACGGGGAAAAAGTTACATTAACAATCAGTCAACTTTACTGTCAACCAGAAACACAAACTATCAAACAAGCGTACAAGTAAAAACTTGAGATAGACAACTGCAGAGTAGGTGTGTACAACTGATAAGAGTTGGCCTGCAACCTTTTGCTGCACGTCTTATTAAAATAACTTTTAATTAGAAGCCAGTGAATGCAACTCAAAACTTTATTCACCGGGGTGCACACACGGTGTATGCGTAATCGCACACATTCAGTCTGAGGAACTAAGTTACAAAATTCCTTAAACTTGGTCTGGATGAATTTGGAAAAAAGTTTTAATGAAAACTTATGCGACTTTTCAATTATGCACAAAAGAGCAATGTAGCTGATATTTTGCGACAACTCAGCGAGACTAAGTGTTCTCATTTTCACAATCATATCCAGCATATAATGATAATTAAAAGTGTTCTATTGATGTTGCTGTGGCTGTTGTTGACGTTTTCGTCAAGTTTATCGCTAATTAAGTTCACACATTTCTAATGTCTGAATTGGCAATTGACAAAGCAATGAACAAACGAATGAACAAACCATTGCACAAAGAGACGGACACAACCCAAGCGGCATACAAAATTAATGAGTTTATGAAAAGCACACGCACGGAACCTTTTGCCACAGATGAAACTTGAACTCAAAGTGCGCTACCTTTTGAGTTGCGTGTCCTGTCGCCATGAATTTGCAATAAACTCAAATGTGTTTTTGTATAAGTACATACATATGTACAGTATGTATATACTATACACATGGTATCTATAGATGTTGGTGTGTGCATGTGTTTATAAATTTATATGCCATAGAATCTTAATAAAGGATTTTATGTTTTGCTTCTATACATTAATAAATATAAATACTACTTACAATTTTTACTCCATTCTGTTTTATTTGTATTCATTTAGTACATTATTTTATGGTATATTTTTCAAACTTACAGTGACTCTGTCTTGATGTTAGATTGGGTATACTACATTCATAGCTCGAATACATTAAGCTAGATTAGAAATCAAGTTTTTTTATAAGTAACTTCTGCAATTCTTTTAAAATTGTAAGCAAAAATAAATTAATAAACAACTATATACAATATTTAGAATGGCCTCAATAAAAATATTACAGAACTAAACCACAGGATGTATAAAATTTAATTTAATTAATTAATTTATTTATTTGATATTGTTTAAACAAAGCTAATGGATCATCTATTAAAAATGAAATTTATTATGTGGGCATGTGAAGGTTATGTAACTTTCGGTGAAACTGGACAAATGTTTTCCGTTTTGAGTTCACATTTCTTTCATTTTTGTATGTTTTGTGTGTTTATACATTGTGCTTTACACGGAGGAAACATAAAATTCGTAGGTTGGTTGCTTACCTAGCTTCAAGTTGGTTACTCATTTTTGTTGAGAGTGGAACGTAGAAAACTTGTGATTTCATTAAAATTTTATCACTTTAGATATACGTAAATTTATTTTTATGTATAAATGCTGTTGGAGGTTCTGAGATTTTCTTTAACGCCTCATAAATGGAATTACCACACATTTGTAATACTATTGTAAAATTTAAATGCTCAGCTTGTCAAATTAAGTTATTTAAGACAATATTTCCACAAATTACAATATAGACTTCTTTATTCTTACATTTTTATGTTTATGAATAAATATTAAATATTTTACCATTAATTTACAAATTACAAAATTTATTTCCTACGACTTTAACTAACCAATCAAAAACAAAAGTTGTATGATTATATTACATTATAATGTAGATTTGCTTTTCGTGGACTTATGGAGTTTCTACTGTAAACTATTTCTCAATTATATAAAGTAACAATGACCTTGCAATTGCTTCTCTCTTTGTTGGATAATAAATTAAAAGAATTCCTAATAGAAACGCACCTATACACATTGTTAAATTTAATATAAATGTATGTATATTACCACACAAAAAAAAAAAAAAAAAAACCGAAAAACATTCGCAGTTCTCATCATTAATTCCAAAGGAAGATTTAAAGGAAAAAATTTTAAAATAAATTAATTAAAAACATAAATGATTATTATGAAGCATAGCACAATTAAAACTTAGTTAAAATAAGAAAATTTGGCTGTTAAAAATCGAGAAGACTATGAAACAAAAAAAATTTTAAAGGGAGTCAAATTGATTGGTAAAATAAAAATAATTGAAGAAAATAGAAAAAATGTGGGATTAAGAAAAATTGAATAAAAATTGGGGAGAAAAATTAGTAAAGTAAGACGCAAGTTGAGTGAATTATCAGAAGACTAGTGAGTCGGGATGCCAATTTCAATTCAATTTCAAGCAAACTGCCAGAAACTACCAAACAAATTGTAGGTTGAATCCCATGAAATTAAACACTGTGAATTGTCCGTCACTCTATAAAATTTGTTAGTCTCTGGTAATAATATAAAGAAAAACTGAGAACATTTAAGTGGAATTAAGTGAGACAGATAGAGAGAAATTAAGTGAGGAAAATTAAGAGACAAATATTGATAGATATTAAAATGAATTGAGTGAGAGATATAAGAAAAATTAGTTGTGAAAAGTGTAGCAAAATTTATTGCGAAATACTAATTATAATGGCATGAGCTAAGTTAAAAAATTGAGAGAATGAGTATGAACAAGAAAAAAGAAGGTTAACATCGGCTATGCCCAAGTTGTTAAACTCGTACTCTTCATGCACCTTTAGAAAACGCTTGTGATGGTTGAGTATACAAATATATTTCATTATTCATTTTTACCTTAATTATCAGCATACATACAGCATATAAATCAGACGCTTATTTCATCTAAAAATACAGTTCGATTATACAAAAACTAAGAAAGTTTTTCCAATAAGAACATGAATTTGAATTTCGGTCCGATTCTGCTGGATCCGATAAATGTACAGCGTCTGTTAAGAGGAAAACTTTATTCAAATTGCTCTAGGACTGAGGGACTGGATTGCATAGATATAGACATACAGAGGGACATTGCTTAATCAACTTGTCTCATCGAGCTGGCCAAGAATTTATATACTTTTTGGGATCTCCGATGAGTCCTTCTGTCCGTTACAAGCTTGAAGAGAATAATGGTGAAAAATCGATTGACAAATATTGAAAAAGGAATTAAGTAGGAAGAAGAATTGATATAAACTGACTGAGAAAAAATAGACAATTTTATTGTTAATTTTAAAATTAAGTTAAATTGTATTGATAGAATATTTAAATAAGATTTATATTATTGTATTTTAAGATTACATTTCCAAACAAACTTGTTTAAAATTTTCTTACAAGTTGTTTGATTAAAGACTCACTTTATTTTTATTCTTTAGCTATATCGAAAACTATACGTGTACTTTCTGGTGCCCCTCAGGTTAACCACCTTGGTCCATTATTATTCAATATTTTAATAAATAATTGCCATTGGTGGCGTGGGATAGAAAGTAGAGTAGAGTAGAAAACAATAAAAAAAAAAAAAATGAATAATTTATTTGTGAATCCCTTTGCACGAAAAACATATTAATTATACTAATTTAATCAGTAGAAAATTATATAGTGTGTAATAAGTGTTATAATTGTTAAGTTGCAAGAAAACTTATAACTTTTCAAGGTCATTAACCTATAGCTGTTATTGATGAATTAACTTACATACTACAATAGTATTGCATCAGATACCTAATTGAATGGAATAAATTTGACGATGAATCCGTTTAATGGCCAATATGGCAACGAATTCAAATATGGTGTCCTTTATTGATTTGCACTTTTATGCAAAAAAATTTTTTTTTTTTATTTCAACCAAAATCATAAACATAAAGAAAGAAACAAAAAGATTTGAAGGACCCTTAACGCGTGTTTCATCATTGCATCATTGTCCTAGTTGAAGTCTGAATGTTATGTGATGGCTCTTAATAGAAAGCAAATTTCGATTTTTATTGTATTCAAGTCAATAACTTTTTCAATTGTGCACAAATGTTATTTAGAAAATAGATTGAAGGATAGAAACTTGTAGTAGATAGATGAGTAGATATGTACATATATGTACATATTGCGTATTGCATTGTAAATATTTCAGATACTACTTTGATTGATATTTGTTTGGTAGAAATTTATATATTTGTTTAACTCTTTCAGTTGACTCTTTTTGACCGCAGCTAAAATGTTTTAAAAAACTTCAAAGAAATACTTTTAAACTATCTCCAATGCGAAACAAACAGAAAAAACCAACAAAATATTTTACAAAAATCAGCTAAAAAGAAAATCAAAGCAACTTGTTGTTGCCATCCAAAAAGTTTACCAAAGTTTAACTTATTTTCTTTTGTTTATGTTTTTCCATGGTTTACTTTCTTTCCCTTTTTTTCTTCGTATTTTTTCTTCATTTCTCTTAGTATATATGATAAGATTTTGTCTACATATATGGTATATTAATAGTTGTATTCTTGTGTTTTCTTTTACGTTTTGCTGACATCTATTGATTTATGATATTGTAGTATTGTATTGAGAAAACAACTTGCTATATCCCCACAAACTTACATACATACATATGTATGAGTCCATTCAACTATTTAAGACGAAATTCACATACACATGTACATGCATACAAATGAAAGTTCCTTCAAAAGGAGAAAGTCTACATTTAAGAAAATTTAAATTTAGCATGGTAACATCTTAAGTTTAATACCACTAATTTTATTTGTTGTATGCCATGTACATGTGCTTAGATTGCGATTTAATCGTATTTCAGTTCCTCCTCTTCTGCTTGAAACTGAAAAAAAAAAGAAAACGGTTTAATCGCATTATCCTCATTTGCCGATAAATTGAAATTTTCTTGTTCTCATCACATTGTTGTTGATGCTCCTCATAATCCACAGTAACAACAGTACTTTAATATGATACAGCGGAAATTGTTTCCCAGCATCTTTTCTGTGATTATTTTAACTTCATTAAATGCCATTTCGTAAACCTCTGTAGCTACCTACCATCATCATCATTATCAGTGGTTATGTCTTTGCTTGAATGGCACGATTATAATGCTGGTTATACCACATGGCACATAAAAATCTGATTTTCATCGCTGGAATATTTAGTTATTTCGATTTGCCAGAATTATTTGTGTATTCTACATCCCGTTGGTTATTAACTTTATTCATTCCAAGTCTTTCATCGCGTCTTTAAGCAAAACTTTTGTTTGCCTTTCAAAAAAGTTTTGGTATCATTTACTTTTGTGTCCTTCCCCATTTCGTCCTTGCTATTTACATACTATGCGTTCTAGACTAAATTATAATGACGTAGATGTAGTATGTGTATAGAAAATATAAGGCAACTTCAAATGATTTATGATGTATTTATTAGAATGGTTCATTGCTTCGTTATTTATTATGTTTTGTGCCGATGCACGATATGGCATAGGCAATAACTGACGTTACATGTGCGTCCCACAATTTGTAAGATAATGAACGTGGTTACTATGAAAGCAAACCAAACGCAGAAGAACAGAAATATGGAAATATATTTAGTTGCAGCTAAATGCAGTTAGCTCCCTGTTTATTCATTTACAGTTGATGCTTCTAAATGCTCATTTCATTCACGTTCAACATATTTCTCTTTACTTAGTTCTGTTAACACCATAATGGAAAACCACTTTAGCACAAATCCCTATTCATCAGTGCAGTGCAGCATGCTCCACACTCCATATCAACACAACACTAAGCTACGGATTTGTCTAAATAAATGCCACTTGGAACAGGCAAACTGTGATAAACGGCAGTTGTTAAGTTCGTGAACGAGGAGTAAGTGCCGCTGAGATTCAATTGATGATTATGTGGTATAATGGCAGTAACTGCAGAGCATAGACAGGCTCCATCCAATAGTAGATAGACAAAGGCACCGTAACGTGTGTATGTATGTGGCACACAGACTCACCCGGTTCCATGCTTCGCATTAGGGTTATGAACACTCTTAATATTTGCCACATGGTGGATAAATGCGCATCGAAATATGTTTGAATATTACCATAACAGCAAAAAAAAATGTGTGCTGCGAATATTAGTTTTCGTTTTTTGTATATGTGATTTTAAATGAATTTTAAAGTGAACTCCTCCATTTACTTTTAATTAATTCAGATTGAGTGATTATAAATTGGAATGGAAGAGTTTGTACAACTGACAACATAATCATATTTTCTCTTCAGCAAATTGCAGTTTTTATAAATTAAGTTTAATTTGAATAATTTGATAAATCGTGATTCATTTTTACTGACTTGTGTTTAATTCTTCTTTAATTCAATTAAATTATCAAAAAACAAAAATGCAACAAATAAATTAATTGAAAATAATTTTATGAAAGTAATTATTTTTTAATTATTTATATCATGTGATTGCGGATAAACAAGTAAAAAAAAAAAACAAAACTATCCAACTGTTGGATACTTTATATACTTAGATAGACAGATAGGTAGAGACTTGTATAGTGATGGTTACACAGACCATTTTTCAATTCTCAGACTCAATGGAGTCAAATCGGATTAAATCAAATACCTAGAAATGCCTTCGTTTATTAAAATGAAACTTCTTTAGCGGCGTTGGGCAAAAATGTATACTCAAAATTTGAGTGAAAAAATACAAATCGTCACGAATTTGGTGGCTCTGTATATCATGAACCGCACTAGGTAGAGACTTCAAATTTTCATAGAATGTGTATTTCTATTGCCATATCCCCAACATATAATAAAATGTTTGGAAAATCCACCGGAAAAGTCCCCAACAACAACTTGCAGTTTGTGTGTATAAAAATGTTTATAACAACAAAAAGCAAGCAAACAGCTTGTGTTTTGTACAAAAACAAACGAATGTACGAAGAAAGGAGAACGAGAAACACACAGAAGCTCCTTGATGATCTAATTTATGTGCAAAAGGGTACAGACGGGAAACGTAAATTCAACAACGACAATTAGACCGCCAAAGAAACCAAAAGCAAATACAGACGGACAGACAGATTTTGAGATGAGTTCTTTTTGTCTGTTTTTAAGAAGTTTCACTTCTATCACGTGTACGATAACACACGCGCAATTTTTTTTTATATTTGTTCACAATTCCCGTTATGTTTCTCGTATCCGCTCAGATGTCCGTTAAAAAAAATGTTACATTCGAGAAAATAAGAGGATAATTTATAACAAAAAAAAAAAAAAAAAACACACATAAAGAAAAGAGCATTAACGCCCGCTGTGATCAGATAAATAAATAGTTTACATATCACTTATGGAGTTTGCTGCTCTTTGAACAAGTTGGTAAAAAATACATATTTATATACATCATCACAACATTATATCAAATATATTAAGCTTCTCTACAAAATTTTGAATGATTTGGAACGTATAGTGAATACTATAATATTATAAGTTTGTTATAAAGCTTGTAACGGATAGAAGGAGATATCGGAGATCGCACAAAGTACATATATTCTTGATCAGCTTATTGAGACGAGTCGATAAGCCATATCCTTCTGCTTATCTGTATGTATGTAAACTAGTCCCTCAATTTTTGAACTGGAGTGCTGAAATTTTGTACGAACCAATTTCAAATTTATGTTCTTACTAGAAAAACTTTTATAGAAACTATCGAACTGGAAATTAGATACTATAAACCTCTGACCTATATCCATCAACATTTTAAATTTCAGGTCCATAGTGTTACTGGTTCCTATAGCTCACATACAAACCTAAATTCAAATTCATGTTCTTATTAGAAAATATCTTTTCGTTTTTGTAATATCGAACTGAAATTTGTCTGATCCATATTCAATAACCATGTGAATTTCATGATCCTAGGGTTCCTGGATCATTTAGCTCTCATACAAATATTTCGGTCTTCTATTTCTGCTGAAATTACATTCTTTTTCTTCTTAGTTGGAAATATTCTCTTAAAATGTATTGCTTTTAAGAATTCTCTAGGTTTTGATTTTGTTTGATCGAAGTTGTGTGAGCTTTTCTGTTCGATCATCGACTTTTGTGGCTATGCTTATAAGGTGATGTTTGCGGGATGCTAAGTTGTGCACTTTGTAGGATAATCTTGTTCAGGTTGGCTGATTCTTTGTTGATGTTTGAGCTGAATGGAATTTTGTTATTTATTTTATTTGATATCTTTTTAATTGGAGGCCAGTTAACTGCTCGTATTTTAAAATACGGTCGGTTAATGCTATTTGTGGGAGGATAAGGTGTATTGATGTGTATGATTGAAGCTGTTCTCACCATATCAATTACATCGATCGTAATTATAAGTGATAGTCAAAAAGGGCTAGATCAGGTATTTAACTGACCACTAAAAATGTAGTCGGTTATTGGCTTGTCCTACGACTGGTTTTCGTTCTTTCGGTTGGGAATATTTTATGAGTGATGGAAAAAAATATACATCCGTATGTACCATGGAAATACATATATATGTATTGTACTTATAGAATTTTATTAGCCTGCCTTTTTAAGATTATGAAAACAAAAAGCATGTTTAAACATTATGAACAAAATAAATATACTCACTTGCATACTTGTTTTCTTAAAGACATACAATTGAGGGAAATATATACATTGTGTTGAGAAAATGTTTCGCCTAAATTTGACCGGATGGTGTTTATTGCTCCTGCGACTATGAAGTAGCGCCAAAGGTCGATGTCAGTAGAGGTACCAAAGCGGCTTTTGGAATTACAGCGAACAAAGTAAAATTGTAAGAAATTGCACGCGAGGGAATTGCTTGTAAATCACGCTTGGTTAAAAACTTATTTCAAACATGCATGAGATTCATCCAGTAGCCGTAGAGAGAAAGCAGCATGTCTCACTCCCATTTCCATTCCATTCTGTTCTAGTATATCTTGATTTTTTTATTTGACCCATGTATGTTCATGTGTGGATGTCTATCTATGTCTATTGAAAAATTAAAGCTGATCGCAATGAACCAAAGCAAAAAATAATAATAAAAAAAAAAAATAGGATAAATGAAAAAATCTAATCTGCAGTGCAATTGAAAAAGGAAATCTTGAGTAGCGGTTATGCCAAAAATGTAATGCCCTTCATAAGATCAACGAAATACATATACCATAGTTACTTACTCCAAAAATTCAGTATCTCAAAAGAGCAGTTAAAGTGATTTTAATAAAAAAGTCAATTATAATTGATACAAACAATAAAATCTTGATTTGTTTGTTTGTTGCCACTTTCAAATGCCACAAGAAAGTTAATAAGCCATTTACGTACTCCTTCAATAAAATGAGAGGAGTAAAATTGAAGGGAAAGTATAACTTGAGAAGGAAATGTGGAAAGTAGCTTGAGTAAATCTTATTATATTGCCAACGAATTAGTCTATATATTTTAGTACGATGTGGAGCATTAGATGCAATTTGATTTTCCAAGCTGGTAAAACTTACGCTCTGCATGTGGATTATAAACTCAACGATGTGCAAGTATCAGTGTAGAGTATGTAATATGAGTTTTTGCAACTACAATAGTATGAAGTGAAGTTGTTTTCCGTTACTAAAGCAAGAAAGGTCGAATCTGTCTGAGTATATTTCACTTAGTTGTAGCACAAATTGAAATGAAAGTCTTACACTTCAATGCTTCAAACGCATAGATACAGTTACACGGATATATACACACAGATACAATTCGACTATATGTTAACATTGTATACATATTTAACAAATACTATAAAAGTACTCGTGAAGTCTATTGGAGAACAGTATTCTATATTAAGAGATAATGAGATACGTCTCGGATGAACAACTACGGGAAATACATAATAATTTCCTGCACTTTCTAGTTTTCGCTATGATAAATAAACTAAGCAGAAATATTGTTCACATTCGATAACATTATTATTGTTATATTTCAGCATGAATAGTACATATGACTAAAACATATTAATCTTGATTTTTCAATTCTAATAAAACTGAATCAAATACTATATTAATCAGTGATATATTATGTTTATACAATATGAGTATGACAGTCTCTATAAAGCATGCACTGAAGGACATGAGCAAATTGGATCACATAATAAACTTGTGGTAGTTGTGGGTAAGAGTACTTTGTGTCATAATTTACTAAACTGATTCATTGCCTTCACATATTCGATATTTACATAATTTTTGAAGCTACAAACTATTATAAATTTCTTTTATCCTCTTCTTTCAACTTTTGTTCTTATACTTGTATGTACTGTCACGTGGTTAAATTGGAGTAGTAATTCTATATATCTAAACATCTGGTTGCTAAATTTAGAGCGGAGGTATTAATTTTGTTCCATGGCATCATAGCAAAGGAAGATCTACACATTCTTCAAACGATATACCTACATTTGCTAGAAAGAGAGAAACTAAGCAATCTGCGGGAGCAAAGTGCGCCCTAAATCCGATTGAAAATCTGTAATAAATTGTAAGGAATAATCTTCAAAAACACGATTGATTTCCCTCTTCCAGAGATTTACATTGGCGTAGAGTACAGCACAAATGGGATTATGCTCCCAACCATGGTATTAAACACAATAAGCGCTCATGTCCTTGAAATTAAAGACCGACCGAAGGTTTGGTTTCGATTTCGGCCAATAGTTGACTAAATAAATAATAATTTAGTCATAAGAATAATGTGAACACGAGAAGTAAAATACTCAATTAAGAATCTGTAGTCTAAGTAGTATTGATTTTTGATTTATGCACATTTAAATGTTTTATTTTATTTCGAATCTATATGTAGAAGCTACAGATTCTAAACCTACATTAATCACGTCAAATTTTTTTTTTTACATATTGGAAAATTAGTCAAAATTGACGTTTCCACAATCAAATATAACGGTAAAGAAGATTATATTTTTAACGTGAATGTGTTTTTAAACTAGAAAAAAGGTTATCTTCGACTATGCCGAAGATGAAATACTCTTCACGGGACGCAGTGAATGTTTCATTGTAGTATTTAAATGGGTGGTTTGTATGGGAGATACCCCTACTAGTGGTACGATTCGGGTGGTTACGACAAATGTACCGCGTATGGTAAAAAGAAATGTTCTTGCAAAACTTCACCTCTCTTTTTGTAATCGCGCACTTACGTCAATAAGGGGGGAGGAGTGTTGCAATGGATGTAAAAATTATATTTTCATAATAAAGAAAATGCTGTTATCTTGAGAACGAATTATCCGATCTGGCTGATTATTTTTTTTTTTTTTTGGGTTTGTTATAGGCCAAAATATACTTTTGAATAATTTTTGTATTAAAATCTCAATACGTAAAAAAATAAAGGATACTTTTAAGGATATAGATTTTTATAGATTTCTCGCTATGGTGACGTACATAGGTCAGAATAAGTTTCTTAAAAACTAGTTATGCAACATCCCGTTATGTTGTCTAGTTACCATTGTACATGCTTTTAAAAACTGACAAGCTAATTACTCTTTTGCATCGATTGCGCTCATCTGCGATTGTATGTAGTCTTTAGATTTCAAACGACGCCAGAGAAAAGGAAAAATTTCCATTTTTTTATTACAGTATACTTAAACTCTACAACTCTTAAAATTTGGTACTTATTCAAACGTACATATAAATATGTATTCTATAACATGCTTCCGCGGTTCACCCATATCTTGTTTTGAAAAAATAAAACAAATTGTCATTTTTGATTGCTTTTCGTCGTCAGATATCGATTATTTTTGCACTGATCACAGCAATTACAATGAAAAATTCTTCATTGAGGTCTTTGTCTACCAATAACTCTTGAATATCCTCGACAGTAATATCATTATAGCCATCACCTTCAATTGAGTGAGCAAGATTTAAAATTTCATCTAGACCACTTTCTGGCAATTGAAATTAGTGGCTTTCAATATCTGCCGGCAAGATTTTCCTTCAACATCCATTTAATGTTTACTTCTTAAGCTCCTTTAATCATAAATTTATCAAATTAACGCAGTCTTTAACAGAAAATTTCTCCCTGGCACTCATAACATTAATAGAATCCGTGTCGGTTATGTCCAAAACCCATTGTGCGTCTGGAAAGTATAAATTATACCCTGATCCATCGGCTGCATGAGTGATATTTTATTAGGTAGAAGAAATTTTACCTTTACATTCGGATGGTTTACATCTTGTGGATGACCTGGAGCATTATCCAATAGCAGAAGCGCTTTAAAGTCTAAATTTTCAGTCATTGTATGTAGTTGTGCTCTGCTTTTGCTCATCGCGTCTATTTTAATTCGTTGTTTAAATAAACAGTAAATAAAAATTAATTAAATTAATAATTCACGAGAAACGTTTTCACGCAAAAACTGTAGTACTACCCCTTTTGTTTTTTTTCCCTACAATTGCTTTTGTAATATTTTACTTAAGACGTAATATCAAAAAGATCTAAAAGTGAACTAAGATTCACCAATTTTGGTCACCAAGCCATAACCAATAGATCTAAACTACCCAATGTTTTCGTTAACCGCAAAGTTTGCATATGAAATTGAAAGACATTTTATACAACAATGCTACGGTCAGACGATATGATAACTTGCCAATTAACGCTCTATGCGGGAACAAACCTATGAAGGACTAGAAAGAAGGTTATCTTCGACTATGCCGAAGATGAAATACTCTTCACGCAGTGAATGTTTCATTGTACTATTTAAGCTTTATTCGCAATAAAATGGGTGGTTTGTACCGGAGGTACCCCCCAGTGGTTCGATTCGGTTGGTTCCGACAAATGTACCGCGTATGGTAAAAAGAAATGTTCTTGCAAAACTTCACCTCTCTAACTCAAAAACTGAGGGACTAGTTTGCATACATAAAGACAGACAGACGGACAGACGGACATGACTTAATCAATTCGTCTAATCGAGCTGATCAAGAATATATATACTTTATGTGGCCTCTTTTGTCTCCTTCTGTCTGTTACAAACTTCATGAAAAACTTATAATACTATTCACTTCCGTGAAGAGTATCAAAAACAAATCGTCTGACCATAGCATAACTCTTTTGATTTCGTTACAATATTTTTCTTTCGTAGATGAATATATCACATCTGAATTTTTTTTGCAATTGTGGTTCAAAAAACAGGACATGACACTGAAATGATTTTCCACCTTAAGTCTGTGGATGAATTTGCTGATATGTCAGTATTTCATAATCATAAATGTGTATTTTTAACACCGTTCGTTTTAAATAAACGAGCAATGGAAGGCAAGACTATAAATAAGTATAAAACTTGAGAGAGTTATGATGCAAAGATGGATCACTAAAATAGTCACAATTCGCAGGTACAACTTCTTATTTGCATACAAATAAGATTGAAAGACAAATACTTAAGATAAAAATGTTGCCTTTCAGCAATTCAAGTCGATTGAGCAACAAACAAATCACATTAGCATTAATTCAATTTTCTTTGAATTCAGCCACTATTATCCTACAGAATATTTATGTATAGAAATTTTCCACGTACACTTAACACTGATGTAGTAATATAAAACAGATTTTGCAATTCACTATTCGAGATGTTATATAATAAATTTAACTTTCTCTCATCGTTTAATATCACCACCTTCAGTCAACGCAGACAAATATTCTAAATACTCTTTGCGTTGTGTTGCCGGGCCGCCGCCGTTGGTTTGACGCCCACAGTCTGCGAGTAATATTTTCATGGAGAAAACAAGGTTAAAAGGTGTTACAATGTTTTAAGCGCCTCAGGTTACTTGAACTTTTCAAAGTTGAACGCAATTTATATTTCATGATGAGAACACTCGAAACATTTTTCATTCACAATCTCTTAGTTTTCTTTAGTTCGTTGGGTTCGACGTCCACGCCGCCCACGTCGCCCACGTTGCCCGCGATTTTTTCACTTTGCATTTTTTGTGGTGAACCATAAAAATTAAAAATTAAATGCTCACGAAAGCGTAAAGTCAATAAAAGTAAAACTAGAAAAGTAGCGGTAATGAAAAAGATAAGGAACATAATATTGCACATAGCTAGAAATGTACCATGCCGTACATGCCGCAAAGGATATGTATTCAATTTGTATTTAGTATCAGTAAAAAAAAATATCGATATAAAAAGATATCGATATTACAACAAGTTATTAAAGAAACATGATTTTTAATTCTTTTTATTTAGATTACATTGTTGTATCTAGGGTCAAATCTAGTAATTGAAATTGAACCCCCTTCCTGTTGACTGATAGAGCTGAAATTTTGCATACACTGCAATACAAAAATTTTGGAAAATTCCACCGGAAAATGGGAATTGATGGATCAAATTTTGCATACAAAGTTTCAGACAGTCAATCAACAAGTCTTTATCAAAGACATATCTCATCTATGTAATATGAGTTTTTGATTTTTTCAAAAGTATTTTAATTGATGCGCAACGTCCCACGATTACTCTCCTCTGATCACTGTTCTTGATTGATGAGGAGAGTAGTGTTATGACTGATACCTGGTAGCTACTATATTATTTTTTAGCTTGTAGTACATTATCTGCATCTTTATTTTGTTTCTTTATAATAAAACCTTAAACATTTTTTTTTTTTATTAATTATTTTTTAAAATCAAACGCATCACAATGTGAGACTGTGAAATGATACCAATTTACTATATATGGAAAATATCATAGTTGCGTTACTGAATGTGTTTTTAGTTCAGCACTAATAAGTATAATACAATAGTTATTTATTAGTTCAGCGGTTCTATAACATATGTAGTTCGTGGGCCTCTTCTTGGAAAGAATAAAATATATCACACTTCCTATCGCAACTCTATGCAATAAACGATGAATGTGTAAATTTAATGTCAAAATTGTTTCAGGAATACTAGGCAATAACATAACCCCTAGTGGTTCACAGACCGCAGTTTGAGAACCGCTACATTAGTTCATTTCATCTTTGTCCTCGTATTTGCATACTTAGAACATTTTGAAAAGAGCATTATCTATGAAGCGTATTAGCAGCGACATAAGACAATGAGATATCATTGAAGTGGTGTAGGATGAGTTCAGGTCCTGCGTTACATTCCTACTAATTGCCTTGCCATTGCTGAGCTGAACTAGTGGACTGAGCTGTAAGATAAGCTTACCATTGTGCATAAAATAGAATAAATTTAAAAAGTAAATAGAAATCTCTTTTAGTTTCTTTTTTCTTCCTATTAAATTTCGGATGGCATTGTTTGCGTAACTAATTGATGCAGTCCTTATGCACATTTCAATTATGTACAACTGACAGCGCAATGAAAACACCTTGGAGCTGACTAGTTTCACTCGACAGCTTCATGAAATTAACAAAGTCTCATGGAAAATTTTTTCTTTTTCCGAACCACTGCGCTATTCTTAAGGCAAAAAAATGATTGGAAGCATTGAAAGAAAGTGGCCAAGGAATAATGTCAGTTGGTGACAAAGCCAATAGTGTCAGAAATGTCTTTTGACATTGGAAAAATCGACATTATCAATGCTGATTAAAGTGTCATTCTTTCATTCTAGCAGAATGCAATGCGACACAAAGCCGCCTGTAATTGGAACGTCAACGGGTCCATGAGCTTCCACGATTCTGATTTATAAAGCAATCAAACCTTTCACTGAGCACAATAAATTGCCACTTCAAAAAATGCAAAAGAAAAAGTCCATTCAGAGAATTTTTAATGAATTTTTCATTGTTATATGCATAAGAACATCATTCAGTTCATTTTAATCGAACTCACTAGAACTAATTTAAAAAAAAATTACAATTATTGTATTAAAACTTTTAGCTAAACAAACGGTACAATTTCTTACACAAACCATGTAATTTTCAAGGTTGCATTATAAGACATTTGTTATATTCTTTTGGTTTTAGCTGTTTATTTCATGTTCAACAGTTTCTTTCACAAAAATGTAATTCATTCAATCTTAACATTAAAGTCGATATTTATGTAAAGATTGATTTTTATACTCTTCACGGAAGTGAATAATATTATAAGTTTGCCATGAAGTTTGTAACAGACATAAGGAGACAAAAGAGACCACATAAAGTATATACCTATATTCTTGATCAGCTCGATTAGACGAATTTATTAAGCCATGTCCGTCTGTCCATATGTCTGTCTATATGTAAGCTAGTACCTCAGTTACTCAGCTAGAGAGCTGAAATTTTGCACGAACCTTTCTTTTTACCATACGCAGTACATTTGTCGGAACCAAATAGGACCACTCAATCAATTACATATTTACCTAGACTTTGGAAATATCTTATTAATAGTCAAAAATCCTAAGAAATACAAAAGATGTCAACACAAAAGTTCAATAAATTATATAGCTAATTCCTTCTTTATGCGTGTATGGATTCTATATCAAATATTTATTCGATCAGTGAAATCTTTGAACGCAATTTATTAAATTAAGTTTCAAAACATTTTATCAAGCTTATAGAAAATTGTAAAAAAATTAAAACACAAGATGAGGTTTTAACACCGAGCTTGTTTTTGGTTTTGTATTGAGACAACTTTTTCTAAAAATCGAACAAATCTGATTTACACATTAAATATCAACACAAGGTAAAGTTATTATTATTAATTACTAGAAACCAGGTCAGGCGTTGTCTTCTATTCCATTCCAAGAAAATTTAGCGGATACTGTTTGGTTGACCCGATGAACTTAATTAGTTCAGACATTGACAATATGATTTTTTTTTCATTATTCGTCGCTCGTTGGTCATGAGTGCGGTTTGTACGTGAATGATAACTGACTTTTGGAGGTATAAATTGGAGGAAATTGATCTTGATGAAATGTGGTTTCAATAAGACGCCACAATTGGGCATACCACCGCGCGTAACATGATTTTCAGCGCACAAGATTCAACAACAGTTTTAGCGATGTCCAGAGGCCTGCTCACAGCTGCGATTTGACGTCGTTGCTGTTCCAAGATGGCCGAGACAGCTGCGACCAATATTTGAATATTATTGGGATATAATGGAGGAATCTTTCATTCGCCTTCTTATTTTATCAAACGAGACGGATTTCCACTAGATGTATTATTGAAGTTGACCTGGATCTTGTTTTATAAAGTGCACAGGCATGGCGCAGGTCAATGACGTACAAAATTACGTAGATTAAGTGGGCCAAATACTTTGAGTCGTGATCTAACGTTCACCATTTACACACCCCAAGCAACGGCAGGATCGCCTCGATTCGGCCATACATTGAATAATCATTATCAGCTGCAAATTACTAGAAACCATCATAAAATAAAGCATGTGGACTTTTAATCCAAATTTCCATGATATAAATGTACGTCATAACCAGAAATATCAACAACAACAATTGACTGATTTCCGCAACTACAATAATAAGGATAAATCTTAAATTGATGGAGATAATACACCATTGCTTTCAAATCTTTTACCACAAACGGCACCCGAAGTTGATGCAAATGAAGAACGCGAGCGAAAGCATCGCGAGGAGGATGAAGCTAAAAAAAATTAAATTAATTAATTGAAACGTATGAAACTTGGTTTTGACGTCTCGTGCATCCCGATTGGATATATCAAGTTGGACGGCGTTTTAGGAAACGTCCTGCTGCTGGCTACTTCGTGCAAGAGTGCTCCAAGAATTTCGAAATCGTTGTATTTACAGCTGAACAAGTCTCGATACTTTTTATGTATCGTTTGGTACGTGATCCAACACATTTCGTCGAAGGATAATTTTAATCGTTAATTACAGTGGATCATTGTTATTAATTGAGATCATAGTTCAACCAAAATGCTTCCAAACAATACGTTTAAGACGAAACGTTGTGTGAGCAACGATGATGACGTGGAACATTTGATTTGGTTTCACTTTCGAAAACAATCGCTTAAAATGATGTCGACGATGTACGTGTGTTTCTTCATCATTATCATCAATTTGAAGATCCCATCAGCCATCAACCAGCGTCGTCTGTTTGAACAAACGTAGGAAAAAGAGTGACAGCAGCAAACAAAATCGACGCCACTGGTTAAGAAATGATCTCAAGGCATTATGGGTCGCTCATAAGTGCATACGCGTCTAGTGTTTCTACTTCTTTCTACTAAATATTATCATTATCAAACATTGTAACAACAAAAAAATTAACAGCTGCTGCTACAATCACAGCCACAATCACCCATCGACTGACCTGACCGATTGGGAGAAAGTACAACATATAAAATATAAACAAACAGATATACTAAGATGTACTGATTATTGCGATGTGTTTCCATCTGGCCTCGCGATCGTAGCCATTGAAAATAAAACTGCCGCTGAGACGGACCTCAATGAGTTTATAGATTCTTTCGCCGAGAAAAAAGTACGCCGTGTAAAGCTATAGCATAATATTATAATAAAAAGAAAGAATACAAATTTATCAAAGAGTTTTTATTGTCCCGTTCACGACAAATGCCAACCATTATATATTTGTGAGATTTTTTAAGTAATTCATTTTAAACGCAGCAAGTTTCTGCCCCGGTTAGAAAAAATCGTAGATCCGGGCTGGCTCAAGTTTAGGAAATTGCCATCTAAAAAATTCTACTTCCATAGTGCAAACACTATTTTTTAGATTTCCAAGCACTTATGGACCTACCCACGAGTTCTAGAACATCTAGACTAGAAGAAAGAAATAGGGTTAAACAGAAGTACTTCATAGAATCTGTTTTCATTTAAATGTTTGGCGATATAAATGTGCCATAATTGGTTAGCAGAATTCAGTTTCCAGTATCCAGTAAAATTGTTATGAATATACAATATTGTACTTATTGTCATACACTTATGAATAAACAGCCCTTTTACAAATTATAAGAAGGTTGTACTATTGTATCCTTTCTAAATTGTACAAAATTTCTTACAATTTTTATACTTAAATAATTAATGTTGTGATAAATACATAATTTGATTAATAATATGTCAACATATGTGTAGTGAATCTTATTTGGCCAAGAATACAACATCACTTATGGAAAATACTTCAATGAATAAATTTCATTGAAATAATTGTATTGTACTTTAATGTATTTACATACAAAAAATATTTACGTACAAACTGCATTTGCCTGTAAGTCGGTGCATTCAGGGTTAAATACAATTTAAACTTAAGATAAAAATAGCAAAAAGGACAAGGAAATAGAAACAAGTTTAACAACCATAGCAACAATGGTAGAGTGAATCGTTTGTCTTAAACTTTGACCATAAATGTTCGAGTTTGGCAAATAAATTTCGAAAGTTGTACAACAATAATGTCCAAGTCACTTAGTCAAAATATTTATGTTACAATACTTACGGGGCATACACTCAGAGTATTTTTGTTTTAAATTTGGAAATATATATAATATAATGGCGTAAATAACGATGAAGTTGTAAAGATAGATGGAAAAGTTGTATGTAAGTTATCGTATATACTAAACAATAGAACCACGAGGAAAGGCTTGCACACGGCACGGAACTGTCGAGTTGTCGATTTGTATTAAAGCTATTTGTTTGCTCACTTGGCTGCCAGTTAAAAATTTAGATGAGGGAGGTGTAGGTCGCTGGGTGTGCTGACAATGCCATTAAAGGCAAAAGTCAACAGTTGAAAATTGTTCGCTCGAGTGTTGGCACTCAGAATTGTACGGACTGGAAAGGCGTAATCAAGCAAAAGGCGAACAAGTTCTTTGTAAACTCAACCTGACTGGGCATTAAAGTACCCAACACTCAAACCTCAGTCTTGTTCAAAAATGTCAAAAAATGTATGAGACATACTTGAAACAAATTTCATATCCATTTATACTCGTATATTGCGAAGTGTTGACAATAGCGTTCTATTGTATTGCAAGAGTTCAAAGTTGCAATGGCCCTCGTCATGACTTGGACACTTCAACGACAATACTTGAGGCGATGGCTTTGAGTTGAGAATATAACTTTTACTATAACATTTGGGGAAGAAACAGATCAAAAAGTCAGACACATTTATATGGAACACTTTGTATAGCACAATATTATTGGTCAATAGTGCCTTAAAACCTGTATCGCTGTTTGGAGTCATTTCCGCATGGTTAAACTTTCATTTACCACAAATTTAGCACATTTTATGTTGGCCCGTCCACTTGCTCTTCCTTTGGTTTCTATAAAAAAAAAATAATTACATACATAGAGGGCATTGGTAGGTGGGTGGGTTGGTTGATGTTTAGAAATGTAAGAACACGTGGTGATATAATGAGCATGTGTGACCATTGCCTTGGTCATTTTGGCAGTACTCAGCAAAATGTTGTTTTACTTGGGCTTTTTTCATTGCCTCATTCAGCTCATTGCTTTGTTAAGATAACAAAGTACCAAATATTTGCAATGTTTATTTATACATATAGACTCTGTGTTTCTCCATTCATATTTATATGAGTTTTTGTGGTTATAGCCTAAGTCAGTGATGTGAAAAGTTTATTTATTCATATCCAACTTTGCTTCCCTTCACTTACAATATGTTCATAGAGAGAATGTGAAATGAATATTATCTCGTAATTGCTTATAATATTATATGTATTAATAAGTTTAATCCCTAAAAGCAAGAGAAGTAGAAATCTGAGACGCGTTGACATTTTTTTTGTTTAGTAAGTTCTTTTAACTAAAACACAAACAACAACTAACAACAGTCCTGGCTTTAAAGTAATTTTTTTATTTGGTCTCCTAAAAGCATCAACCCAAGTGATAACAGTGATTCACACAAGTGAGTGAGTGTCTAACAAAAAACAGGGTTCACAAAAATATTTTACTTATTTATGAATATACCGAAGATGTCATAGAATATCTTTCACCGCAAATCTCGAATCATTTGTGTTGACTTATCCAATGGAACTTTAAGAGTTGTCCATACAATATCTCCAAAAATAAACAAACACTTCAAAGTTTATATGCTATTGTATATATATACTTGAAATATTAATATGGTTGGTCCAACTTGATTTGAACTCAACTACCTATTACGACATCAAAACATATTTGTACCAATATTCAACTCAATAGCTTAAAAATTGGGCGATAAATTTTCATAACTCAATTGATTTTCAGACCTTTTCCATATACAAAGTTTTATAGGTACGTTACAAACATCTCAATAAAATGATAATATTGTAATGCAATAATATCTTTTTACAAAAGTGGAAAAGTTATACATTAATTTTTAATTTTATTGTCCTTTCCACCTTTATTTCAAAAAATGCGCCTAAAAAGAACAACTCTACCATTTAAACTCAAACAAAAACGCCCATTATATGAATGTTTGTCCACATCCCACTTTCTATTGAACGTGGCCCAAATCAATTTGTTATAAAAAGCTTACAATTCAACTTGAGCGATTCAAAACAATATTTTCGTTGAAAGAAGAAACACCAACAGCCTACACGGAAACCGAAGCAATGTCTTATTGGGCAGCCAGTCGAGGCATGACACCACCGTCCAAAATTGCACCAATGCTCAATCCCAACCAACGTCAATTTCTTGATGACGAGCTACGCTATCGTCAGAAAATGGAACTATATGCACGAGGATCGAAAAGTGATTTGGGAGATATTTTCGTTCGCAAAGAAAAGGTTGTGGACGACCCGGTGCAGTTGGATAAGCATGATTCTTTCTATCATACAACTAAGAGCCTACTGGTGCTATTTCAAATAATGGGCGTCATGCCAATTCATCGCAACCCACCTCACTCAAATCTGCCGCGTACGGGGTACTCATGGACCTCAAAACAAGTGTTGTGGGCGATCTGTATATATTCGATCCAGACAACGGTAGTTGTGTTAGTGCTTCGCGAGCGGGTCAAGAAGTTTATTACAAACCCTGATAAACGATTCGATGAGGCCATTTACAATGTTATATTCATTAGTTTACTTTTTACAAATTTTTTGCTACCCGTAGCGAGTTGGCGACATGGACCACAAGTCGCCATCTTCAAAAACATGTGGACCAATTATCAATATAAGTTCCTTAAAGTGACTGGTTCACCGATTGTGTTTCCTAATTTGTACCCCCTTACTTGGGGCCTGTGCATATTTTCATGGGCATTGAGCATCGCAATTAATCTCTCTCAGTATTTTCTGCAGCCAGACTTCAAGTTGTGGTACACATTTGCCTACTATCCAATCATCGCAATGCTCAATTGCTTCTGCAGTCTCTGGTACATCAACTGCACAGCCTTTGGCACTGCAAGTGGTGCCCTATCTGATGCACTTCAGCGTACAATTAATAGTGAGAAGCCCGCGCAAAAACTGACTGAATACCGTCATCTGTGGGTCGATCTTAGCCACATGATGCAACAACTAGGGCGTGCCTATTCCAATATGTATGGCATGTATTGCCTGGTGATATTCTTCACCACAATTATTGCCACTTACGGATCGTTAAGTGAGATTCTCGACCACGGTGCAACTTACAAGGAAGTGGGTCTTTTTGTCATCGTATTCTACTGCATGAGCTTACTCTACATCATTAGTAATGAAGCGCACTATGCATCAAAAAAGGTTGGGCTAGATTTCCAAACAAAACTACTCAACATTAATCTAACGGCCGTAGACAATGCGACACAACGAGAAGTCGAAATGTTTCTAGTGGCTATTGCAAAGAACCCACCAATTATGAATTTAGATGGCTATGCAAACATTAATCGGGAATTAATAACTTCTGTAAGAAAAAAACAATATTATTAATTAGATTATATCACCATTTTAAATCCTTGCAGAATATATCGTTCATGGCTACTTACCTGGTGGTGCTCCTGCAATTTAAAATAACTGAACAGAGACAACAACCTTATGCAACCTAAAATTAGTATAAATAGTAGAATACTGTCAAAAAAAAAAAAAAAAAAAAAACAAGAAAACAAAAAATTCGACTAATGTAAAAAAGTAGATATGAATCAAAATTTTAATGTGAAAAGTAGATTTCTCTGTCCGCCACGACTTGGCTCGGGTAAGCGTTTTAGGTGTTGCAAAGCTGACTACAGCAATCGGACATTTTTGGGCCTCGATTTGAGTACTCAGAAGTTGAAAGCAGTAATTGTCGACTCTCATTTGCAAGAGACATTTTCTCATGAAGTAAAATTTGATATTGACTTGCCTGAGTTCGGAACGGATGGTGGTGTTAACAGTGGCAATAATCCTAATGAATATAATGCCAATCCCACTATGTGGGTTAAGGCTTTGGATATTGTTCTAAATTGTTTAAAAACACAGGGTGCTGACATGTCTACCATAGCAGCCGTAAGTGGCTCTGCTCAACAACATGGTTCAGTATATTGGTCAAATAAAGGATATAAATCACTTTGCGGCCTCATGATGCCCAAGCGATTGCATGAGCAAATTGATGAGACAGCTTTTACGACCAACAAATCACCCGTTTGGATGGACAGCTCAACCGAAACTCAATGTCGCGAGATGGAAATAAAAATTGGCTCTCCATCAGAAATGGCTGCAATAACAGGCTCAAAGTGTTACGCACGCTTCACAGGCCCACAGATACGGAAATTCCAACAGACCAACCCTGTAGCTTACGAGAACACAATTCGCATTTCATTGATAAGCAGCTTCTTAGCATCACTTTTCATTGGCAATGTAGCGTCCATTGATTACTCGGATGGATCTGGGATGAATCTCTTAGATATTAGAAAGAAGTTTTGGTCACAGAGTTGTTTGGATGCGTGTGCTCCTGATTTAAGACAGCGCCTAATGGAAGCTGTGCCCACAACAGCTTTGGTGGGTCATATTCACAAGTATTTTGTACAACGTTGGGGCTTTCGGCCAGATTGTATGATCATAGCTTGTACGGGCGATAACCCATCAGCTTTGGCTGGAATGCTACTTGACAAAAACTCGCTTGTGATATCTCTCGGCACTAGTGACACAATAATGTTACATCTCAAAGATATTCCAACAATGAGCGAAGGCCATGTCCTTTGTCATCCAACCGAAACGAAAGAGTTTATGGGTCTATTATGTTTTAAAAATGGATCGCTTGTGCGAGAGGCAATTTGTAAGGAAGTTGCTGGAGGAAACTGGGACAAATTTAACGAAATGCTTGATAAAACAATAATTGGCAATGAGGGAAATATGGCAGTGCACTTTCACGATATGGAAATTATACCATTGGCAAAGGGTACCCTACGATGGGATAGTAAGTCTGATGAGACTACTGATGAAATTAAAGGTTTTGAACGCCCAGAACTAGAAGTACGAGCGCTTATAGAAGGTCAAATGCTACATCACCGCGCAATAGCAACGGATATGGGTTTCTCGTTTGGTGAAGACACAAAGATAATTGCTACTGGTGGTGCCTCCGTTAACAATCATATATTACAAGTCATTGCCGATGTTTTCAATGCACCCGTTTATACACAGACTTCCAAAGAAGCAGCTCTCATGGGCGCTGCATACCGGGCAAGGTACGCATTTTATTTTTATCGTCAGAGTGCTTGTAGCTGCAAAAATTGCAATAGGCTGAATGCACTAAGCTATGAACAATTCATTAAAGGACTGCTACCTACTCAGTCAAAATTAGTTTGTTCTCCAAATCCCGAGAGCCCAAATGTCTACAATCGCATGGTAAACCGCTATCGGAGTATGGCAAATGTTCTCATCTTCCAACAATTTGATAAACCCCAATAGTGATACCTTATTTTGTTTCCTATTTTATTCTTATCCCTGAAAACGTCTCGCTAATAAATTATTAATTCCGATATTATTATATAAGTTTCAATTTTCTAAGTAATAACCCGCATATTAGAAAGTAAAAGTACATATTTTATACTTATATTAAGCTAAAAGTCAACATCCCAACCAGATGTTTCGTCGGGGGGTTCATTTGGATCACAAGGAAATCGATCAAAGTAACGAATATCAGTGGGATGAGCGATAGGGCGCACAAATGGTGGTATAAGTAACTGACTTTTAAGGCCATCCCAATCAAAGCCAAGGAACCATCTACAATGAAGAATATTCATTAGTCATTTGTGTATATTTATTTGTTGAAGTCGTATTACTGCTTACTTATGTTTTTTAATGTCCTGTATGCCGCCCTGTTGATACCCCAAACGTTCTGCGGGTACGTCTCGACAAAGCCGCTTGATTAACTGTACTGCAGAGCGTGACATATGCTTTGGAAATGTTATCATATCAATACCTTTCAGTATAATATTATACGTTTGCATAGGATCCGGTGCGTTGAATGGTGGCCTGAGAAAATAAACGAAAATAAAACGTTTCTGATTCTAACCAACTAAATCAGTTAATAACTTACGTTCCGTTTAGTAACTCATGTATAAGTACGCCCAAAGCCCAATAATCAACAGCACGATCGTGACCCTTATTTAATATGATCTCCGGGGCTACATATTCGGGAGTGCCACAAAATGTCCAGGTTTTTGTGCCGTTTCCAATATGTTTTGCAAATCCAAAGTCAACTAACTTCACATATCCGCGCTCATTCAACATTAAGTTCTCTGGCTTAAGATCTCTGTAAAGTATGCCACGCGCATGCAAATAGTCAAATGCCTCCATGACACAACCGATGATAAATTGAGCAGCATTGTCATCGAACGAGCCACGATCACGCAACATAGTCCAGATCTCGCCACCCATACAAGGCTCCAGGAGCATGTAAACATATTTCTCGTCACGGAATGTACGATAAAGACGAGAAATAAAAGGCGTGTTGCAGGTAAGCATAATAGTTCGTTCGCTAAAGACATGATCCTCTTGCTTGGTGTCTAAAATGTGACGTTTTTTGAGGCATTTAAGCGCAAATGTATCTACACGGTCCTCATGATATGCCTTTACAAGCTCTACTCGACCGAAACCTCCAACTCCAAGTGTTGCTACGACCTCCAAGTCAGTAAGTTTTAGATTGGGATACTCAAGTTGAAGATTCGCACCGAAAGTATTTGACTTAACATCAGCATTGATAGCGGCATGTTTCATAGCCAAGATTCGATTCCTGTCTCCATAGTTTTTCTCCTTTAGTTCACAAAGATCACCGATTAAACGTTTGAATGAGTCTCGGTCCAATGTCAGACACTCAACGCCGGGTGCTAAAGCTATAATGTTTGCAGTACGTTTGTCCTCATTAATTAGAGCTTGTTCGCCAAAGTAATCACCCCGTGAGAGTTCGCGAAGTTCAGTTTCCTCATGGCCCGTACGCTGCGTTACTTTTACTGAGCCCTGTGAGATCAAAAAGAAAGTGTCGCCTGCCGTGCCCTGACGTATAATGTACGTGTTTGCGGGATAAAACTCCACCTCAAGGACATCTGCAATTTTTGCATGTAACTCTTCACTTAAATTCTTGAGCAATGGCACCGATTTCAGGAAGTTTACACTATTTTTAATACGTTGCATGCCTGTTCGCATCATGATCTGCTGAAAGACTCTGCGATCCAATACCCAAACTCGTGCATCATTTAAGACACGTATGGACGCGGTACGTGTGCAGTTGTAGAGTATAGCCAACTCACCAAACGCTTTACCCGGCCCCATCTTGTCCAGCACCTTCCCATTCTGCATAACCTCAAATTCACCTTCGGCAGATACATACAAGTGGGCGCCTACCTCACCTTCACATATCACAAATTCACCTTTGGCTATGGCGAGTGGGTACATGAAGTCAACCAACTCTCGTACTTGACTGGCATCAATGTTTTTGAGAAAGTCATTGTCCAAAATGGCATCCTTGATTTGTTGTTTGGCACTAAAAAATAAAATATATATGAATTTGGCATTAATTTCCATGTTATAAATATTACACTTGTAATAATTACCTGAAATCTTTCTCGTATGTGACAATAGGAACACTAAGGGAATCCTGCATTGAATGCACACAACTTTCAGCAGACACTCCTTGCTTCTTCAATACCAACACCTGTGACGCCGTCGGTTCTATGATTTTTTTGCCAGGATCTACTGCCAATGTCGCCAATACATCGCACCCTATTTCGGTGGCACCTGAAGCTGAGTTGCGAGCACTGAACTCATCGCTACCGTTTATCTTAGGTGATCCACATGTTTCACATTGTGCCTGGCTACTTGTGACCTCCGGACATTGTTCGGGTAATGAATATAAGCTTGGAGGTTTTGTCGGAGACTGAAGTACCTCATCGATTGCTATGGGCAAATGATTTGTTGTCTGTTGTAGCACGCTCTGGAAAAGTTTTATATTGTAAATTCATTTTAAGTGATGAAGATTGATTCATCGTGACTCTCATTGCCTTGCTCAATGCGACCATCTCAAATTAAGAGCAGGGTGTCAGTCACGTGCTTCATATTAACGAATAATTGTTTCTTATTAATTTGTCATTTTAGCAAAGTGAAGTCAGAAGCGCAAATTATTAAAATAAACATTCAAAGGGGAAATGAAGTGAAGTGATATGTATTTTATTTTAACCTATTAAAGCTTTTTATAGTTCACCTTGCTTTAGATAAAAAGATAAAATATGACCGGAAAATTTTCGGTTCAGTTGCCTTTTTGTCTTACTTTAAGACACATAGCCCCGAATTTAGATAACCTTCGTCATCATTGAGTAAGCATGATTGTATTACTAAGTACTTACTACTCGAATATTCCCCCTATTCAACACACAAAACAAAATTGAATTAGTTGTAATTGTTAAATGTTTTGCTATTATTGAATTATCTTTTAACATCTTCTTTCTTTTTTTTTTTTTGTTAAATGTAAACAAATTTAACATATATGTACACATTGTATATGAGTATTTTTAGGTAGGTCTGGCCGACAACCTACAAAGATAAGACGATCTTTGCTGTGTTTCAAAGAAAAGAGAACAAAAAGTGTCGCGACTTTTACACATCGATTATTCACATAAAATATTTACATAAATTGAAATTGTGGCTTGTTTTGAGAATAATATGCAAAAGAGTTAACGTGTGCCAAATTCACAAACCTTTATAGGTACATGCGAAAAACAAATAATCATAGGTGGCTTGTATACACCTTTCAAAGGTTACTACTACCAACTTTATCTGCGATTGATATTACTTATATCCATGAATTTTTCAAATAAATAAACACTCCCAATAATAGTACTTTCCATACTTTCGAAATATACGAGTATACAATGCGAATTTAAGCACTGGAGTACACCTAATTTAAATGATTTTACTTTGTACTCAGATATTATAGATAGATTAGATATTTTTTTTTATTTCATCAATCATTTGTATGAAATCGATTTTCAAATTTAAAGTTTATATATTGAAATTCCCTTTTCAATTGGGTGAATTATTTCCAAGTCAAGGCTTTTATTATTTTAAGTTTGTGTAATGAAATTTTCATTTCTTAAGATATTTAATGAACACACACACACACATCGAATGGTAATGTGGGACCATTAAAATTTGCAACAATTGGCTTGTAAAAGGCATGCAAGTTTCTTTTGTATCGAAGTTAATGTTCTATCTTGTCTTTTTTTATAAATACTTAGTATGCGAAGATTGAAACTAATTCAACCAAATCAACTCTACACAATCAGCGATATGATTATGGTTTTTTATTAGTGTATTTTTTTATTTTATTTTTTTTTTTTGTCAAGAATCATTTTCAGATTTCAATGTTGCTTTAAGAGCGAATAAACTACAATAGAATTATACAGAATTTCATAATAAATTGTATCAATTATCGTTAGTTGCGTGCATAGAAGAGTCCGAGTAGAAATTGTTTACAGAAAATATATAGAATGTATAAATGTATTTGAACCATCACATACAGCTGAATGATTAGAGATACTTTGTAAATGGCAGTGCGATATACTCCTATATATTCACTAGCATTAACAAGCAGATTGAAAAGCTTGACTTCGATGCGCACCAAATGAATGAGTGTGAACCAACAAAACAAAAAAAAAAAAAAAGTAAAGCCAACATCCAACATTTAAGTGTTAAGTGATTAATTAAATAAAATACTTTACTATTTAAATACATAAATACACAGCAACAACAATTACATCAAACATATTCGTAAGTAGACAAAAAATAAAAAATAAAAAAATATAAACAAATAGTAAACGCTTTTGTCATTTTTCGGCGTTTAAATCTGTGCTCACATGGTGGCCCATTAGTTAGATAGCAGATAAATATACAAATAAGTATATGAAGATACAAATAATAAATACGATTAGATACACGATCTTTTGAATTTATCATTTTATCTGAGAGTAGTTACAAGTGTGAGTTTTGTAGACAAGTTCAAATGCGAATATTATTATTACAATAATTAGTAGCAAAATACATACACATTATTTTGTTTACTCGGTTTCATAGTATCTGTTATATATGGAAACACAAAATATTACACATTATTTTGATTACTCGGTTTCATAGTATCTGTTCTATATGGAAACACAAAATATTCTTTTTGCACTTGAAACATTCTATTTACAACCAAATTGTATTCAACACATGTTTGTTGGTGAAGTCAGAAAAAGTAATCCTTTCATTTTACCTTCAGTTTATGTATTTCTCTACGAAGTTTAATCAATTCCGTATCTTTGTCATTTAGAATCTCTTTAAGTGTATTTAACTCATACTGCAATGTTTGAATGAGCACATCTCTATCATCAATTGCGGTTGCCATGGTATATTTTCCCAATTTCAATCAGCTTCGATCCATTCGACCATTAAATTATTTGATTAACATAAATATTTTTTTTTTATTTTCACTTTAAATCTCTTTCAGTGTCTATCCAAGATTACTTCTACAATATAAGGTTTACAGTATTGATCTTTAGTTTGTATTCAACGTAACGTGTACGCGCTCAGATAAACCACGACTGAATCAGTAAGAAGTTCTTGCAAAACTAACTAGTAGTTGAGATCGGCTTTTTTTGACTCAACGATTACTTATCGCGTAAGTAGCACGATATATGTGTTACGCTCTTATGATCGCGTATGTGTGCTCTCTGGTTCTCTCTTTGATTTGCATTCTATCTCTGAATCATCTCTCTTTAACCGTTTCCTTCAATCAACTCTTTCGATTCATTATACGAATCAAAAGTAATCATAAAAATACTTTATATCTCAACGCCAATTGAATGTTGCACGTAAATATTTAACTGGTATAGCAAAGAGTTGCTATTATTAGTGATTCAAGCAAATCACAACATGTTGCATAATATCTACTTTTATAAATTGTTACACACTAGTGGCCATGTCACCAAGTATCAAGTCAACAGTCTTTGAATTTCTGAAATGACGCTCAATATTTTTGTCTTCTTTTATTTATGTAAAAACAAGTAAATTGTTGCAGTCGTCGTGAACCTTACCCATAAAAGATAAAGTCACAAAACAAAATTCAAATTATGATTATTTGCTATTCGTCTTTATTTATTTTCATTGCTGTTCTTTGTAGTTTCTATTCTCCTAATAAGGGAAGACAAAACATTATTCTAGGTTCAGCCAAGACTGCACAGCTTTCATCCCTTTTGAGAATTTTTTTTCCATGCTCGCATTCCAAAGAAAACAAAAATTTAAAAACAATTATGATTTCTTAGTAAATTTTATACGGTAACCCTCTTCCAGTAATCGAATAATTCTGATTATGGCGACAAATTACAATCATCATGCATTTTCACTGATGCTTTAAACAAACGTTGTGCTGATCATTTCCAAACATACTGGTACTTTAAAGGGTCACCGATTATGTCACGAGTATTCATACTATTGTAAAAGGCACTCGTATAATAACAAATTTTTCAAGATTGGAATAGCCTTTAATATATTATCATTAATAATGGATTGGTCCAAATTCCGATTATGTTATTCGACTTCAGTGTTTAGTGGCTTCATCATATTGGAAAACATTTGATTTGGATCTCAAGCGAGTCAGACGAGTTTTGCGTGGCTGTGTTTTAATTTGCTATTTTTGTTTTTTGATATTAAAATATTTTATTTATTTTAAATAGTGGATTGTGATTGGTTGACGGATCATAAGGTATGTTTAGTTGTGCATAATTGAGTTTTTGTTATAAAAATTTTAGTTGGTTTGCAATAATTAATACATATTTGTGTTCTCTGTGGCGTTTTGCATTTTTTGTTATTGTTGGTTTATTTCTGTGCTTTTTATACTCTTCACGGGAGTGAATACTCTTGTGAGATTCAGAGCAGCCTCCCTCCTAAGACTTTCTATTGCAACTTCATAATTGATTGTGTGCATTCAAGAAGCACCTTTTGTTGCACGGTATTTGTCGCTGGTTTTTTTTTTTTTTTTTTTTTTTTTTTTTGCATTCCAATCCTAAGCAAACCTAGATAGAAACCTAAAATGCAAACTTTGATCCACCAAATAACAAATTTTCTGAACTATATACAATACAAAAACTTAATAACAATGTATTGCACTAACATTTCATACAAAACTCTTTAAATGACAATGAAAATTGTATCAAAACCTGTTGCGTGGTTTAGAAGAAGTTAAAGGAATCAGGACAGAATTTCTTTAATACAAGTATATTAAAGGAAAAATATCCAAAAAATCGTAACATAAACACAGAAAAGGAATTTTGTTAATAATTTTATTTGTTTGTTTACTATCAATTCGAAGTTCAACAATATTTATGAAAATCAGAACGATCAAGTTTCTCTAATTTATAAAGGTATGAAAACTTTTTAATGAATCATTTTGTACGAATGATATGTAATCTTTAAAGATATGGTTACAGTTTTTCTCACTTTATCATTTAATTTCACGTTCTTCAGCTGTTTAAAAATGAATAAATGCTAACCCAAAATTAAAAAATTTATAGCACTTTAAACTTGATGGTGAACCTTAAATTTACTTTATGCTTTATTGATTGATATAAGCAAAGTGAAACGAAACTCGACTTGAATTGTATCTCAGAAGTCGTTTGTTCCACTCCATTTTATTTTTCACGATTTTGATGCTTTTCCTTGGTGTCCACACTACACAATCCTTGTATTTCTTATGTTTATTTGGTTGACTTTAAACTTGTTGCTAGTTTGTGGTGATTCTCGCCTTTGTTCACCATCAAGACCAGGTTCCTTCGCCAAATGCTATGTTTACTTGACATTCCGTGTAGCTGCAAAAACTTTCGCAGTAAAAGTTTATTTATAATATCGGCTAAAAAGGTTACTCTTATAATTCAATTTCAGATTATTTGCAAAGCTCTACACAAATGTTAAGCAAACCAAAAAGAAGTATTGCAATAAAGCAAAGAAAACAAAGGTAATTTAATTTTTGTTACGAATTCACGGTAAAAGAAAATAATGCATAAATGCGATAACCGTAAATACGAAATAGAGAGAGAGTACAAATAATTTTGCTTGAAAAAATATGATGGCGATGATGTATGTATTTATGTATTTTACTTTACAAGAATAATACAATTAAAGCAGTAGTAAGAAAACATTCTAAAGATTATAGAAAAAGCAATGATTTCAGGAGAGTTGGGTGAAACCTTAAGGAAAGAGTGTAAAAAAACATTTCTATTAACATTACTATTATTACTTTTATTTTTGTCTTACATCCTATCTTTTGTCTTTGGTCTGTTTGCTTTTATGTCTTTGACATATTGAGACATTCAAAAAAATAGTCTGAGATACATTCAATTCCTTACTTAGTTACATGAATAAGAAATGCGCCTTTGGCTGCAAAACTTACAGCACGTGACAATATAAAAATCCGCAATGTGATCACCCTGAGGCAATGCGAAGCATATGAACATAAGTTTTGTGAAAGGATTAACATTGACAAACGTTTTCTTTAATTAATGAGTGGTTAAATTTGTCTTATCCAATAAAATGTCTTATTGATTTATATTCTGATTGATTATGGTAAGTGTGAATAGTGTGAAACTTGATAAAACTTATGATATTTTTTGATTGGCACTGCACAATGAAAATATATAGTTTTCCGACCAAATACAGATCTACATATTTTCAGACATAAAATAGTTTTGTTTTGAGTAAATATAATAATTTTCCACCTGCCAAATATAACTTTGGATAATTTTGTGGTAATCAACAAAGTATGTGAAGTTTGTGAAGGGGCATTTTGTTCCATGTAGGTGCAGGGTTTTTCCATAAATTAAGGTAATTGTAAATTTCATGTCAAAGAAAGGTGAGTTTTACACCTTTTCAAAACAAAAAAATTATAATGATAATGATAATTATCAAAGGTTAATTAAATAAAGTCGCTTAATAATTTACAGGAAAATGTCAATAATTTGTCAAATGTAATGTGAAAAATTATTTATGGTAGGTAATTCTTGCCTAAACTGTAAAAAAAAAAGAGTGAATGCGTGTTTCATTTTCTATATTTTTCTATCATTCTAATTACTTCACACATTGCACTTAACCGATACTTATGTTCTTTTTCTCTGTCAGCGTTCGACTAATATTTACATTAAACGGTAACAATAAATCAATTGTCCCCTCAAAATAATAGTAATAATTATACGGTTACGCTTTATGTAAAGTAAAAAGAGTAATAAGGCAACACTGAATGTATGTTATAAAACTAAGTTGAATGTAAGAAAGAGAAATGAGGATTAAGTCAATTGTTGACTGACGTGCTTCGCATTTAGTAAACAATATCTAATTATTGTTTTTTCAAAGCACTGTATCTACAAAATCATTACCATAGAGAATGCATTTTCCTAGTCTTGGAATAGTGAAATTCTATTCATTTTATTTGATGTTTTTCATTTCTTCCATTGAGAGATAAGATCTTATAAAAACTTCTCGTTACTCTAAAAAATGAAAATATAATCCAAATAAAAAAACATACTAACTCGGCTAAGTGCGAGTCAGACTCGTACACGGAGGGTTCCGTACCAGATTGAGATTTGTATGGGAGGTGCTCCCCTAGTGGTCCGATTTGACTGATTCCGACAGATGTACCGCGCTTATATTAAAAACTTATTGTACCTAAATTTCTGTTCAATAGTCCAAAAATCAAATAAATGTTTCTAATAAGAACTTGAATTTTAATAGTGGGTTTGTATGGGAGGTGCCCTCCTTAGTGGTCTGATCAAACTGAAATTTCGATAATATAAGTTTCTGCTGTATAACTACCAATTACCCAATTTTAAAAATTGTGGGATTACTTGTATGGGACGGAACCTATTAAGTTTTTGAAAATATTTTAGCTACTATACATTCTGTGTAAATTTCAACTCTCTAGTTGTATGCTTCCGTTTAGCATCCTTTGGGTACGGAACCCCAAAAAGGAAAAGAAACAACTTTATTTAATCTTTCAGTTTTAGAAGATTCTTCAGTAGGCGTTGATATAATTTGCATATTATCACTAAATAATATTACTCATACGCAATTTCATTTTGCATTGCCTTTCATTTTCATAATCTTTTTCTTTTAAATAATGTTTCCTTTTTTTCTTTTGTTTCTTCTATGTATAATACGTAACTTAAGCCTTGATTTTGCATATATCTCTTCCACAATTTTATCTGAATATCCAATTCTCAGTTTTTATGTCAGAATGTCCGTCAGTCCGCTTGTTTGTCAGTCAATGGTAAAGACAAAACTGTCAGTTTTTGAAAAAAAAAAAAGGAAAAAAAATTTTAAATGTAAATGGAAAATGGCATTCCTCAAGCATTTCTCTTCTCTTTCTGCAGTATTTCTATACATTAATTTTCTTTTTATCCATTTGATGTTTCTAGATTTCCCATGACTTTGACTGTCATGCAGTTGCCTGTTCTTACTTGCATACTTGTCACAATCATTGACAGAGAATCTTGACAAATTTATTATGTAAATATGCTTGGTAAATTCTCTTCAGATTGTCCCTCATTGATGCAGCTTTGCAGAGTAATTGGCCGAGATTATTATTATTGCAATGAAGATGGATTAGTTGGTTTCACTGATGAGCACAGAGCACTTTGTGGTAGAAAAATAGGCTGCTATTAACTTATCCAGTAAAGGGCGGTCAATTTCTTTAAACGTGATTTTACTCTTTACGCTTTTTTAAGTTTTTTATGTCTTTTTTCCACTTTGTAGTACTCCTGAAGTTAGTAGCAGTAAAGTGTCTCCATTAATGGACTCAACTCTGCGCTGCGACAATCTACTCATTAACTAGTGTTGCAAATTGACATTTAAAATAATGGTACGTGTGTCCTCTGGGCAATTAAGTGGTTTACACACGTTGCATGGCCCCTCTCAACACGACATTAGCGCTTTGTAGCACGCACGGGTGCCATCGACTCCGTCAATCGACGTGCCTCGCATTTGTTCTAATGCCTCGTGGGCAGACGGGACCCTTACTGCGCTGTTCCACCACTATTTTATTAGCGCATTTTTATTGTGCGTCTTTGTGATTTTATTCTTCTGATTGTGTAAATGAGCTGACTACGTGAATAGACCATGTTAAAATGTAAATGCATACATCTGGGTCTCTGCGTATCTGTTTTTATCTAGGTATATGTATGTAAGTATATGTATTCTGTTGATGAACACATTAACACGCTTATTTGCCATTTTCTCGTGCTCCATGCTTTTCTTGAGTTTCGTTATGCTGCCTGGGAGTTACCTAATTTTCGATGCTTGAACTTTGGCATTGGCATAATTAAACCATTAAAGAAATAAGCGAAAACGTTAATTATTATTGCACCATTTCAGAATATATTAAACTTAAAGCAAAGTATCCTCATAAACGCAAGAGGATTGAAATCTTTTGAATACATATCTGATTCAATAGATGCGGTTAGTTCTAAGATAAGGGACCGAATAAACTTTATAAAAAGATATACAAGCCTATTGGTCATTGGAGAATCATTCAAAATATCTATTGATACACATTATGTCCTGTCATAGCAAAACTAATATTTTTACCAATAAGAAGGCGCTCAGACTACGTTGTCCTTTACTTGAAAGGGTAAGGATGTACTGTGAGTATAGAATAAAGAGTTATACAGTGTCATACAGGCATTTAAAATATTAATATAAAATTAACATTTATTGTAATAATGTTGTTTATTACTATTCAATGTTAATTTGGGAACTATTATGATTCAATCCGAAATATGCTAGTGTAAAAACTTTTTAAATTTAACGAAAGAATATACTAATGAACAAACTACTTGTTTAAATTCAACGACTTCTTTTTCACTTCGGCTGCTGATTGTTCTGCTTCCGATCACGGCTCCACTTTGACTCTCTATCGCTTATTCTGCTGATACTGACTGACCGCCTAGGTCTGCTCCACTACTTTCTTTTACATATATTTCTTATTAACGATGAAATAAGTTGAAGTTGGAAATTTCATATGTGTCAAAAGTACTGTCCACCAGAACTGTTATGAAGACTTTCTTTGAAATACTCGTATGATACAAAGTGCGGTTATGTTAGCTGTGCAAGAAGATTTCTTATTTCAAAGATCCTAAGCAGACTGCATATAAAGTTCGAATACAAATGTGGCTATTCTATAATGATTGTAAGTTTGACACAGCACATTTTGCCGGAGCAAATCAAGAAATATTATAATAAGAATGTTGTATTAAAGTAGAGTAGCAACAGCAGCATTTAGTGCAATTAATAACTAAAAGACTAAATGGAAGGATATCCAACAAAGTAGTTGTAAAACGCTATTACAAATTTTTATGTTTGACTTTTGTGGACCCATAACTTGGATTATCAACATACCTACACTAATTTATTTAAATCTAAATGGAAAACAACTCCAAGATTTATTAAAACTCATTAAACAAACGAACTTTTATATCATATCATATATTATTATATAGACGAATCAATCAAACTTCTGTCAAACTAAGGAAATAATATGAATGGTATTTATTCATAGATGGAACCAAAGCATCAAGGCCATTTTTGTTTCCCCTCAAATAACACATTTCCCATGCTTATTTTAAAAATAATTTAATGAAGTTATTTTTTTCTTTCTAATCTCATGGATCATCAGCCAGAAGATAAATTTTGATATTTAAATTGGCCAAAGCATCCTTATCTTATTGTTTCCTTCTGAAGTTTTTCTTAACAGTGTCAGCTTTAACTTGGATTTTTTTTTTTTTGCCAAAGGGCATCGTTTGTTAACTGATTTATTCAATTGCTGGTGGTGATTGTACAATAATTTGCGACTCAAAGGTTACAAACAAGAAATTGCCAGACAATAAAGAAATTGTGTTTGCATCTTCACCCAGCTTCAATTAGAAGGGACAACTTTCCATTTTTCCAAAATTTATTTTGTTTTATTTTTCTTTATTTCTATATTTTGGTTGTCATCTTAACCCATTTTAAACATTCTGTTTGTCAAGTTTTACTCAATTTTAGTCAGATTTTTATTTAAAGGCAAATCAACCTAGACGAATGAATACAGTCCTTAACATGTTAGGCAAAACGATGCCATCGTGGCCTTAGTTTGATGCAAATTGCAAAAAGTTAACACCAAAGTTGAGTACAAAACATAACTAAGAAAAGGATAAAACTTTAACATTTGGCAAAAAGTTCTCAGCAAGTCGCAATACTGTTTTTACATTGTTTGCCAGGACTTGTCAACAGTTTCTTTCATGTATAGACTTGGACAACTTAAAATTGTCATTGTGAGTCTGACTTTGGGTGGCGTGTGACTGCGGATTTGTTAGTTAGGATATCATGATTTTTGCATTTGTCTGGCTATAGTTTCTCGCAGAGAAATACAATTTGCTCATAATAAATTTAAATTTTTCTTTATGCCGACATTAAAAGATGGAGTTGCTTCTTTTATGATTGCATTTGATGACATTTGCGTTGCGTGGAGTGGAGTGAATTGGAACTTTGTTATACAACAACTACGAAAAGTGCAATATGTTTACCATAAATATTTATTTATTTAACTAATTTTCACAAGATACTGACAACTGAAAAGTAAATGATAAATACAGAATATTAAACCAATAAAATAATTAATAATAATAACAAGTGTTTAAAATTAGGCTTAAAGCTAATTTATTTAATTTATGAAAAACAAGCAAAATTTAAAATTAATCGTTAATCGTAAGAAATCCACCCGTCTCTGACTCTTTGGAGACATTTTTTCAAGCTATGCCCCTACACACAGCCAGTTGTGGTCGGAGACAGAAAGAATGTGTGGGCCAATGAGCGATATCCATACTAGCAGTTTATTGCAATTCCCGAAGGCAACGCAGAGGGCGAGTTCTCAGGCGAGAGAGGACGTGATAGAATTTATTATAAAGAGTGAATAAAACTCAGAAAGAATCATGTAAAGCATAGTTAGTTGTGCATGTAAATTTCTAGTTAAAAATTCTGGTGTTGAACAGATTGAAATTCAGGTTCTTATTAGAAAAACTTTTTAATTTTTTCACTATTGAACAGAATTTAGACTCAATAAGTTTTTTAATAATAGCGCGGTAGATTTGCTGGAATCAGTAAAATCGGTCCACAAGGGGGAGTACCTCCCATACAAACCCCAATCTGGTACGGAACCATCCGTGTACGTGTCTGACTCGCGTTTGGCCGATTTTTTATACTATTATGAGAGCAAAGTAAAAATGTAATTAAAAAAGTCAATGAGAAAGTTTCACTGTGATGGAATTAATAAGAAATGACATCAGCACTTAAATTTTATGGAAAGCATTGATGAAGCAAAACAGAGGTTGATGAAATCAAATAAAACGGCAACACGATAAAATTTAAGTGAGGCATCAATCATATTAGTAAGTTAAATTGAATCTAGTTTGTCCATTATAATAGTAACCTTAAATCATGGCTGAGTTATTTTTCACTCTTAGTAGATTCAAGGACACATTTTGTGTGCTGTGTGGAGCAAAACTTTTGTGCTTCAAGTTGAATCCACACACAATTGTTGCAAGTTCCAATAATTTAACTACTTTAAACATTTGAAAATTCAGAAATTTATTTTCAAAATATTTGAAGTAAACTTAATGGGAAAATGTGTCTAGTTTGGTACATACTTCAAAATATTAGAAGGGTAAACAATTATCAATTTAATTGACAAAGTTTTTGTGTGTTATAAAGGAAAAAAATATTAAATGTGGGAGTTGTAAGTTACAAAAAAAAAATTGTACCAATAGAACTTTTAAAAACAAAGAAACTTACCAAATCTATCAGACATGTTTTATGTTCAATGTATGTTACAGTTGCTGTTTGCTAATGATATCATTATGCCGTATTCCAACTATTCGTTTATTTGGTTTTTGTAATATTACTGCTCCTTCCGTTAAATAGTGTTTCTTATTTTATTACCTACAGGCTACAATCGAACGACGTCTCAAAAATACTGCGCGTGCAAACTCATTTTATCTCCTAACTCTGTCCCTATTGCAGAGCACCTCACTAAAATCAAAACCCCCATTAACACTCAAAATACCAAACTCATTCATGTCTCTTAAATCATCATACAGAGAACATTCACAGAGAACATGTTGCCATGCCTCGTCCGTCGAGCCACAAGGGCATTCCGCACTGTCTTTAAGGCCCCTTGAATGCAAAAAAGCATTAAGGGAAACATGACCAGTCAACATGAATCCGAGCCAAAGGTTAAAACCAAAGTCTGTTCGACCGTCAACAAATGTGACATCCTGAATGAACCTGTATGTTACCCGCCCACACACAAAACTGTCCCATCTGATTTGCCAGTCAGACAGAACACACTCATTCAACATTCTCTTACACACATTTCGCCCTAAGCTCTCCACATCCATCCCATACAACCATTCATCCTGCAGCAATGGTAATCTTCTGAGGTCAGGCGAAGAGACATTGACTTCAAGATCAGGAGAGGAACCACACCAAGCAAAATCTGCAAAGCCTCAGTGGAGACAGTGCGACATACCGGCAAACATCCCAATATCATAACCCTCTGGCATGATAGCACTTTCTTCCTGCCTACAACAGACGATGCCGTTTTGTATCACACCGAAGATCCATATGCTGCACAAGCAACAAATAGACCTCCATAAATGGTACGAATAGCACACCAACCACACCAAACAACCGGTCTCTGAGACGAGCAATATGAGGAATTAAATTCATTCTCTCACCCACGGTTATACCAAGGTATTTAACCTCAGTTACATACCGAAGACTGCCGGAATCAAGCCTGACGATAGGACTCCGACTTGGTGCCAATTTGCCCTTAAGCAATATTGTCACAGTCTTATCCACCGCCACACTGACACCAACACTACTGCTCCATTCAGAAACAAAACGCATGGACTCCTGGCCCTTGCGCTCAATTTCCAAACGCGATTGTCCCTCAATCAAGATCAGCAGGTCATCCGCATACGCACAGCACTTATATTCTTGTCCGAGCTGCATTAACAAGGAATCCGTCATGAGGTTCCAAATAAATGGACCACAGATAGAACCCTGTGGGCAACCACGAACCACATCCACACCAAAGAGCCATTTCCCGACTTCCACAATCTCTCAATTTCTTCAGCACACAATCCCAACTTATATAGTCGAACGCACCCATAAAGTCCACAAACACACCTAGCACATACTTGGAGCTACTTGCCTGAACACAGTCAGACACATAGCCCCAACCATCCTCGACGCATTTACCCTTTTTAAACCCAAATTACAAATCAGACAACCTTAAGGAAATGTTGGGCAAGCAGATGCCGCCATTTGAAAATGATGATGATGAAAATACACAGTCCACTTGGTGATCTAACTCTTGCAGCAGCTTACGTACCTCCTCGTAATACGGTGACGCAACAAATGTTTGAACAACTTGTTTTGTGGTTTCGGACAAAGATTTCTAGTAGGTGGTGATTTCAACGCTAAATACACTTGGTGGGTCTCCCGGCTTTGCAATCCGAAAGGAATCAGTCTATACACATGTTTGCTAATCCTACAACTAAATAGCTACTTCTCAGGTGAGCCAACCTGTTGGGCAACCGATACTAGCAAGCTTTCTGATTTGTTAGATATTTCTATATCTAAGGGGATTGAGCATAGCAAAATCATAACTGCAAACTGTCTGGATCTCTTCTCGGATCACAGTGCTGTATTAAATCTTTTCAATATGCCAGTAGCCATAATTAAGAGGTTTCCTAAGATAGTAACGGCATATACAAACTTGAGTCAGTATCGTCGACCAAAATATTCATTCGACCCAAATATTCATCCAATTTCTTCCAATTATCTCCACAACGCTGTTGAATTGTTGACGCGAAACATTCATGAAGCAGCAAGCCTCGCAACACCGGTTCATATAGAAGGATCTCACATACCTAAACGAGACTTTAATTCATTATCTGCAGAGATTGCTGATAAAGTTCGCCTGAAAAGAAGATTTCGAAAAATTTGGCATACATCCAGGAATCCACAAGAGAATTAAAGGAATTGGTCATGGAGACGAGAAACAAAGCTATCGGTAAATTTCTTGAGGAATCTGAACCAGGAAGTGGTGAGCATAATCTCAGTGGAAGTGTACTGAAATCATCATGGCCGCCAAACCTGGGAAAACCGAACACAATTTGTGCTCTTACCATCAAACCACCCTGCTGGCAGTTTTCTCAAAAATAATCGAAAGAATATCCTTGGACCGACAATTGCCTTTGGGTTCAGAAGATCCCACGGAACCCCAGAGCAGTGTTAACGCGTTGTTCATCAAATCCTCAACTGTTCATTCGCTTTTTTGGATGTACGACAAGCTTTTGACATAGTATGGCACCCTGGAATCTTATGTAAACTCAAAACTTTATTACCGGCACCTTATTACTTGGTATTTAAGTCCTTTCTTGATGGAAGAACATTTTACGTAAGATGCGACGATAAAGAATCGGACAATAAGGCGATCCAAGCTAGAGTACCTCAGGGTAGTATACTGGCACCCATTCTCTGCACGCTCTTCACCTACCTATTTTAAATGACGAAACAACATATGCTGATGATACCGCTTTTTTGGCTACTGATAGCGATTCAGGGACACCATAACCATTTTGCAGAACCAGATTAATATTGTGGAACCATGGGTCAAAAGATGGAACATTGCCGTGAACACAGAGAAGTCCATTCATGTAACCTTTACCATGAATCGCAAGAGCTGTCCTCCCATAAACCTAAATGGAGACACTATTCCGGAAAGCACATCTGCGAAATACCTTGGACTAACTATCGATAGAAGGTTAACTTAGCAGCCCCACATAATATTTAAAAGAAAACAGCTCGACCTAAAACTTTTAAAAATGTCCTGGCTTTTAAAGTTGAGCAAGCAGCTAAGCCTGAAAAACAAGTTATTAAATTATTATTATTAGTTTCAGGCAGAGATATACAGATCAATGAATAGTGGTCGATGTCCGCTCCAGGACGAGTGCCGTGAAGGACGTCTAAGATGGCTTGTTTTGCCAAGAAATTTCGATGCTGTGAGTGCACAGAGAATGCAAGCAATCGGATCTTTGGGTTTTCTAATAACAGAATCCTTATTTAGCAACATTAAGGTAAAACAAACATCATATAAAATCATAAAAGTATCATAAATTTGCATTGAAAGTTCTCCTTATACGAGTGTAAATACACGTATATAAGTACATACATATATACAATACAATAAATACTGTTCACAATTTTTCAATTAAATGGTTTTCAATTAATTTAAGTATACAAACATTTTAACTTTAACAAAACGAATTTCATTTAAAAGTCCAAGGGGCCTTAGACAAATTGAAAATATTTTACAATTGAGATAGAGAGAGACGGAGATGGTGAAAAATAATGAGAAAGAAAAAGAGAAAGAGAAGAAAAATCAATAAAAACGCAATTGTTTAAATCGCAAACAAAGAGTACCAAAACAAAAACAAATGAATGGGTTCACTACAATGAATCCGTAAAACTCCTGACTTATACTGGCAGAAGAGGTCAATAGAAAAACGCACTACGTGGGCCATTGCTGATATATGTTTCTGTTCATATACATGTGTGCGTATATATAGGTATATTTCCAGATAAAATACAATATTATTTCTAACTACTATTGAATTTGAAATAAATAAATAGTTTTTAGCATTTATTTCAAATTCATATGTCTTTCTGTTTTTAAATATTGCATATAAAGATTGTATCAAGTGACTTCCAATGACATTATAACCTCAAGCAGTGAATAGTATTATAAGTTTGTCAAGAAGTTTGTGACAGATGGAAGGAGACATCAAAGACTCCATGAAGTATATACTTATATTTTCGATCAACTCGACGAGTCATGTTAGTCTGTGTATGTATGCAAACTAGTGCCTCAGTTTACCAACCATGTAAATTTCAAGCATACCAGTGGGGACATAAGATTTCTTTAAAAGTATATAATGTTTAAGTGTGTCTGACTCTCTACCTGATTGAACTGTTTTTTTTTTTATACTAATAGCCCCTTAGTTTTTGAGTCTTTCAGCTGTACTTTTTCATAATATCATCCTGGGGTGAAACTTTCACAGTGAAAGCTTATCGGGATGACCATTATTGTATATGTCTTATATATCAGTAAATTAGAAAGGTTATAATAATACATTGTACACATCAATCTTCGATAATGAAGAATGCAATTTTGCAAAATTCTTTTATAAAACCTGGCTTAAAGTCTGTCAGAATGACTGAGATAAGATATCATATCGATATAGTAATACTAATAATTCTATAAACAAATGGGCCAAGTGCGAGTCAGACTCGTACACGGAGGGTTCCGTACCAGTTTGGGGCTTGTGTGGGAGGTACTCCCCCTAGTGCTCCAATTTTATTGATTCCAACAAATGTACCGCGCCTATGTCAGAAACTTATAGTGTCTAAATAGTGTCTAATGGTTTGTATGGGAAGAACCCCTCCTAGTTGACCGATTTAGATGATTACAACAGATGTATAGCACCTATTTCAGAAACTTATTGTGTCTAAATTTCAGTTCAAAAGTCCAAAAAACAAAAAAAGTTTTTCTGATAAGAACCTGAATTTTAATGGTGGGTTTGTATGAGAGGTACCCTCCTTAGCAATCTGATCAAACTGAAATTTCGATAATATAAGTTTCTGAAATGTAAAGCCATAAAGCATAAAGCTGCCATACAAACCAAAATGTTTCTTCTATGGGGACCCCTTTAAGTTTTTCAGTACTTGTTGCTTATACCCGGATAGAACTACACATACTGTTAATTTCAACTCTTTAGCCTTTACGGTTCAAGAGATATGACCCGTGGACGGATGGACGGACGGACAACGAAGTCTCTGCAATATGGTTCCCTTCGGTACCCTTTGAGTCCGGTACCCTAAAAATCAACTTTTGTAAGATATTAATAAAGTAATCAAATTAAACTTTAATATAAATAATTTCATTTATGGACAACAGGATGACCAGAATGATCAAATTCGGCTGTGTCCGCTATGTTATCATATCGACTGCAATTCATTTCATTGCTAAAAAGGCACATGTATCTATCTATCTATCTATCTATCTTCAATTATTGCGCCTATATGGGTTTATCAATTGTTGAACATTATTTAAACATTTGCATTGGTGATGAAAGAACGAACGAACGAGCTCATAAATGAAGCGACACAATGATTTTTGCCTCAACAAATAATAACAATAAGAATAAAAAACAACATAAATAGTAGCAACACAACACAACAACAATAGCATTGATGATGATGAACAAAACTCGATTTTGCTTGGATTTTTTATTATTTGTGCTTATTCACTGCATTTCCGCAGATACTGTTGACTCTCGTACTGTGATGACGTTACACAGGAAGTCAAACTGAGCATAAGGATGCGATTTGCATTGCACGCCGTCTGTACTATTCAACAATACTTTTCATATTATGTATATTTTCTTTTTTTTTTTTGTCCTTTGCATTGTTTGCTAAACTGATTCACTTTATAATAATTTAAACAAATTGCAATAAATTTTTAATAATCATTTGTTGCATAAATAATTTTGTGTTTTCCTATCACATAACAATTTCAACAAATATTTATTTATGAATTGAACATATGAACATATAAATGTTTTTTTTTAATACAAGTATGAACAATGATTTCATTGCTATTTTGTTCATTTTTTTTCTTAAAGAACAATTGATTATAACATACGCAAGTTGATTTCTTGATTATTTATGTATATTTTTTGTCTCCTTCTTCTCTGCTTCTCTCTTTGTTTTTCTGTCTGTTTTCTTCCAACCACATTTTGTTGTATCCTTTATTGCATTTTATATTATTTTATTGTAAATACAAAGGACACAATACTGAGTGAACCAACAGCAACAATAGGAACAGAAACAACAACCAGCATACAAAATATTCAAAAGATGATGCAAACAAAATCTAAGTTTGATTACATCGAAAGTTAGATATCCTTTTTAACAACAAACTAGATTAATTATATTATAATTTAAGAAATTTTCTTACTCAAAAATTTTTTCTTATAAACGAATCTATCGTTTATCATAAGTATTTAAGTTAAATAAGATAAATTAAAATTATAACAGTTAGAAGGATCATGTAAATCTCTTTCGAAAATATTTTCACCCTATTTCTTTGAATTTTAATCAACGAATGATAATTTTAATTTTTATTAATTTAAAATAAAATACATCACAGCAATATACTTGCATGAATGTCAAAGAAAATAAAAGAGTAGTCACATAATTGCATTACAAACGGTACTAAAAAATCTTAATTCCCTTTAAAAGATGTGCGAGGAGTGTAAAAAAATAACAATTCTATATAAAAATAGTAAAAATGTTTTATGCATGAGCAAACCACAACAAAGCGCGTAAATGTCATTTCTTTAAACTAAAAGTATACTTTGAAATTGAAATTGTGGTATATTTTACAAAGAGACATATCTACCATATGTCCGACGACGATCAGATGTCGGAAAAAGTATAGCCGAAGAGGAGAAATGCTAAATACTTACTAAAGTGAAATTGTTACCTTTTCCATTTGAACATTTTTATTACTGTTTTTCTTCAACTTTATTTCTTTAAATTTTAGTTTTCTGCATCTTTAAAATGCTGGCATGCATATTTTTACATTTGCTTCTCGTATATATTTAGTATTATGAAGGCCTCTGTCGCTATTGCTCATATTAAATACCATGTTATAATTTGTAATTATATCGTAATCTTAGTTCTAATAAATAAATAAATAAAATAAATAATATTTAGTAAATCTCATTTGAAAATAATACCATCCACCATTTGAATACAACTCTGATAAAAGCCTTATGTTATAGTATTCATCATATTTGCAAATTTTAGCATTCGATTCCACACTATCAAATATGTTAAACATATGTTATAGTTTTCATAAAGCATTAATTTTACTGCTAATTCAATTATACCACCCAACCAATCTGATCTGTCCTGTTCTGTTCTACTTAAGTGAACATTTCACATACATATATTCATAATATATGTATTTATGTCTAGGCGTTAAAATAAAGAAACCAGATTCGAGGGATACAAACTTACAGTAATGAGTAATTATTAATTTTAATTATATTTTATGTATTACTTTTTTAACGTGAAAACGTTTTTGAAAAGGGTTTCATAGTCATATCAAAATGAAATGCTGCGATACATTGAACTGCTTTTGGTTATGCCAATACTTTTAATACCTATATCTCGTGACTGAAAAGACATTCTGAACATAGAGGAATGTAAGTTACCTGTGAAAGCATTAGTGTCATTGCACGTTTATGTCATCAAGGGGGAGGAGCTTTTTAAAATTATGAAGAAATTATGTTTTCATAATTGTGAAAATGCTGTTATCTGGAGAACTTCTTGACCGATTTGATTGATTTTTTCATTGTTGTGCTTGTTATAGGGTAAAATGGAAGAATACCAAAGAAAATTGTTGGATAATCCAATGAAATAGTTTTTTATTACTATAATTTTTTTTTTTTTTTCTTTATTCCTCTTGTTATTGTTGCTGTTGCTGTTGCTAGTGAGGCATTGTTCGATGACGTACATAAGTCGGACCATGATGTTTACAAACTATTTATATAGGATCCCATTATGTTGGCTTGCTACGATTGTGATTTTCTTTTGCTCATCTGGTCCACTTTAATTCGTTGTTAAAATAAACACTAAATAAATATTCAAAGTGAGTCATTTGAATGAATTGTAATAAAGATTAAAGTGTTTGACTAATATTAGTCCAATATCATTCAATTTCCTTAGTTTCGAATATATGTAGAATTGTGTGTTTTTGCTACTCGCATTTATTTTATGAATTTTATGTGCTAAAAAACCTTGTCATCTTGCAACCGTTGTTGTTTCTTATATTTCTTGTTAAATAAGCCGTAAATAAAAATTCTATGTGACTCATTTAAATTCATTGTGAGTATTTGACTCTTATTAGTAAAATATTTCTTTATTCCTTCACGGTAATACTACCTTCTCCGATTTTTTCTGAATGCTCACAAAGATGTATTACACACTTGTAAATTTTAAAACTAAAAAAATTATAGTGAATATAAAATGGTACGTGAGACTATTGTCACATGAATTATCCTATCGCCTGAATTTTTATTTTTTACGTTATTTAATATTAATAACAATTTCTAAGTTTTATTTTACTCTCAGAATTCTTGAGTTATATTTTCTACTAAGAAAATAAAAAGAACGAGATTTCTGTTCTCTTTTGTTCTCCGCGTTGTGTCTTCTTAATTTATTTCTTTCCCAAATCGAATAATATATTGTAGAACGATTGTTCCAATTCGTTTACATATCCATCTGGAAATTGAAAATTCAATTTATTTCGATTTATGCTAAGTTAAATTGTAGTTTTTACAAATTGCTCCTTTCCTTTTAAGTTAATTAGGACGGCCCAATGGCCTGTATATCCATCATTATTCTTAAAGAAGGCGTCGTTTCTTTTAGGGTTAGTTACGATTAACTTATGCCAAGTCTCTACACCAGTGCTTTGCCACCCACGGTCCAAGAAACAAACAAGTTCTTTTTCGTTTCGTTTTTTTTTGTTCGCCATTTTAAAGCAAATACATCTTTTTTTAAAGCGAACGTCTTTTATGCGCGATGTGACAGTAGTAAACTCATTAAAATCGTCAACGCTTTTTGAGTAAACTCTTCTTCTGCAATCACCACAATTACGTGGAAGTGAAAGTCGTTGATCACAACATATTTAAAAGCCTTATTTTACTTGCCTTATATGCTTGTTTGACAGTTTGTTTATGTCAAATCTTCTAAGCAGAACTGGGAGACCTTCTTGATATCGGATTGAATTGAAATTTGGCATACACCTTTCATTTTGGTCACAATACGATATGCAATACATTTTTTTTTTTTAAGATCCACCTGGTAAGTCGAAATTGGTGGACCAAATTTCCAAATAAAGCTAAAAAAAAAACATCAATTTAGTGACATTTGTCAAAAATACCAACTTGGGAATTTTTCAGTCAGAGCTTTGTTTTACGAAGAATGTTACTAATAATATTTTTCTGGGCTTGCAGAGTACACCAAATGTAGGGCAGTATTGTCGTCCCTGCCGTTGTCTATTTAGGCTGAAAGCTCTTTGTTGCTGACCAAGCATATGTAGCTTTAGTAGCGTCAAGTCACTAGGAAGTCTCCTAGATTGAAGTAAATTAACAGGCAAGTGGCTGCGCAATAATGACGCATTACTCGAAATGAACAGTCTTAGAAACATATTAAGTGAAAACCAGAAAAACATTTATAAAAACAACCCTTTGTTAAAATAATCTGAAAAGCTAAATCTTGAAATAATTACAGCAAACCAAAGCAAACCCATAATTCTGTTGAACTATACAAATTGTAAATGAATCAAAGCTTGTTGCCAGAATTATTGGAAATTAAAATAATTAATAATAATAATTCTATAAATAAAAGTTTTACATGAAAATCTACCGAGAATGTGTTTGTCTAATAAGAAAAAAAATTTGGGTTTGCCTTTCATGGTTTCATGTATTGCAAAGCTTATTTTCTTCTTTTCGGAGCATTTATTTATTTGCATTGATAATATAAAAACTATGTCTCTTTATTTAATTCAGTATCAATGCATTCATTTCTTTTGGAAATAAGTAAGATTCAAATAAGAGTAGCCCTAAATATTACCAATAAAATGGAAATCAACAAGCCTAAGAAAATAGAAAATACAATTAAAAACATGATTTGTGTATGAATATTTTTGCTCATTACAAGAACCTCTCAACTTAAGCTTTTTGTTTTTTCGAGCACTAACAAGTTCATGTTTGAATAGGCCAAGTTTTAGTGAATTCATTAGGCAAGCCCATTGTTCTAGAGTTCTATCATTTTGAATTAAAATTTTTGTTAATTAGCTTTTTTTCATTTGTTTGTCCTAAATGTACTAATCGAGCAAATTTCTATAACTACTTAGAAATAAAAAACGGAAATTCTAAGTCAACTTATTTTTTTTTTTATTATATCTTTTATGGGAACTACAATATATCTCTCATCTGCAACTGTTGAATTGAATTTAACTTAAATTCTTCTCCTTTCCGCATTAAATACGTAAGAGGGGTAGTATTCCATATTCTCCTTGAGTTTTCGTAAACTTTTATTCATGTTTGGTACACCGAAACTTAAATATTTTTCATATTCTAGCCTAAAACTTAACCATTAGCTTTATGACAGTTTTATCAATTAACCAGGCCGGCATTGAAAAGCCTTTTAAATGATTTTATGTAGAATATACAAATTCCAAAATATGACCTTCACTGTCCTGTATCAGAACTATGTTACAATTTTTGTTTTTATTATTATTTGAAATTTTAATATTGTTCAAAAAAAACGAGTGTTTGCCAAATTTCGCTCGATAACTCGATAATAAAGTTATATGCATTGATACTGATAGATGAATGAATGGATGGCATAGGAATAGGAAACGAATATCATTGTCACTTAGATCACTTCCATATATCCATACAAAAAAGAATCTGCGATACATCATTCCTAATCATTCAAGTGTGAAAAATGATAATTGTCTTATTGGTAATTTTCATATTGTAAATGCTATTCTACGTGAATAACTACATCAGATACCATATTTAATTAAGTGAGTATGTCACCATTATTGGTTACAAAGGAAAAAAAAATCAAGTTGTACTATATTAACATGTAAATGAAGCAGTGATGAACAAGTGAAACCACTTGATCCTCTCGCACTTAAACTCGAACTTGTGGGCTTGGCAATGACAGCTGTCAGTTTAACGCCTTCATTTTTAATTTATTTTCATTGTTGTTCCATTGTTTTTGTTGTGATTGTTGTTGCTGTTGTTATTTTTAAATAAGTTTGGATTTTACTTTGCGCACCAAGCCAAGGACAAATGGATCTCTCCTGTGAATAAATAAAGCGTGTGAAGCTTATTAATTGTATTAAATGCACGCATGAAAATTGAATAAAGTTGATATGCTGCATACTCTTAGGCGAGAGTGAGTGTCAGTTCGTGGGTTGTTGGGTTTTTTGTCAGCTGAAATCATTCAAATAAAAAGTTAAGTACATTAGCTTTTAGCTTCGTATAAAATATTCATCGTAGATAACTTTAGACTTTAAAACATTGACAGGTTAATAAATTAAAATGCAATGCGAACGGGTCTAGAAGGATTTGCTATTTGCTGCTGCTATAAATCTTAACCACTCTAATATATGTACATACATATATGCCGGTTTTCGCTCATTTTTCATAAGCATCCTTAAATAAAAACATATTGTAATTCAAATGTTTATAGGCAACAATGAAATATAATAAAAAAAACTCGACTCTCAACAACTGTCACAACAGGTTTCCATTGTATTCTACTATGTTCAACACCTGCGTTAGAAAAATGGCAACAAACTCATAATAAAGTTGCCAAGTGTATGTTGTATCTCATGGCAAGGAGACTGTTGTCTCTGTGTGTGTGTGTGTATATCTAAGGATTGGATAAGGGCGACAGGTTGTGCCTGGGTATTTCAAAGGGGACTTACGCACTTCATATAAAAATGCAAATTAAGTTGACATTCAAAAGCATGTAAATTTGTCAGCATAAAGGGATTTATAGTTGCAGAGACAAAGGCACCAGCTAACACAAAGTAAGAAACAATAATAAACAAAGTATCTTAAGCAACAAGACAAAATAAAAATTTCAATTTCTACATAAACTTACGTATCTACTATAAATTTAAAAGAGAATCATATAAAACATATTCTAAATAACCTCACATTTTCCATTACATTTTGTTTAAAGAATTATGATTACTACTATATTCTATGAAACTATGAATTGATATTTGACTTTTATAATGTGAACTTTTTACAGTTCACAAAACTTGAAAAGTAAATCTAAGAGACAGATATGGTTATCTTTTTGTTAGCGCAAATATGTTGATGATACTTTTGCAGTTATAACTTCATACATATTATGGTATTAGGTATGACTTGGCTTTTATCTTAAATGGGTTTATTCTGACTGTTTTATGCACAGATACAATATATGTACACATACACACGAGATAGAGTTTGAGAACCCGATTTGCCGGAAATAAATGCTTACGCATCTAAAAATTAGAGTAGAGAATTTGCTTAAAGGCAAATATTGCTTACCACCACAAACTACAACACTCCAAACTCAATGGGAATATTGGTACGACAATTTCTATTGAGGATTGTATAATTGTTTGTTTGTCTGCCCCTCCAGATGTTCAGTATCTTCACTGACTTTGAGAGAGATAAACTCAATGTTTACATATTTTACTCTTACAATATACGAGTAATAACACAAAAATATTGTAGTATCTATGTATATACTCGTACAATGTTGTTGACGATGATGGTTGGTAATTATCATAAAAGGAAATTCAAAAGTTGTCAGCAACAGAAAGCGTGTAATGATTTATAATACTGGGAACTGGGGAAAATCTGAAAACACTGAAACTGAAGCTCAGGCTGATGCCTGTGCATCCAAAAAACTTCATTAAACGATGTCCTTTAAATACTGAATGTATTTAGTCGGATTTTCTTTTAAAGGAAAATTCGTGAAATGAAAAAGTTTTAGAAAAATGCTCTTTAATTAAAAATTATAAAACAAAAACAAAATTAACATTTAATACAGATAAAGTTTTCTTCAAACTCATTAAAATTATATTTGAGATCATCGGCTTTAGTTACGTAACCAATTAACAATTTATATACACAGACACGAGATACTCGTTCGAAATAAGAATTTACTAGATTTCAAGGTAAGAAGGTGAATATGCTTACAGTTTAATGAAATTACTCATCTAAATGATTTTTGTAATAAAAATCTCTTAATTTCAGTATAATGAAATAATGAAAACAATCCAATTTTATCTATTTATTTCAATATAAATATATCAAGTTATAATAATAATCATGCGTTATTAACCAGTCAGTCACAGTTTGCAGTTTGAAAAACAATTCGTGGATCCTTGCCAACCGAATTCCTTGAACTTGTGTGGTCAGCACAATCATGAATTACTAAAAGTCAAAAATAGACGTTCTTCACTTTCAGTTCAATGCATTTGAGTCATACCTGCAGTCAAGGCTACGCACCATTGCTATTAAAAAGTTAAATAACATATCTGATATTCCATTCTTGCTTCACGTTGCCCTTTATTTAGGACAAACGGACAGACAATTGCATTGACTCACCAAATAAACAACAATGTACACATGGCCTTGTCATCAGTATTACTGTATTATAGAGACCTTTAATTTATTTAAAACAAACTGTAGCACTTGTAATAGTTTTATATTTTTATTTAAAGTTCTGATGAAAATTTGATTAAACCAATTTTACAGTCGAAAGTTGATTATCAAACTTATATTGAAGTATTAAAATAATAAGTAAGAGATTAATTACTACATAAGTCTTTATTCAAATTTACTGTAAATTAAAATCAATTAACATATTGTATATAAAGGATAGAACTTCTGTATTAACTTATAATTGAAGTGATCATTTTCATTAAATCAATTTGAATATTGCGAATGAAAGCCAAACGATGACAACTTACAATATATACAATTTGAATAATTTGAAATATTCAAAAGCTTTTTACAGAGGAGACTGCTAAATGCTAATAGTCCATTCACAGGGATAAAAAAATTAAAATTTTTAATCTAGTGTTCGCACTGATTTGTTTCCACAAGAACGTGCGTGCACGTTGCGCTAAGATCAAACGTAAAATTTGTGGAAATATAAAAAAATATAAATTATTCAAGTATCATTCAGAATAATTTGCAGTGCATGCAAATCCCTTTTTCATTTCTGCTACGTATTTTATTACAATTTTAACAAAAAGTTTACAATTTGAAATTTACTTTTATAACCATCAGCTGTAATATATAGGCGTGCAAGGAAAACTAGAAAGAACGTTATATTCGACTATGCCGAATATGAAACACTCATCAAGCGATTAGAAGGGGAGGTATCTTACTAAAGGTCCGATTAGGCCGGTTCCAATAAATGTCCTCCGTCTGTCTTGGAAACTTGGAAGTTCGATAGGACAAAAAACCAAAAAATTTTTTTAAAGGGAACATGAACTCAAATGTGTTGTTTTTACGAGAGGTAACAATTTTTTAAATCTATTGAATTTTTTGAATTCAAAACATGTACAATATTAGTAAAGAAGTTTATATTTTAAAAAAATATAAAGAATGTTTAATAACTTTATTATGGTCGGGAAATACAATGCAAGAACGTTTTTATTAAAGTGAAAATGTTTTTGAAAAGAGTTCCATGATCATGTCAAAATTTAACATTGCGTTACTCACAAACTCTTTCAGTGTCGCTAATAATTTTAATATATCTCGTGACTCAAAAGTCGTTGCGCCAAGTAATTTATATATTCTGAAAATAAAGGGGTGCATGTTACCTGTTAGTGCATTTTTGTCATTACGCATTTACGTCATTAATAAGGATGAGGGGTTGAACATAATACAAAAAAAAAATATTATATTGCTAATATTTCAAAGCTTTTATATTGAGGAGTATTTGACCGATTAAGCAGATTTTTTTTTTTTTTGTTATTTTTTTTTCCATATAGGCTAAATAAGAAGAATATGAAATTAAAATTTTGTATAATTCTCCGGAAAAGTTGGTAATTTGGATGGATTTGGGTTTTTGTACTAAAACCTTAATAAATGAAAAAAGTAAAGAATACTTTTAGGGATAACATTTGTTTAGATCTTCTAAATAATCATAACTTGTGTTTCAAGCAAAGCTTTGAAACTTAAAGCAAAATTTAAAAATAAAGTTAAGTAAATATTCATTTATCTTACAAAAATCAAATTTCACTTTCAGGTTCACCACAGAACGTATAAAGAAATATATTCATAAAATAAGTTTCATTTATTTCCTACTAATATTATTGTAAGTGTATTACATCTGATGGCTCACGAGAAATGTTTTCATGCAAAAAATATAACGGTTGTATAGCAATACCATTTAAACTTTTTTTTTTTTTGTATATTTCTGTTTGCCCCTGAAATGTGCTTGCGACATTCTTATGTCAACTTAACACTTCTTTCTCTTACAGAACTCAACGATTTTTTATTCAGATGATACGCCAGAAATGAGGTGGGTAACTTTACTTTCCAACTATTCTTGGTTAACGCATAGCTTAGGAGAGGGTTCAAATTCCATTCATACTTACCATCTTAGGTGTACACCCAATACACCTTCAAACAGTTTCTCATAAAAAATTTTAAGTTATTTTAACGCTACTATTTACAATTCAAAACGGAGAACGGCAATCGGTGGAGTTTGCATTTTGGAGACCATTCGGAGATGTACATTGTCGTATAAACTCTCCGATTAGTAATATCAATTCCCGAATTGAATATTCAAGTAAGAACAATATCAGCCACAGGCTACTGGCATTCATTTAAGATGACTTTACCTTCATGACCAGATTCCTGCGACCATTTATTTGGCATCTGCTTGAATACTTATGAAGTGTACCATGACTATAATTGACATAATTTTTATAGCTCGAATATTGTTGGTTTGTAATTTATTCCATCTCTACAATATCTTATCTTGCTATTTACACTTTAAACTTGATTCCTTTTGAGAATTCAACATGCAGATAATAAATGAAGTCAAGTAAAACTTAATCAAATGAATGCAATTCAAAAGAATCCATTTCAATTTTTTGTTAATTCACCAACAACTAGGTAAGTATACAATATAAAAATGACAGTTCGAGAATGAATGATGACTTCTAATGAGTATGCAACATACGTGTACACAGATACGACATATATTTTCATTTGAAATTTTTCACTTGAAATGAGTCAAAGTTATATTGTAAAATGTTGATAAGTTTGATTTGCTTTAAAGGCATTTGTTCATTGGTATTAAATATTTAGAACTTCTTTAATTGACATATTATTTATTTATTTATTATGACAAAATAAATATTATACATATAATCCATTTTGTTTTAGACATTTTTGATTGATCTGATTTTTCATTTAAATGACAATCAAAAATAATTTTCCACTGGTAAACAAAATAATCAAAGCCACCCCCACCTCACCCCAAACCAAATACTGAACTCAGTATTCGATTTTACTCCTCCATTTTTGTCCACTGCCATTACTTCTTGCGATCAATTGTCAATTTCATCAACTTAATTGAATTTGTTTTCTATACAAAAGGAAATTTGTGAAGAGGGAAATATTTAACGTGGGTTAAATTCATGAATAAAGTGTTTTCCACGTTTTGAAGTGTTGTTTACACTCTTTTTGATTTATTCACTTTTTTATAATTGTGTTTGTTGTTGAGTTTGTTTTCTCAAAGGACCCACAACATCCCTATACGATTCTCTTAAGATCGCAAGCAAGTGGGACGCTTCAAATGATTTTACCTGTTTAAAAAACTAATTTCTCGTCTTGTTCAATTTTTCATTTTTTCCGTTTCCATTTTCTGCACTTAGAGTAAGTACTTAACTTACAAGTGACAAGTAAATTTTATATTTAATTATTTAAAAAGCTAAAGGAACGAACAAAGTTTTTTATATTAAAACAAAATTCCTTGTGTCTTGTTGCTGTTGCTAGCCAATAAAATAGAAATGTAAAGACATTAGTTTTTCACTTGAGAAGCAAAGAATACACCCAACTATCATTAAAAGTTATCAATAATTGCTGTGGTTATTGCTGTACCAAACTGTCGTCATTCTTCCCTCCTTTCTCTTACACTTATGTACATATCACTCAATTAAATTTCCAACTGAACAAGGACATGTCGCTACATACAACAACACATCACAGGTCTTTTTCAGCACTTTGCTCAAATGATAGAATACTCGTATATCGAAGTAATAGAAAAGTCCTTTGGTAAAATGACATAAAGCGACCATTACAAACATCACAGGGCAAATTCAAATAACAATTCCCACACATTTCATTTACCAATAATATTATCGTCTAATGGGAAATTTAAAGATGGAATTCAATTTAATTATAAATTTAATTCAATTGATTAAATTTTAGCTTCCTTTACGCACAAAGGATACATTAAGTTTGAACAAGTTTATGTATTTAACATTACACATTGGAAATGGAAATGCCATACATTGTTTTAAAGTGATTTCAAAAATCAAAAATAGAATTTAAAAAGCTACAGAATTTGTGTCAGATAATTTGCTTAGGCATTTGTATGATCATATATGTATATACAGTATTCTCTTTCTGATAAAATGAATCGGTCATCATGGTCTGGTATTGATTGACTGACCATTATGGAACTGAAAAAAATAAAAAAATAAATAAAATTTTGAGTAATATGATTCTTGAATTTTAGTATATTTTTGTGTCGATTTATGCAAACAAAAAAAAAAAAACCATAACCATGGCAGGAATGGGCAGATGTCAGGGTTTGACAGTGCTATAACACGAGATCAATCCAAACCTCTTTGAGGGAGACAACTTTTAAAACTTTTGATTTCTATAAGTGAAAGCGGAACATTTGTTCTGTACACAGTTTGTTGAATAGAGAATTTTCTGTGTGTCTGTTTTCGAGGCAAAAAGTGAAAATGAAGAACATTGGCATACCTATATTCAACATAAAGTATTGTATGTGTGTGCTTTGTGTGATTAGTGTACTTTAAAATACCGAAACAACTAATTGAATTCTACAACATTTTTCGTTGCGATGTGTTGCATTGCGGGGATATCGCCTGTTGTTAGGATTTGTTACTTTTCGTTTTCAAAGTTGGGCACCAATAGTTTGATGCGAATGAATGTATTTTTTAGTCGAGTAGTGAGTGTCGAGTTTGCCTTCCATTTTAACTTCCATCAGTCCCCCGCACGCAGCTATGCAAATAAAGGAATTGAATGAAAGGCGATGCTTTGGATCGAACACTTCGTTAATTGCTTCCAAGCACATTTCCGTATTGCACGTGTTTTCAAAATTTAACTGTTAACATATGTAAAAGAGAACTAAGTATATAGTATCTGCCGAAATGCAATATTATACGTATGCTTTCAATTTACGTTTTACTTTACCATGAATGATATTTGCATATTTACGTAAATAACAGGGTTTGACAACGCGGCTCAATGTTTTTAGATGTTGATGTTGATGTTTTTTTACACGTATAATATTAAAACTTCTACATAAGTAAATTACAATAATTTCTTTATAAAAATGATAAAATGTATTATGAAAAACCCAAACTAAAATTATGAATGTGTTATGTATAAAAAAAGTACTTTATATTGGGTTAATTTTACTTAATAATTTAAGCTTAATACATTTTAGTTATTGTTTATTGTCATTTAATTATGAATCAATTTTATGGTATGTACTATGTACCTACCTTTTGATGTAGCACTAGAAAATAAAGCTAAGAATGTGTTTAATAATGAAATGTGAAATATGTTTGTTTCCCCGTCAGTTCAACAACAATAACAACAATAAAGACGATACTTTAGTATATGAATTTACAATGATAATATCGGCAGCAAAAGGTTGGTGCACTTTCTTCCACGTATTTAACATTTAAATATTATTTGTATGGCTATTTTCATACCCAACATAAGCAAGAATTTACGAAAGCATTATGGTAAAGATGAAAGAAATGCATACGCTCAAGTTCACACCTGACGTACTGAGTCCTATTTAGCATAAAATGATATGCTTCACAAAAATGAATAAATGCAAACGTATGAAAAACTGAATAATAAGATAATAAATTTGTATAAATTACGTAAATGGTTTCGAAGCAATGAAAAATATATTGATTTCTTAAAGGCAATTTAATTAGATACATTCATACTTATTTGTAGATACAGTATCTCATGTCAAGATGATATTGATTTTTATGTACGTAAGCAGTACAAGTTTCGTTCTACTTTTGAACTTGCATCCTTTTGTTCATTTAATGATTCATTTTGCTTCGAATTTTCGTTTATATCCTTGTATCCTTTTAGCCATTATCTAACTAAATTGTGCTTGGCCAAGGCAGTTGATATTCTGCTGACATTTTAATTATTTTTGTTTTCTTTTCCATTCTTTCACCATTTGCTTTCTTGCATTGCATTCACATTGCAAAATCCTTTTATTCATTTACTCACTCATTCTCTCTTTTTTTTGTTTTTTCTTTAGTTTTCTTATAACTGACACTTGTATTTCATTGCCTTAACCCTTTTTCTCCACGTCCACAACAATGACCATTACAACATAAAGGACTTGCCATGTTGTCTTGTCTGGGCAGATTGTCTGGCTGTTTTCTAGATAGCCTTACTAGATCTTACTAGTTGTTCAGTTGAATGGTTATTTGCGTGTCTTCGGTTGTGTTACCTTGTGTTGAAACTAAGTATCGTAAGTGCATGTTGTAAGTAGTAACAAGATGTAAGGCTCTTTGCTTATCACTAAACAAGTATATTCCACTGACAATGCAAGTAGATATTTGAAATGAGCTCAGCTGACCTTGACGACGTTAAATGGAACTTGACTTTGACAGCGAATTTGCCAGAAGAGAAAAAAGGTAATTAAAATTGCGATTTATAAAATAAGCACATTAAATTGGATTTATGCCAATCGAATTGATGCTTCAGATATGTAGCTATTGTTATGTATGTCTTTCTACTTTTTTATGCTGGCTTACATGAACTGTGACCTCCATTTACCGCTCATACATACAATCTTAAAAAAATCAATGTAATTAAAATTTTTTTGACGTTTAAGATTGCTTGGTTATTTGCTTCCTCGTGTAAATTGCAGCTGTGATTCTGTGTATTGAACACCGTCTCGAGCTGCGCACAACGCAGGTTCGAACCCATCTCACAGCTGATCATACCTTCTTCAAACGTATAAATTTAAGAAGACTCTCTTGAACTCAACGAAGATCATTTGACAAGCATTTTGGTAAAAAGATGGTCTCACAATCTTAACATATGTTCCGAAACATTTTTAGGACCCTTGTATACCTTCGCTTTTCACCATTACCATTCATTCGGTGTTCTTTTTTTATCTTTATAGTCATTTCTTGTAATTGTGTCTGGCTCAAGAGAATTTCGCTGCCGTTATAATTTCTAAGTCTTTTTAATACCATTTTGAATTTACCTATGATCAATTTGGGACAATACAAAGTCTTTCAGTCTTTTTGTTTATTCTTTAATTTATTTATTAGAACTAAGATTATAAATACAAATTATAACATAGTATTTAATATGAGCAATAGCGATAGAGGCCTTCAGCTCAAGGGAAAGTTAAGAAGGAAAGGAGGAAATTAGAAAAGTGCAGGAGCAGACTTGCCTTGAGCGGGAATCGAACCCGCGACTCTTAGGATGTCAGCTCAGCGCACTAACCTCCGAGCCAACGAGCCAGTCATGAGAGTCTTTTTGTTATAGTAGCGTTTGGTTTGAAAAAAATTTAGGTTTAACGATTATAATTCACAATGATCAGGCCAGTAGCAATTCAGTTTTGCGTGGGGGCAAAAAAGAAATCTTTATGTCAGTGATGTCTCAAAAATTTTGGGGCCTAAGTCCCCACAAAGCCCTTGGATTGCTTCCGTCCTGACTAAAATAAACTTAATTTTAGATTTTTACTAACTTAACGCTTTCCTCTTTTAACTACACTAAAATAGTATTTGAAACTTAAAAGAAACTTCTTAGCTTCTTTCAATTTTTAACTTTTACTTAATTAAACCTCAATTAAAGCGAATTCTGAGTTGTGCAAATTGCGTAAATTTCGCAAAAAGTTCATATCAAAGCGTAAACAATTTAATGTTGAAAATGGGAATCAAATTGACAACAAATAAATGACATGCAAAATGAAAAACAAAAGAAAAAGCAGTGAGTGAGAAAAACATTTTAACCAATTAAAACGACAACCGTGAGTCCGGAAATAAATTTATGTATATATTGTGGTGGATTGTTTTTGGGTTTTTTTTTTTTTTACGTTGGATAGCATAGAATTTGTCTTTCAATACAAGGTCCGTTATTAAGTGGCTATTTATTGCTCTGAATTGAATTAATTAATCGCAATAAATAATAATGGTTCTTTTAGTAGAAGACTGTAAGTTTTTATATATACATATTTCTTAAAGAATCTATATTTTCTTTTACATTATAACATAAATAATAATGCATTAATGAGAGTCAACAAAAACAACATCATAAAACAAATCAACAAAGGAAACTTAACAAAAATACATCTAGGAAAAGGACAAAACTCTATGAAAGTAACTAAGCAGTCGAAATAATCTTGTTGCCAATATCCGTTATTTTCTTTGTGTCTGCTTGGCCCCCTTTTTTTTTTTAATTTTTTTTTTTTTGTTTTTTTTTGTTTTGTTTTGCCTCTAGACATTTTTTTGCCTTTCAATTATTTTATGCAAATAAGAAGCTTAGATTATTACTGTCAAGCTGGCAGTAAATGCTCCTTTTTTTTGTTTGTAAACGGAGATACTTGATGACTTCGTAGCTACTTCTCTTGCATAAAAACAAAATAAAAACAATCTCAACACGCTTTTGCTAAATTTCATTCAATTTGTCAAACTAAAATAAAAATGATGAAAGTCCTAAGAAAACTTTTTTTAACTTTTCGCTAAATGAATTATTGCTTTTTTTTTAAGAATTTTTAATAATCATTTTCAAGTATTTGACACGGCATCAAATTAAGTTGGTCAGGTATTCTTATGAAAATAAATATTTAAATCTACATTCTACAAATTTGTATTGTTCAATAAATGATTATCTACTGGCTTTTTTTCGAAATGTTGTGAAATTGGAAATTAAAATATAACATATGTTTAACTTATAAGTAGCAATATTACAAAAAGAAAATTAAGAATTTACAATATACGGGAAACTAAATCTGTTGTTGCGAGCATAAAGCATGACACAAGGGTTAATGTTACGATTATCAAAATAAATGTGGAAAACAAATGAAAATCCCTTTAAATAAATATTTGTATTTAAATCTTTGTCTATCCGCAGAACTTTTAATGCGGTTGACAATGGCTTACGCTGTATATACACGATTTATTTCCATTAGAATGTGTGAATATTCTGATGGTTGCTTATTATGGTAGTCTTTTCTATTGTATAAACAATTTATTCTTGTGGGATTCATATGCAGACACATTTAAATAATTATAAACAAACAAGATCAGAATATATTGAATTTATCTTGATGCTTTTAGGGCTGCCACAGGGACCCCTATTGCAGAGACTTCGTTGTCCGTCCCATACAAACCCTAATCTGCTACGGAACTCTCCGTGTGTGAGTCTGACTCGAACATGGTCCATTGTTTCTCTTTTGTATTAAATTATTAAAAATAAAAATAGAAGCAAATTGGGATTAGCTTAATGCAAAATACACACATATGTGTATATTTAAAGAAGTGAAATTATGATTAAAACTATTTAATAATTATTATATTATAATATAATTGTTAATGGTAAATGTTAAATTAAAAAAAAAACCCTCAACACTTTCATCTCCTTCCTTGCTAATTACAGATTGGCAGCTTTATTGAATTCTTCTGTATAATTTTGTAATGGAAACGCTTTTTGGACAAAATATTGTCGTTCTGCTGCAACTATCACTTCTAGTTGACAGTTGGTTATAGATTTTATTATGCAAAGAAAGAAACAGAATAAATTATAAATTCATGAGTCATCAAAGTGACCATTTTTATTTATCTGATATTTGGTTGGTTATTCGCATTACAAAGGATGTGTTGAGTAAATTTTAAACATTTTTACCTTTGCTGCAAGATTCCATAGCTCAACATAAATACATTCGAGTATAATGAATTATTAAATCAAATTATGTATTTGTTTTCAAGTGAAATCTTATTTTATATAAATCAATTGTAATTTGAATGATTATTTTATTGAATGAATGATTTCTGTTTCCTTTCTGTTATTGTTCATTCCATTTCTATATTTGGTGTTTTTGTCGAATGAATGCTCATAATTTAATGCCCGTTGGAAATACGTAAAGTTGATCGAAAGCAACCTAATTATAATCTGACAAGTTCCAAATTCAATTTTATAATGTAACTTTGATGTTTTGTAACACAATTTAAATTGCAACTGAAACCAATTCGATAGATACGAAAAAATTTGCAAAATTCGTTGAAAGAACCAAGAGTAAGCGAAACAGAAAAACAAAACTTTAATACTCGAAAATTCAATTTTACGCAATATGCGCAAATCATGATTAAAATTGATTCAACTAGAATTTATGTTGTCTTTTGTTGTTGTCATAGTCGCATAGACGCTTAGTCGACGGATCGACATGAAGGATCTTTCGCCATGTCTGTAGTGTTTAAAAATACCAACGTAGACAACAAAAATAATAACACAAATTTACAACTTAGTACTGATACAAGTTTCATAGAATGGAAAAATTGTCTCCCTTCAATTAAGTTTGATTTAACTTGACTCAACTCAATGCGAATGCGAAGCTGTGAGGTTGGAAAGTACAATAGAAATTATGAGGCACCATGCTGTGCTTCGATAAATACATCTACCTATCCATCCATTTAGCCATTCATCCATCTATCCATCCACCCAAATATGAAACACCATATAGCATATAGCCATTGATAATGACAATGATGATGATGATGATGATGATGATTACGCAGGTAATAATGATGAATGGCATAATGGACGAGTGCTTAGTGAGTGTATGTTGTTGGTCTCCAAGTTTTTCCTTCCGGGAAAGACTACGAAAATTTGTTTTCAAATTTGAAAACAATTTGTTGACCATAATGGAACTTTGACGCTTCCCTTTTTGGAGTCATAAAATAAAGTTTTTTAAGTTTATCAAAACGTTACTGAAACAAAAAGTAATAAGCATTTTCCTCGGACTTGATATGACAACGAATATTAGCCATGAATATGAGGATTTTCATTACTTACATAACTTGTTATGATGAAATGTTGAAGTAGTTTAGTTTTAGATTTATATTTCATAAAATTGTAATATACTTTCAGAGAAAAATTATTTTCTCATTTTCTTCCTTTTCTTCAACATTTCGCTTTTGTGTCAAACTTAAGTTATAACAAAAAGTGATTTTTCCGCTTTAAAACTGGCAACTACACAATGGTATCTACTTGGTATGTCATCCAATTGAACAGTATCATTTAAATCTATAATTTTTCCCACATCTAAGTTATCACCATTCATTATGAGAATAAGGACCTTTTATATTGCTCAAAGTTCAGCTTGTAAAAGCAATTCCTCCCACATCTTCATTGCGTATCTTTCCGATGTCTCATACATCACTTGGAAAGAATTTTCTATTTCTATTGGGATAAAATTATTAGTTAAGCTGATATCATATATTATTTCATATATTATTTAAATATTTTCTTGCTATATGTTTGTATTCACATTTTTATATTTCTGATGCAGTAAAGTATGCAAAATTTTATTTGGTTATCTTTGAAAAACAAACAATTAATTGAAATTCTAAGGAAATGTGAAACAGAGACAAAATTTTCATTTATTTTACAATTTAATTAACACAACACAATTCAAACATGTTTACATTGGTAATGTAATACAAAATAAACTTTGTACATGCATTTGTCCATTTTAGCAAAGTATAATTGAACCAAAAATGGCCAAAACATAATCACATATCATAATGATAACTAGTTCCTTATAAATATAGTATAAGTGGAAATAATTGCAATAATTAGAAGCTTAAATAGCGACAGATGAAGCATCCGACCTGACAAAGCAAATATTATTTTGGAAAAAATATCTTCATTTCTCTACATAAATAATATTCTTTTAGATCGATACCCTGTTTATAGTAAAAATTGTCGAGTTTTCTGAACATAGCAATGAATCTCCAGACAACTCAAGGCAGGGTTAAATGGTCCTGTTATCGGGTGATTTTGAGCATGGCTATCTCACGTCCAAATTTTTAATCATAATGCGATTTACAGTACTTTTTAAAATGCATACGATATCTGCAAGCACGCGTACTTTCTGTCGCAATTTCATCAATAGTGAAAGCTCATAGTGAATTAACTAAACATATACTAAATAACGTAGCAACGTTAAACTTTTTAAGTTGAACCCACTTTCTCGTCACTAACATAGTTGTAGATTGAGTGTTCTCAACAATTCATGCTTCATTTGGCATCAAGCGAAAATTTTGCAATAACAAAATTATTCCTTACCCTTCAGAAAACATTTGTAATGCATGCGAAAGTATCTAAGTGAGTGAATTGGTTAGAGAGCGATAAAGATGAGCCAATTTTGTTCATTCTAAGCAAATATGTACTTATATCAGACTGTCAGTACACACAAAAGCCAAATAGATTCATAAAGCGTACTATAATGCACAAGGACCTGGCACAGACCTCAACAATAGGATGATTTACACATTGTTAATTTGAAGGCTAATTTCTCTATGTTGCTCACATTAATTTGTTTACAAATTACAATGGTATTTACAATTTCGGATGTGGCATATAATATACTCGGAGAAGTATGTTATAGTATAGTAATAAAGTTTAGTGTTTCTTACAAAATTTCACTAGACTTGTGTCCAATTCTATCCTAAAAAACCAACATTTCCGGCAGAAATTTCTTCATTAGTCGGTGCCATTACCCTTGAACTCCAAAACAATTTTGCCATTAACTTAGACTTGATGGCTGGTTCTAAGTCCGCTCGGAAATGTTTGTATATACTAGTTTATATATACTATTGGATATAAATTTAAGAATCGCTGATGTAGGGAACTTGCCAGTTACGTCAAATGGTGATACATCGAACGTTGCCTTAAAAAATGAATTGAATGATTCAAAGAACCGACCTACCAAATAAATATTTGAATATTTGAATTATGCTGTTTTTATATATACTTACAATAAAAAAGTAAATACAATTTGGTATAAAATTTTTTACAAATCTTCTTAAATGTAAATGAGTGTATGCTCTTTAAAGTCCCTTTTTGATTTAGTAATTTACAAAAGTCTTAATATGAAGATTAAATTTAAATCTTATCTTGACCATTTAAAAAGCAAGGAAAGAAAATTTAATTAAAACAATGATCCCAAATGGCTTAAGGTAAATGATTTCATCAACATTACAATCAAAACTAAAACACACATAGACACATTCATCTAAACATAAATCCAAGCAAAGATACACACACTCATAAAGCTAACGATAACGCAGACGAGCCTCAAAAACATTATGAAAAGTTTATAATCTCAGGCATTAAAGAGCTTATAGGTCGTTTTTTATGATTTGCTTACAAAATGTAACCGATTTTGAATGAAAATGAAAGTTATATCTTGAATTGTCCTGCTATGCAAGCAAAATTCATACTTTTATTTAATTTGATTCCACACACATTGAGTGCATTCCATGCATATGGTGGTTTTCTTTATCTCCCGGCCATTTCTTTACTGTCTTTAGTTTTGTTGCCTTCCTATCACAAGTTTTTTTTTGGTTATATAAAATATACCATAAATGTTTGAATGTGTAGGTAACATTCTGAGCAACACAATAGATATACAATATGTAAATATATTCATATGCAGATGAATAGAAAAATATGCACTACTTCAGCATCATTTACGAATTTTGGTTCTAAATAAATTTCAATTAGAGTTGCAGCAGAGCTTTTAGTATTAATTCAATTTTAATAGTTTATAAACTCACACACAGACACTCAGATTGGAAGGACAATGACACACACATGTACATACATACATACGTGTTCTGCACTTCAACATTCTTGAGAGTGTCGTCATTGTTACTTAAATGAAGACTTCTACATTGCATCTTTTTGAAGCCTCATGTACTACAAAAAGTAAGTAGCCAAAATATTTATTTTCCCGAAAATACATAGTGTCTACAGTGCTAACCATGTAAATGGAGATGACTTATATCCAGAAAATATTCGTACATATAAAGTATTTACCTACATATAAATATGAGTATGAAATGAGATGAAAATAGTTCTTTTTTAAATAATTATTTATTATTGATTAAGACCACAACTGAACTACAAAAAAACCAGAATCTAGTGCTTCCCAAGCTTTGTAGGTATCATATTGAAATTTCAGTACACATACCTTTTTTTTAGTCTTTTCTTTAAGCCTCTAAGGGAAAGAGTTTTGAGTTTTTAAAAATGAAATGCTACGAAAATACAAACTTTTTCATTTTTAATAATACCACACCAAACTAAAGGCGTCTTGCATCAATCTTAGGATACCATCTACGGTAATGCTCTTTTAACATACAACGGATTAATATAGGATAATGTGTTTGCTATAGATTATCCAAAATCAGTAGTAGTAGTAAAAGTTCATTATATCATCCTTGAATGGAAAGAAATGTTCAAATTTATGCACACAATGAAAATCTGACAATGTCTTCCAATCCCTTTTTTTTCGAAATTTGTAATTATGAAAATGAAAGGTATTTTGATAATTTCCGCTACTAAAAATAGATCAAGTCAATCAGTTAATCATTTTTACTTACATTTGGACTATTTCATTTAATATTTGCCACTAATATCACAGAAAATATGAAAACAATATAATATTTGAAAGCAATTTTGAATACAAAATATAGTGATGTCACGTTGACAATTTGACTTATTTGATTAGCCAATTTTGAATATAGATTTTCGATATCATAAGCTGACAGCACACGAAGCATCAAAAGCAGTGAAAAGGTTTCAACCATAAGATTTGCATGAATGCTGAATATTTTTTCTGCATGAAATACTCAAGCGTATTGCATATTTTATGACCAAAACCACACGTAATAGAAGATCATATAAGTGTGTGTATCTCTTTGCATTCGAAACGAAAAAGCATAAATTAAGAAAAGCTAAGCAAACAGACCTGATTAGGGTTAATACTTTCTTATAATTTGAATAGGTTAAAGTGTGAAACTATTACAATACAAATTTCACTTGCTTAGTGCATTCAATTTCAAACTTTTATTATTATACAGTTTTATCACATAAACTCATATCTTTATATATATAATTCTTCTGTGAGTGTGTATGTCACTGAACTTCACTTAAACGACTGGACCGATTTTGATGAAATTTTTTGTGTGTGTTCAAGGGGATCTGAGAATGGTTTAGATTCACAATATACATATATGTGTGTTCATATTGAGTCTTATGAGCGGCTATACCGTTCGTTCATCTGATTGCAATGACATTTTGTGAATGCGTGTATGGTTGGTTTTAGCCTTGAACATAACAGAGTACTTTTGGATTCGATATGACGCTGTTGTCGAGAAATTGGTGGATCAAATACTGCATTTGATTTGTCTGATTCTGCGCAATGTACTACAGTTAGTTTTGAATAAATTAAAGGACTCAATAATACAATAACACTTAAGGCAAGACCAGGGAGCTGTGCATTGTTGTGGATTTGGTAAGTCACTGGAATTATTAATGTGACTGACTATCCATTTAGCCAAATTAAAGTGCAGCGGAGCAAAAATGAAATACCAGAATTGCAATTCAACTTATTAATAGCGATGGTGCGAAACCGCAACTGTAGGTATGGCCCAATCCACTTGCGTTCTACTGAAAGTGAAGTTTAAGGAATCCGATTGGCCGTACGACGTCGGGCAGGATACCCTAGTAGTAAGTATATTCTTTTCAAATTCTTAACAATAATTTCTTATAATTTTATACTACATACAAAATAAAATACCAATCTCTACGATATACAGTACTACAAAAATATTGAAAACATTTTTTAAAATAAAACTACCCATATGAACACGTGATAGGCCACTAAAAGCCACCCGAACACTTCACCAACGCATTGTATTGATTTAGGATTCATCAATGATTACGCTATGCCAATCTTCTGGGACGTATCGCTAACAAATTTTCTTTCATGGAGAAACAAAATTGTCCACGAGACTACATTCACTTAGGATCACGGTTATTGGGAACGATGAGATTCATTTGTGATTCACTGTAAAAGAAATGTACGAAATGCACTGCTTTTCTCTCAGTTTTCGAATTAACGAACTGAAATTGATACAGAAAAGTTTTATCGTCGTACTTAATGGTATGTCAAAGTCAGAATTCTCTGCTTACTGAAAGGACATAGCCATCATACAAAATTTATGTTAAACCAGTAATTGTTGTGGTTTTATTATTCTTTTGAAAATTATATTTTTAAAAAAAAATTAACTCAATACGAAAATTGTATTGTGTATTGTCTTGTTCTTGTTTTATAACCGCAAAATGTGTCGAGCAAAAAGTTTATTAATTTATATTCTGGTTACAAAAATAAAATGGTTCGCTACTTTAATGCCATTCGTTGAGCATAAATTAATATTTTTGTTAGTTGTGAAATAATTAACAAGTTAGTTACTTACTTACTCTACACAACTAGTTTTCGTATGCTTCTTTACATATGTTTTCTTCTTATTTATTTACGGTTTCGAACCCAAAAAAATTTGCAATTCAAAAACGCTTAAAGTGTTAAGACACTAAGCGTCACATTGTCATATTCTCTTCGAGATACCCTTTATCTGCTTGGTCATTGTTTTTTAGGAATATCACTCATTTGTATAACCTGCATATTTCCTATTCAAATGATGATGGTTTAGTATGGAGGACATTTTCCAAAACAACATTACTCAAGTAGTCCAGAACTTACACGTGCATATTTTATATATTTGTACACTGTAAAAACTTTAGGTGTAAAATTTTTGAAATGTTAAATAGACCAATTACTCCTACATAACTTGCTTGCTTGCTTCTAGAAAATTATATTGAAACCACAGTGAAATATGCAACGGTGGTGTGATGGTTTTGAACAGGTGTAGTTATATCCGCAGCTGGTTTAGGAAATGTAGTGATTATTAGGGTAACGTTAAATGAAACCTTAAGACCTTGTTATACTAAAAGAAAATTTAATTCAAAGTTTGGAGAATTTCGGAATTTACCTTAATTTCTAAAGACACATCGACAATTGTGCAGTTGTGGTTAAAGTGGAATTTTCCGAACCCATTGATCCCCTTCAAAAGAAAATATAATAATGTAAATATCTTTGTCCATTGGAAATTTGTTTGTTTTCTCTTCAGTTTCTGAATTATAGCAATCCAAAGTTTAAAATTTATACTGTATAAATAAGCTGTGAGCCACCACTGTATATTTGCTATAATTTATTTAGAATTTTGCAACCTGGCAGCATTTTCAATCTTAACACAGGGTAACTCATCACGAAATAAAAAAATTACTAAAAATGGTGTATGTCTTGGGTAATTAAATTTGTGTGGCATCACTTTTTTTTTTCTTTTTATACGTAACGTATTTTATAGAAACTGGCAAGTGAGCCCAATTTTATAGCATATTTTTACGACACATAGTCTGTGTGTTATCATATGCGTAGGGTGAAATTACATCATGTACTTATGTATAAATTTTTGTAATTTGTCAATGAGGACGATAGATTTGTATTAGAATATTGAGAAAACGATATTTTATTTCATAAATTTAAATATAATTTATTTTCATAAGTCATAAAAAAACATAGGGAGAAAAGTAAGATAAATTTATATTAAAAGTAATCAAGTATTCACATTAAATTTTTAACGGAAAATAAGCGTAAACTGTATAACTTTTTTTTAATTCTCAACAAAATCTCATGATCATCATCATGATTTACGGAGTCAAATGTTTTGCTGAAATCTGTGTAAATCACATCACTTTGAAATTTTTCCCTGAAACCAAGATGTACAAAAGATGTAAAGTCAACCAAATTAGTAGTAGGTGAACGCTTCTTCATACAACCGTGTTGACATGGAGAAATAATACATAATACAGTGGTGATAAAGGGTTGAATTAATCATTTTTTCAAACAACTTTGGAATTGCCGAAAGTTTTGCAATACCTCTGTAATTGGATATGTCAGATTTGTTATCTTTTTTATGTAGTGAAACTATAAAGTATTCTTTCCAAACAGAATGAAAAAATGCACTCTGAAGTGATAAATTGAAAAGTTTCAGGAGCGGCTTACATAAAGATTCAGTACAGTACTTAAGTACACAACTAGGTATTTTGCCCAGACCGGGTGAGTAATTAGATTTCAAAGATTATAAATTGGTAAGAAGACACTCCTCACCAATTGCATGAGAAACAATGTGGTTACATTGGGAAATGGGATATGGATAACGATCATAAATATATGATTTTGAAGAATAAGTGGATTGAAAAAATTTGGCGAACGTGTATGCACCCAAATCACTGCTTATTCGTCAACTAGATACATCGACGAGGGAAATAAAAAAGACTTCCGCTTTGAATTCAAAAAGTTATAAAACTGCTTAGGGTCACGCGAAAATTGCAGCCTACAACGAGCGAGGTACTTATTGTAACAAAGGAAATTCAAAGATAGAAAATTATCCCGAGCAACACAAAAATTCGCAAAAGCAATAGTATTGTATTTTTTATAAAACCTCGACTTAATGTTCTACAGGTTACAAAGCCTTTTCATAAACCAAGGTGATGTGTAGGATACTTTAGAATAAACGGTAAAGGGGACATAGGTAACGAAAATATTAAAAACCGTTGAAGTGAAAAAATTTATAGCAGTAGTCATATCACTGGCATCGAAGACCAATCAGTTCCAAGAAAGATTGTATTTAATTGAGCAAAGTTTACTTTGCGAAAACAAAACCGTCGGTAGCATGTAGATGTTGTGGCAGAAAGAGGACAGATAAATAGGGCGGTTAAGAAATCATGATTTGCTGTAGGAACTAGATACTTCGAGGTAACGAAAAAGGATCACGAAATGCGTGGGAGTTTAGAATCGCCAAGCACAAAACGAGAATCAGTGTCTTAAAGAATGTTATTAACTAAGCGGAATATAAGAACATGACATAAAAACAGTTTCATGAGGCAACAATAATTTCACACAAATGAACTCAATATTGGGTGAACAGTTCAAATTAACAAGTTCAGATCGCAGGCGAGAAGCAACATCGATGAGGGCACCGCCACCACGGCGAATAGGGCGATCTGCCCTACATAAATGTAACAAAGTTTGAGCAAAAAATTTCATTGCTAAGAATAAAAGAGTGTGAGATCCAGCGAATCGACAAATCGACAGGATTAATATTATTATTGTTTTATTTATGAATGTAGTCAAGATGCAGCAATAGTAATGTTATAATAGAGTGAGGGGTTAACATAAGTGAAAACAATATCAAAAATATTATCATTCATCGTTATCGATGCCGGTGAATAAATTTAGACTGTCAATTTTGGAGACTACATCTGATGGCTCCACAATGTTACCAAATATAATTTCTTCATCGCCCGCTGGTGCATCTTCAGAACCATTATCCGAATCTATTTGCGCCAAAAATCCATCCAACATATCGAAAGATTGTTGGACTTCCTCTTCCTGTACAGCATTAAAACCACCATCAACATTGTTAACATCCACTTTTCCCAACACAATGGCACGAGTTTTATGGCGCCAGTTCGGCGGTTCGTCATCACCACTAGAGGCACGCGAATTTGTGGCTGTTGTATCTCCGGAAATACCCTCATTTTCTACCAGCAAATTGCCATCCCGAACTAAGTAATTGGGCTCTGGTTTATAGCAGTGGCCATATAGTTCTTGCAGGGCCGAGCGAGTTAGATTGAATTCTCGCATACCGAAATTCTGTTTATTGTTCACCTCAGCTGCTTTACGTCGCTCTGCTTTCCGTAATTCATGAGCTTGTTGTTCAGCGATCGTACGGTCTAGGATCGCATTAGCTGAATTACATTTCGATGACCAACCACTACTGGCATTTGACCATTTTCGTCGTGAGCGTTTAATGATTTGTCGGCATCTATTAGTAATGCCTCCGACAATTTCCGAAACCAGTGCTATGGCGCCCATAACGTAACCAATACCCATTAGTAAAAACATACCTTCTGTATCGGCAGTTGTTAGTTGACGTTCTTCCCTGACCATTTCCCGTAACGCACCGGATGAGCTTGCTTGCAGTAGGCGACCTGAAGAGGACCGTTGCATTGTCCATCTCACTTCATTAATGATCTTGCTCATAAGGCCACTTTGCTGAGCTAACAAAATCATAGAGTCAATCTTGCGTTTGTACACCGAATTTCTTGGAAACAGATACCCAACTTGGAAGAGCGCAAAACATTCTTCACTGAGATGCAAAGCTGAGCGCCGTGATATATTTCTTTTGAGAACAGTAACAAATCGTAAAAAAAAATTTATATAAACATAATTAAACATACTCATCTGAGAAATTCGATTGCACTAGGTACTCAAGCTGAGACTTCGAACCAAGAAATGCATAATTCCAGAAGAAACTTTGTGTAACGTTACCTATGCCTTCCTCTATAGTGGACACAAATTCCATTTTCTTATAAAGTCGGGCAGTCGGTCCGTGGGTTGAATTTTGAAACCAATTTTCCCAGCCTCCATTATCTGCATTAACAAATAAATTTTATTTCCCTAATTGTAATACAATAAGTAAAAGAGCTCACTTAAAGTGCCCACTCGAAAAAATAAGCCCAATAGATCTAAAACTGAGTCCACAGTATCCGGAAATGCAGGGAGTGTCACAAACGCTATTATTGATCCCGTGTAACATGCCGTAATGATAATCGTAAATAACCAATAACAGCCGATGAGCAAACGTGTGGAATTCTTTTGCGTGTTGCTCCATGCGTATTTGCCAGTAAAGGTGAAACTATTGGTAAACATGCCAAAAACATACCAGAACATATTCTCAATTTCGCCCCAATTGCCAATTAAATGCTTAAGTGTGAGACGATCCGTGAACACAATAGGAAAAATACCACCCAAGTAGACACAAATTAAGGCAAGCCAAACAGGCCATTGAAATGGACCCATAATGGCACGGTATCTGTAAAATAAGAAATGGTTAGATGCACAGAGATCTTTCAAAGTTTTAACAGAGAACAAACTTTGGTAATGCTTTCGATGCTAGCGTTATAAATGCAGCGCAATCAGTCGAGTGCCCTACCGACATGTCTGTCGTCGTCAAACGCTCTTCTGTCACATAAATCCCTGACATGCCAATATCGACGAACTTATTGGCAATTTCGTGCTGGATGTTGGTAACAATGCTTCGAGCAGTCTCAATATTCGGCGTGTCATTGATATCAATAGAGAAATTTAATTTCTTTGAAATCATATTTATTAAACGGTACTCAACACCATCCCAATTGTATTGCATTGATCCTGACGAATCTAGTTTTAGTAAACGAAATATAAAAGGCGGTTGGTTAGAAGCAGAAACTTGAAAACGGTGACCAGCAAAACCGTCCTGAAATTTAGCCGGAAAGAGATTTATATGTGGACGAGAGAGTCCACCTTTGATCCAACTTGTAAGCACAATTGGTTTATTAGATCCAAGACTATCGGCATACAGTTTATGTGTATAAAGAACATAAGGACGCTCCTATTTAGGGTAAATATGATATAAGTAGAAATAAAGCAAAAATATGGAGACTTACACGTAATGGATCGGCCATCAGTGATTCACCAATGACCAAAAGATTCACAATATTTGATGAAAGCTCCGAAGAAAGAAAATCACGCAATTTCCATTGAGTAGAACGTGCGACAAGCACAACACGACTCTCAGTTTGAGGACCCAATATCTTACGTGCCATTAATGGATCGGATAAAAAGAGTATATAGCTTTTGCAGTTGCTGTCAATGCGATCCGTAAATCCTTTGTTTTTCGCTATAAACTTTAAGTCAATCTCGCCATGGTAAAAAGTTATTGGAATTGTCTGAAAGGAGACAGTACAGACAGGGGCATTAAATAAACCAGAAAGCATTTTGTTCTATTTAACACGCACTTTGAATAGTGTCTCCAATATTAGACCATCCGATTTTTCCACAAAACTGTCATAGTAAATAACTGGTGGGCAGCGAGCTAAATACTCTTTGGCGATCTTATTCACCAACTGCACAAGTGAATTTGTCTGATCAAAATTATACAATGACATATGAAATCTTTTAGCAAGCACCTCGGCACGGGGTTTCGGATTTCCACGGAATGTTGTATCTGCACGGCGTTTTTCACGTACAATCTTTAAATTCGTAGTGCAATCACTATATATTTCTGGATTTAACTGATACCGTTTAATCATATGTGTCGTAAGGCACTTCCGTGGAAAGTCATCGATATCATAATCATAATTTTCGAAATCAAGACTGTCATAAAGAATGCAACTTTTAAGAAGTGTTACAAATAGAAATATTTGAAAATACATAACCGATGGGTCCGTCAACTCTGCTCACTCAATGTTGAATGTGCGACTCTTTAGCAATACCATGATTTTTATCTATATGACGACTGTAAGTGGCCTCTATCTGTTGTTGCACTACGCACGCCATGGTTCGCCACCTCTTGATGAAAATATGAAATTCACTATGAATTTATTATTTCCTGCTAGTGCGGGGTTGTTCTTTATGATTATTGTTTTGAAACAAAATGTAAGCAATAACTAATTGAAACACCTGCCTGAACCTAATTGCAGGATGAGTAAGTCCATTGAAAATCAATAGGAAAGAAAACTATTAGTTTCCATTGTATTATTATGTTTATTAATATTATTTTATTTTTTTTTTATTTTATTCTTTTTGTTTAGATTTTGTATTTTTATTACAAACTTTTATTTAGCACAAAATACTCAATTCACTCGTATATACTCATTCTTCTTATTTACTTTCGATTTGTTGCAATTTATTTCAACATTTCTACACCACAACAATCATCGTCCGTTCGTTTCGTTGTCGTCCATAGTAAGTAAATATTAATACTTTTTAAATCCTCAACTTAGTTTACTTATTCAACTAATTTATGCGAAATACAAGTTTGTATTGTATACTATTGAAACAAATATTAATTTAGCTTATTTTTATAAATATGCACAATTTCATATTTATGAAAATACGACTATGTTATTGGCAATCGTTTCTTGTTCATTCATTTCTTTATTTTCATCATATCTTTGAAATTTGTCTGAAAAGATGTTACCACTTAAGAATATACGGTACATAATGAGCGTAAATGATCATATTCCGTTTGTCCTTTTATGTCATTTTATGATCAGTTACAGATAATAATAATTCAACAGAAGCTCCGCAATTATTGCAAGTGATAGTACCGATACAGTAACCATACCCAAATGGGGTTCAGTACTTTCCACGTTTTTCTCAATTTGGAACAAGATTGACAAAAACACAATATATACAAAGTGTATCCAAGCCGGTATGGGACACAATTTACATAAGTTCAAACATGTATCTACTTGTATGTATTTAATTAAAGTCCAATTTGTTTACTCATAGTATAAGCCAATTAAAATATCCAATATTCAATGTATACGACTTATAACTACATAGTATAATATTTAATCATATGAATTTTAATATTTGTATTACTACCCTCTAGGACTTCCATTGAGTTAAAATACTAAATTCATACTAAAATAAAATAGATTTATGAATAAAATGTAGTTAAGTTTTTATCTTTATCATTATGAATAAAAATGCTTAAATGGAATTTTATGGATTTTATATAGAATTTCATTCAATTGTTAGATTTCTTTACTTCACACAACACAATTTAAATTTGTACAAAAAAATGTAATGGATCATCACGTATCTAGTACACACTAGGAGTAGAATGTCGATACTACGAGCAAGTTGTCGTCGTGTCTATCGTAAATGACAAATTTCGTTGTATCACACATTAAATTACATATATTATATCTAACATATAAGAATATAGTAAAAAATTAAAACTAGAATTTCGCTTAAAACCTACAAATAGTACAAATACAACTAATATTGCATGATGATACCATAAATATTATAAGTACGAGTACAATAATTTCATAAAAGTCGTTAATTCAAAAATACAAGAAAATAAATAATTTGACAAAAATCCGAACAACTAACAAATTAATATCCTAATAATGTACTATGTCTAACCTTCTTACGATAATATAATTTTTAATATCCTTCTATCTATTTATACACATTTTTCTGTTCTTCCTTTTCTTCATTCTCTTCTACAATGTTTGTGTACAATGAGCACATATTTGTTTTTCTCGAGTTTGACGAGTGAATTTTGTATTTTAGGCTTTGTGTAGTTAAAAACTCTTAGTGAGTGAAGTAAATCATCTATAAAAAAAAGTTCTCAATGAAATGTAGATTTTTACGCGCTTGAATCCTCGATTTCATTATCGATGCGCGAGGATCGAATTCCACTTTTTCCAGTCCATGGATAAATGTCGGGGCAGGGTTGACAAGTTTTCATGTATCGCACCCCAGATTTATGCCATAAATTACACACCTTAGGGTTATTGCAACGTTTGGGTCGATCCTATAAAATATGTTAAAAAAAAAAAAATTAAAACCATAAGATGTTACCATGTATTTATGTCAATTTATGTAGAATTAGCGAATCAATTTAAACTTACTGAAAAATCACACTGGAAGGGTTGGAAAGAGTTTATGCGTGATATGGGCGTTGGGTCTCGCACCCACTGCAATGCTTGCCAATTTGTTATAATCCAAACATCTGGCATAGCATTTATGGCATCCAAGAATTTAATGAATCCTTCTTTATGATGTGGCTGCGTAAACCATGCTGCATGGTAAAATAGGCCGAAGGGTGCTCTGGTAATATGGAAATATTGGGGCAATTTTAAAACAATTCGCATTTTCATGTTGTATAGAATCTTACCTATTTGTTGTATAATGTCTTTCAAAGTTCTTCATTATCATTTTAGTTACACCATCTGCATCGCTCGGATTTGAGCAAGCATCACCCATTGAACAACGACCACCATTCAAATCTTGCCACATAACCATAGGTACTTGCCAAACACCCGGATAACTTTTTGTCGGGCACGGAGGAATCATACAATCATGGAAGATCTTGTAATCAAGAGTGTAGGGCCACGATGGTGGTCGATTTTCATAGACAGGCATCGAAGAGTCATAAGTGAAATTGGAATCGTATAACATTTTGTACATTTTATTACCGCCCACGGAGAGGAATGGAGCTCGCATACCTCGTACATCTGACAGTTTAACTCCACCATATGCAGATAATATTTCACGTTGACCAGCGATTTCACGTGTCCATTTCTTTTGAGAGATTGCTCACCAAAACTGTGACTGTTGTTGTTGTTATTATTATTTAAAAATAAAACAACACAATAATGGTTAAATATGGTTAAAAGGAAGGAAGAAATATGAAAGCCTCTTCAAACTACGAAATTATTCGTACCATGAGAAATTTTATACGAGAATTTATTTATTGGTATTTTAAAAAAGTCGCGTATAATTATTGGAGCACCAGTTAAACCCCTAGATAATAGTTAGGATAGGATAGTTTTTACATTCCCTTCTCAGTACGAATTAGTCTGAAAAGGCTTTATTTGCTAATATTTATTTTGTTGTACTCAATGCGTTTAAAAGTGTAGCATGTGTCTAAGAGTGTAGCATGTGTTTAGTATCAAAATGTGTAAAGTGTATGTAAGTGTATTATTGTTTATAATGTTGTTGTAAATGTACTAAGCCTAGAAATTTCGGATATGCATTGTATGTGGTGTGTAATTATTTTATTTACATGTGTCGTAGTGTCTGTTTCAGTTCAGGTTTTACTTACGATATTGTATGCGAGGCCATCTCATGACCATCGGCATATAGATTCTGGACCTGACTATAATCAGTCCATTCATGCGACACATAGAAAGTTGCACTAATGGGACAACCATTTGGATTAACTCGTCCCTTCTCGAATAGATCTGTATACAATTGCTTGTTCAGATCATTTACCGAATCGTCAAAAGTCAAAAGAACAATTTGGGGAATACTTTCGACAGTCAATTCACCTTATTATTTGAGTGAAAAGTCCAATGATGTGACGATGAACACATAATGATAATCATAGAATGATATTGAAGTAGATATTGAATTATAGCAAAATATGTAAGAAATGAAAAAACAAAAACAAAAACAAAAAAATGAAGAAATATTCCTGCAATCACCAATTCTTAAAGAAATATTAGCAGAAATTCTGTAATCGTAATAATACAGCATTTTCGACCAACGATGACAAGATATAATGCATTATGATTGCGTAATCACATGTTTGATCATGTGTCCCAAATCAAAAGGCTGGCCAACTTACGATACGGTATGCGAAGCCATTTCATGACCATCCGCGTACAGGTCCTGGACCATGCCATAGTCGGTCCACTCATGTGAAACATAAAAAGTAGCACGCTGGGGACAGCCATTTGGATTTTTACGTGTTTCATTATTGAAGAGTTCACCGTAAATTTCAATGTTCAATTGACTAATAGCATCGTCAAAGGTTATAAGCACAATTTGCGGTACTTCTGAGGCATTTAAGCCGCCTTTTGTTTTAGCAATCAATCAATTTAGGTAAAATTTAGTAACTCAGTTTTAGGTAGGTTTACAAATTTATCGTTCTTAGCTATTTACTTCCGGGTATATCTCGACCACCGCAATAACAATCAGGCAAAAGACAAACATCTTTACGACACTTGGCAGCGGTCTTGTCAGGCATGGGTTGTGGGTAGTTGGATCGGGACGTGTAGGTGGATTTTTGTAAATGTCCACAAACTCCTGTGCTTTGGAGACAATTGTGCCCGAAGGTTTTAAAGTAGGACGCGTACGTCTATAGATTATACAAGAGAATATGCAATACAGAATTTACTTAAAATTCATCAATTTTATAAAATATACTCACGGTGGATGTGTTCCACGGTTGTTCGTTACTTGTTGTGGTGCAACATCACGATCCGTATTTGTGTATATGGAGCTACCGCGATTTCTATTGCTGTTCGTTCTAATACAAATAGTAAGTTTTAAGATATTAGTAAGGTTTAGTTGGTGGAAAGTTAATGTATTGTAATTACGCTGTTAACAACAAAAGTCAATTAGTCAATTATTTTCCGCCAAAATGCTACACAAAAAGCTGCAAATAAATACTACAATATTAAATTTTCATTTTTAAATTTAAACCCAATTACATCCATGTTTTGTGTTAGTATCAACATAAATATATATGCATACAAAAGTTTACATATCCGTAAATACAAAAAAATGAAATAATTACATAAATAAATAGAAAGTTTATAAATTATCTTATGTTATATGTAATATAAGTATCATACCATCAAGCCAAATAGCAAGAATAGTGATTTATGGCTAATTATTTTTGATTTTAAGTACAGTGAGAACCAAAAAGATTTTTTTTTTTTTTGTGATCTTTAATGAGTGTTGTCAGTGTTGTGTAGCGTAAAAAAAAAAAAAGTGTTTTAGGACCGCTGAAAAGATATTTGTATATATATTAAAGCAGATTTGTAGATAATGTACAAACATTTTTTAAAACCTCAAAAGTAGATTTTGCAAAGCTGCTTACTTGGGAAGAAATTTCTATAAAAGAAATTGAAAGTTAGTTTTCGATAAGACGTATAGAAATCGCAATGTAATATAGAGTGTAAGAGAAACAAATGTGGAACGCGAGAAGGAAATACTAGAAGTGCAAATTTCAAGACTGGATGTACTGAATTTTTAACTCGTAAAAGTGCAAGGTTTTACCCAACTAAAATTCATATTATTCTGTTTAAAAAATAACCATATTAAGTCAAGTGACTGGATCGTTAGCCCAAAGGTTAGTGCGCTGGACTGACATCCCAAGAGTCGTGGATTCGATTCCCGTTCAAGGCAAGTCTGGTCGTGCACATTTTTAATTTTCTCCTTTCCTTCTTAACTTTCCCCTGAGCTGAAGCCCTCTGTTGCTATTGCTCATATTAAATACTAGGTTATAATTTGTAACTATAATCTTAGTTCTAATAAATAAATAAATATTAAGTCTAGTATGCATCCTATCTTTGGTACACGCTAAGTACACTCACTCTTTACATTATTGATGGCTTCTCAGTTGGTATGTGATACGATTTCGTCCGGATGCTGTTATGTTGTCCTTTGCTTATTATTATTATCACAACATTTACTGTGGCCAGTAGTATCTGACCATAAAAATATAATATACATAGTATAGTATACAGTTAGTCAATTCTTCAGATGACATAGCAAAGACCTTAAGTGATCGTTATGTGTACTTTGAGTAAAAAGATTTATCGATTCATCATACCTAAGTCGGTCAAAAAATGTTAAATTTTAATTCATTTGATATGGACAAGTTTAACTCAAATTGGTTCGTTCACAAATCGAGTTGTAGGGTTTCACCCTCAGGTATGGTGATTTATAAATTTTTGAGAAGAACTAGAACCTCAAATATACAGATGATATTGCTATTTAGTTGGGCTTAGTAGCCCGGACGTCAAAACCCTCCACAGTAAGTAGTGTATCTAAGTTTTGGCAAGACTAAAGATGTCTTCGTTCTTTCTTTTATTCTCTTTAAAGAAATATTAAGAAAGCATCATTAAATATTGAGATATTGTATACTAGTAAATGATCGAAGCATCAATCGTTAAGGAATAGATGTGTGTGAACTACAAATATTTGTAAGTTTGGAGAAGTCTACTGGGTTCTTTACTATCTGCCAAAATAAGAATATATTGGATATACCATTTACTATAAAAAGGGAAGTGCATATTAAAGTACATATTATGTGCGTGCTTTTAAATTTCTTTTTACTCTTTAGTTCTCACATTTTTAATTAATAACAAAGTTTCTGTGAGGGACAGCAAAATTTAAAAAATAAAAAGGAGAAAATAAAAATTTGAAAATTTAATAATGAAAATTAAAAAAAATAGATGTCAAAAAAAAAAATTTAAACAGCGTCCACCTTGAAAAATCGCAATTTATTTAATTGCAACGTTTTACAGAGAGAAAAATTTAGTACGAAAACTACTTGATTTGCACTAAAATAAAATTATAGTAGATACTTTTATGTGAAATTGATTATGGTTCCAGTTTTTTGATAGGTTTTTGTTTTTGTGGTTGTCGTCTAGAAAGAGCAACATACGGAGTTATCAGATGTTTGATTTATGTACGTTTTTTTTTAAGTGGAAAACTAAAGTGGTTGTCTATATAGACTAATCTCTACAGTGGTAGAAAGAGTCTCGAATTCCTAGTAAAGTGAGATAACATTCACAGTGATTAAAAAACAAAAAAATTTTAATCTAGCGTTCACAATGATTATTTATATTTATTTGTTTTAATCAGCTCTTTTTTTTTTTTTTGGTTATATATTCATGTGAAAAACACATGTTTTAGAACAATGATCACTGCATAGTTCGTGCATCTCACTTTTTCATTCGTCTTTTCTTAAAACTTTAACTAAAATGTTACAATTGGAAATTTACTAAAATCATCATCATCTTCTTAAAGTTGGCTCGCAACAAAAATCACCTGGCACTTGCCAAAAAGTGCTGTCACAATGGTCGAATAGGTGACAACACTAGACAACCAACCAGTTAGCAACCCAGATGATTAAAAAGGTTATCAAGATGAAAAATCCGATTTTTAAATTCATTTTTTATTACGACAATAACCCACCAATTACGTCATTTTTCCTGTGGTTATTGTACAAAATAATCACATTTTTTAATCTGATTACCAAAGCAATCTGCTTTTTAATCACTGTGAATGGCATATTAGAAGGCATATTGGTTTCTGGTATTTTCTTTTTAAGGGTTTGGTATTTTTTAATGCATTATTGTACCTCGAGGGGATCTCATTGCACTTGGCATTCGATATGCTGTCGGAGCATTTGAAAGACACAGCAGCGGCGGCGACAGCCGAGGAGGCAACAGTGAGCTTGTTACTTCTGCTGGCCAACGTCTGGAAAGGGCTGGCTGGGACTTGTGGTGCAACAGCAACATTAGCAGCAGCGGCGGCAATCGATGACTTGATGGCACTATTGACTCTCGAAGCACGCGCAGGTATCAGAGGAATATTTCTAGCGGTACTAGCATTAGGCGGTTGTGGTGTAGGTGATGATGATGGTGGAAATGTCGTTGTCGTTGTGCTTGTGGAGGTTGAGGAAGGTATAAAAGTAGTGGTCATGGGGAATCGGGATTGATAATTTGTTGAGCGGTTTGCTGGTGTCGTGCTTTGTGTTGTTGTTATCGTGTATGAACTTGTAGGTGGTGAGGATATTGTAGTCGGTCTTAGAGTAGTCGTTGTTGTGGTAGTTATTGTACTTGGCAAGTAAGCTCGCGTAGTAGTAGCTTCGTACAGATTCTTTATCTCTTGGACGGCGGCACGTATTTCAGGCACTGAAAATTCATCCACAAATTGTGGCGAACTGTTTTCATCACTATCACTACCCGCTAGAAATTGTTGCAATTGTTCGAGTACATTGCTAGGGCGATACTTAGCACGATCTGTACCGGAAGTGAAATAACCCGCGTTCTGTAAACTTTCGGCAAGCTTTCGTTCCGCCGTTTGGGTGCGGTACTTATGAGTGATACTTTAGTGGTCGATCTGTGATGGCAACAACGTGTTCCGAAGAACTTGATACGTCCGATTCAGGACTCGATTGTTCAATGCTATTGTCCTGTTTTGCATCGTCGATCGGTTGCGCAACTAAAGCTTCAGCGCGGGGACTATCTTCGAAGGCCTCATTCTCAATGGGCTTCTGTTTTATCGATTTACCTTCATAGCTAAAGTCACGTGCTTGTTGATCGGCTTTGTAATTTTGATATTTTTCACGTGACTTCGATGCTGGGTACTGATGCTGATTGATCACAGAAACAATGCGCGCCCGTTGCACCTTACGACGATAATTGAAATTGGGATTAGCGATTGGATTTGACTCGGTAACAATTGCTGGCAGTCGAAATTTGGGTGCGTATGTGGTTGGCTGATCAGTATCTAGCAATGTTGTTGGGGTTGCTGCCGTATAACGAGATCGTCCACGTGTACGAGACGATTGTGAGACTTTAATAGGCGCCGTTGCAACAACTGTAGATATCGTAGATGGTGTGGTGCTAGCGTCTGTCGTTGAAGTTGTCGATGTTGTACTACGCACATCTAAAGCACGCTGCGGTACACTACTAAATGTTGTGAGCAGAGCATCGCTAATGCTAAAATTCCGTGCATTACTTGCCATTGTTGCCAGAATGCTTGACTTATGTTTTTAGGGGGTGAAGTTATAAGAAAGTAACTTCTAGGAGGCTTCGCGGTGGTTTGCAGAAAAGGCGGGGTACCAGCCAAATTGGCATTGCGTGGCTTAGCTGTGCTGCGTTGTATAACATTGAAATGGCGTTCTCTTTCTTCTCGTTCCTGTAGAATATTCTCAAGACTTTTATATGGGGAGACAAAGCGGTTGGGCGGATAGCCCGTCGATCTACTTAAGCTATCCTTGAAAATTGTAGCACGTGCTGTAAAGCTCTGTACTGCCCGCTCCGTGGTTGCACTAGTGGTTGAAGTTTTAATGGTAGGACGCTCTGTGGTTGTTGTTGTTGTTGTGGAAGTCGATGTAGTGGTAGAAGTTGTTGTGCTAGCATGCGTAGTAAAACGGTCGAAGGTACTGGAAGTACTTGATAAATCCAATAACGGTTTAGCAGAAGGCTGTTGAATTGTTGGTCGGCCATTGCGCCAAATACGAAGTGGGGGAGCATACGTTGTTGGTAGTATCTCAACATAATCAGGCTCATCGTAGTAAGTACGAAAGGTTGTGCTCGTTGTAATTGGCTTCTCGGTTGTTGTAGTAGTTGTTGCGAAGGTAGGCTTCCTAGTTGTTGTAGTAGTCGTAAAGATTTGTGTGCGAGCTTTCAATTCGTATGATTCTTGTGAGCTATCAGCTGCAATATTGGGATAGTTCTGTGAAAGCAAAGAGAAACCATGCGAATCCGTTTGCAGACTATATTGAAATGGTTTAGGTTCAGATACTGAGCCACTAGCGTTTCCGGCATTTACATACCGAACGGTTGTGCTTATAGAACTGGCTCCACTGAATATATCTTCTGAAGGTACCGCAGTGCTAAGCTTCTTGCTCGTTGCGGGCTTAAAACTTTGTGGTGCAATATCAGAAAGTACGTAGCTTTCTATACGTTTACGTTTCACATCGGGTTTCTGTTCTAAGCTTAAGTTTTCAGTATTATTATCCACTGCACTAATTGAAATTGGATGCTCTGAAGATGGTCTTCTTTTGTAATCCCTTGGCTTCTCCTCGCAAATTGTATGTTCAGAGCTCTTAACTGCTTTGTATTCCTTTGGATTCTGTTCAAAGCCAATATACTCTTTACTCCTCTCAGTACTATCACAATCTATAAATACTTTACTTTTCTGATGATCTAAGTAATATTTCACGAGTTGTGGCTTTTCTGTATTCGTTCGAATTAGATTCCCACGTGGGCTTGTGCCATAAGCTGCAGCATTGATAAAGTCTAAAAACTTAGATGGAGTACTTGTCTCGAAACCACGACTGCTGGGTGCCTCTACAGTGTGCACATTCACGTTTTGGCTTTCATCATATACTGTTTCCACTTGATCCAAATTCTGAAGATTACCAGATATCGTACCTCGTTGGGATATAGGCGTTACTGTCGTTGTGGACTGTTCGTTTCGTACGAAAGGATTTTGACTTTGGCTAAGGGTTTGGGTTTGGGTCTGGGTCTGGGTCTGGGCAACAACACTAACTAATGACTGAGCTAGGGATTTCAGTTCGGATTTTAAGAAAGGATTTGAGCTGTAGGTAGTTGGGGGTGAATATATTGTTGTAGTTTTTGATGTTGTGGTTGTGGATGTGGTTGTAGGTCTTGATGTTGTTGATGAAAAGGTTTGATTCGGACGTTTTTGTGGCTTTGATGGTGGTGGTGGTGATGATATTGGTGTTGTGTCTTTTTTTGATAGTTGGTTCTTAAAAATTTTATTTGCATGCGTTTTTGATCTGTTGGAGATAATAACCGATATGTTTTATAAATTTTATTGTTAGTCTTATCATTTATCATACTAAATATTCTTTTCTATTGATTATTTACGACTAATCAGTAGGCTATGGTTTTCGATGCTCGAACATTCGATCTTTGAGTACACCTAGATTTGCTTTTATTAATATTATAAATCAATTACTGAAAAATTGTGGAAAGTTGATGGCGAAATTTGGTATTGTGTTCATTTGGGATTGAATCTTTGGTTCTCATACCTATGCTTTTATTCAAACATTTTTCATATGTATAATTTAATTTTGCACATGCTCATGCATTCCTCTTAATCTAAACAGAATCTTATAGAAATCATGCTTTAATAATGACAAGTTGACATGCGATGAGTTTTGATGAGGTAAGTTTAGAGATGGTCGCAAGAACTTTTAAAATGTTGCTTTGAAATAGTAAGAGCTATCGAGATCTATTCCAGATCTATTCAATTGTATAGAGTAGATTTCTATATGTACTATGTATTTAAATGTAATGTTTCTGATTGTATGTTGTATAATGTTTGTGTAAATGTTTGAATTGAAATGTGTAGTGTCAGTTTTAAGATTTAGAAGCCAATTAGAGTTTGCCAAGGAGCATACAGCATTCAGATGAAATTTAGAAGTTTTGCATATTTTAGAAATTATTCTTCGACTTTGCATAAAACTCATGCTCCAAGCTATAATCATAATAAATTATAACATAAATTGAGCAATACTTGTCGTACGCTTTAGTCAATTACTCAATCATTGTAATTAACAATCAAATATGTGGACGAGGGAAATACCTTAAAGATTTTGTTGTTGATGTAGTGGTTCGTGTTGTCGTTTTTGTTGTGGATGATAAAGGTTTTCTTGTTGTTGTGGATGGAATTGTTGTTCTCTTAATAAATTGTGTTGTACTTTTTAAAGTTGTTATTGGTTTTGTGGTTGTTGTTTTTGAAGTAGAAACCGAGGTCGATTTTTGATTTAGAGATTTCGTACTTTGACTTTTCGTTGTTTGACTTTTTGTACTGTGACTGTTTGTACTTGAATCAGTTCTGAACTTAAGTTTCTTAGTTGGTTCTAGATTATTGGTAGTTTCTAGTAGACCAACGAATCGTGGAGTAGTACTTCCCCTTACATTAGTGCTTGGAGCGAACGTAGTAAATCGGGAGGGTTTTTGTGGTTGATTCATCAAGTAAAAATCAGGCGTTTCAGCAAATTCACCCGATGTCGCATAGTTGTAGTCGGCATCCAGTGGATTGCTAAATAATGGAGTCTCTTCTGTTAAAGTACTGTAGTAATCCCGATTATCATTGGCGGCCTGTAAAGTTGGTGGACGTGGTGATGTCGGAGCGATAGGTCGTACATCGAGTGTTTGAATAGTAACGTGATCCTCATGCCTGTGATGTAGTTTTGGTTTGTTCGATATGAATAAAATAAGTTGTCATAATATTTCTTTATTAAAAATATTGATGCTGGGTTGGGGTTTGTGTGATTAGTGTATGGATTTGTGCTCCAGTGGATGTAAAAAAGTGTAGTGTGTATTGTGTATTGTGTAATTTGTTGATTGAATATGCATATTTTTGTAGTTTTACATTAAAGCTCTGCAACAGATGCTTTGTAACGCGCATGGGAACACACATTAGCCAAAACTAGATCAATCCATATAATTGGGCACAGAAAATGGGTGGTGTGGGGTCAATGTGAACACATTCAGATGTAATATAACTGAGTTAGAGCTATGTTAACAAAATGCTGTGGTTATATATTCAAGTGATTTACTTATGATTTACAATAGTTCAATAGCCTCATGTGGTTGTTATGATGTCAAGACCATTTAAACATCACTACTTACCGCGTTGGCGAACGTGTTGGTTGATCGTAGCATTATCCTGTTCGATCTATTTGGGAAAAATAAGAAAATCAGAATTTTATCAGAACCAGTCTTTTTTATTGCTCCTAATATGTTCAATGTTTTCATAATTAAAAAATCTATAAAGAAATCACAATTTAAGAGATGATTACTTGTACTACAGTCTTATATAATTTAAGTTCCTTTATTGTACTCTAAACTTTAAGTACTTCTTTTGTTACATTTAGATTTTCCAGCATAAAGTTCTTACGCTTGCCGAGACTTCTTCTAAATACTTACAATAAATATGATAACAATTAAATGAAGCACATATTGCTTAAAAAAAAAAAATAATTCTTACTTTTTATACTCTTCTTACAGTGAATGGTTTGTCACAAAGGTTGTAACGCACAGATAGAGACATCGGATGCCCCATAAAGTATATATATTCTTGCCCAACTTGACAAGACGAGTTGATTTAGCCATATCCGTTTGTCCATCAGTATGTATGCAAACTAGTTCCTCACTTTGGAGCTAGAGAGATGAAATTTTGACGAACTTTTCTTTTCACCAGAGGCTGGAACTTGTCGGAATTGGACGAATCGGACTACTAGGAAGGGTACCTCCGAATACCCAAAACCCAAAGTCAAATGTACTTAATAGAAAATTTTTTTGGTTTTTATATTATTGAACTGAAATCTGAATAGTATAAGTGTCTGACCCTTATTCACCAACCATGTAAACCTAAGATCACTGGATTGTATAGGCCCCATACACCCCCGGGTGCAAACTCATGTTCTTCCTAGAAAAACGTTTTTGGTTTTTATTTAATCAAACTGACGTTATAAGTAAAGACCCATATCCACCAACCATGTATTGTAAATTTTAAAAACCTAGGATTACTGGATATTTGTATGGGAGCTAACAAATATTTCAGTCTCAATGTTGATACGCAGTATGAACACTAACGTACCTTAAACCATAATGTTATAAAATTCTTTATTAATTTAGATGACTGGATCTTATATTTCGCTCATGAGACTTTTTTAATGCAGTGAAGCATTGATTAAACTATGTGTAATGGCAGACTTTTGTATGGTATTCGACAAGTATCGTCTTCTAGTTGATTTACAAACTACTTATGTTTTCTAACCTGCAGAAAAATATGTTAACCTTGGTACAAATTTTCATTAAATACTATACAATAAATTTAGATGAACGAAAGTCATAAGGTGGAGCAGACCTAGGAAAAATCATAAGGAGAACCAGTCTCTTCTTTTTAAATCTGAGTATATACATACACTCATAGCCATTGGTTAGACGCACCAAATTTTCAAACATAAGGGTCTAGTTAAAAACAGCCATGTATAATTTATACATGTCACTTATCATAATTGGAACATTGATCGGAATAACTATTGCCCAAATTTTTTGTGATTCGAACGTATAAAACTCTTCTTTCAAAATATTTCGAGCAAGCACGTGAACTTTTAGTTGATCATTGGGGTAGACCAAAAAACGTTTTAATTGAGACGGCTCTGATGGATACCAATACTCATTTCAAGATTTGCGAAAAGGAGAAGTTTATTTAAGGGGGAGCGATTACGTTTAACGATGGACATAATTTTTGTTGTGCAAAGAATAAATAGAGTTCGTTTTAAATTACCATAACCTTTTTTGACCATTTTAATGGGTTTTCCAACAGGATAATGCTTCTATTCATAATGCTCGAGTGGTACAATCGTTCATTTCAAGGCAAAACGTTCAGGTAATGAATTGGCCACCATACTCTCTAGACCTAAACTTAATTGAAAATGTGTGGTGCTGGCTATCTCACCAAGTTTTTGAAGGAAGGAGGAAGGCAGTACGAAAATTAGAAGTCATTAACGGCAGCAATTAAACTCGCCTGGAGTGTGATTACATAGGACTACCTAAATACCCTGTACTCCTCTATGAAAGACAGAATATTCGGAGTCATGTGACAAATAGGTGGCAGCACTCAATATTAAATAAAATATTTAATTTTATTTAAACTAATTAAAATGCTTAAATGTCCTTTTTAAAAGTATAACCAAAACAGACAGTTCCATTAGTGCGTCTATTCATTTGACAAACGGAAAATGCCTTATTTTAACTACTTTAAAAGGAAACTTGAAAAAAAATTATGTTTTTATTACTATTATTATTTTTTTGTTTTTGTTAATAAACGTGTAAGAGCAACAAATAAATAGAACTTGTGCATAATTACTTTTTAAAAATTGTATCTCGTATAAAAGGTACTCTGGCATGTGCCAGAAACCTCTTTCAATCCCATTTCAATCTAATTCCAATTCTCTGTGCGCCAGAAATCTCTCTCGATGGTTTTGAAATGTCTGACTTTTATAAATGCGGTTCGGTTAAATTCTCTCTTATTTGAAATTATATATAAACAAAAAAAAAAAAACATCAACAACTTTATTGTTTTCGTCGGTAATCTGCATTTAAGGAATTCAACATTTGAGTTGTTGTAAGTATAAATTTGCATTTTAAATGGAATCTCTTTAGTATTTTAGCAAATGAACCAAGTAACCAAAGACAACGACTGCAAATGATGCCAACCTGCTCGCATTTAAGTTTTAACAGTTTCGAAGATTATATTTGTCTTTTCAATTAATTCAATTCAATTAATTAATATGTTAAAATAAACTATAAATATTAATAATAAAGCTGTTATGCTTTAAATTTGTTTTAAAAATGCGTAGAACGTGATTAGTTTAATTAAAATTTTTAATAATCTCATTGGTGAAATTTGACATGTTTGCAATTTGTGTTCACATTCCGGAAAATTTCACTTCAAATTTGTGTACAGAGAAGCGTTATTTTAGACACAAATATATTATATTTACATTTAAAATCGTCTTTTATTGCCCAAGTCCTCTATAATTCTTCAAATCGGATATTGTTTCATATTCGAGTGAAACAACGTTACTAGCAAATTCACAAAAGTTTTTCGAGTGCAAAATAAAGTTTACCGGGTCAGCTAGTATTAAAATATAAATCCAAGCAGGTTAGCACATCCAACATTTGATTGATTTTTGGTTGTTTTTGCGTTGTGCAAACGAGATTTGTCTAAAATGCAAATTTATGCTTAAAATTCTTGAAATGCAGAATACCGAAAAAAGTAATAAGCTAAAGTTGTTCGTACTTTTTTTTATTAATAACTTTAGATAAGGGTTATTTTAACAAAATCGCTACAAAAAAATTAGGCGATTTCAAATCCATCTAAAGGGATTTTGGGCACACTGCGATTTGCAATTGGGTTGGAATTGGGTTGTTAGCGATTTCTGGCACATGGCCGAATATCATTTCAGTTTTTGAGATAGAAATCTGAAATCTCTCACGGTATATTAAAAGAAGACTTTGCCTGAAGTTAATGAAGGTTGGAGAAGTAGTTAAGGTAACTCACCTGTGCTATTAAATCGTCATCATAGTCTGTATTGTAAACCAAAGTTTGTTGATTATCATTGTTGTTATAAATTGGTCGCTGTTGTTGTTGTTGTTGTTGTTGTTGTGGTGCCGGAGTGGTTAATATCTCCAATGGACGATAAGTCGATTGTTGTTGCTGACGTAAAGGAGCCTGATATTGTTGCTGCTGTTGCTGTTGTTGTCGTTGTTGCTGTTGCTGGTACTCAATGTCCCTATACAAATCAATATCGTCGTCATAAACAGAATAATAAGAATCAAAGGGACTTTGCTGAGATTGTGCCTGCCGTTGTTGTTGTTGTGATAGTTGCTGATGTTGTTGTTGTTGTTGTTGGAAAGGTGAAGGTTGTTGGACATGTGATGATGACTCATAGCCCGTTTGATGATTATATGTTGATGCATTATAGTAGTTACGGTTTTGCTCAACGAGAACTTTGCTTGGCCTTGATGGCTGTACAAAGATGTTAGCGGCCGTTGGCGCCAATGAAGATGGAGATGAAGACTCGACTCTAATAGTTGTTGTTGTTGGCATTTCGTATTTATTGGTAGTATCAGCAAGCAATTGGTGGTAATGGTTTTTTGGAAGTAGTACATATACATACATATGTGTATATTTGTTTTTTGTGGGATGGCGCAGGTTATTTACACAATTACACAATTTTTTTAATTTGTAAGTTTATGCAATGAGAATATTTTTTTTGTTTTATGAATTTCAATATATACAAAAGAAAGAAGTAATTTTTTTTATAGTAAGTAGGTTAAATTTTATTTGGGGTTTAGTAGTGCCATATTTCTAAATGAGAAATGTATAGAACAGAATTAGTAACGAGGGTGTAAGTCAGTAGATAAGTGTGAGACAAAGAGATAATTAGTAAAATTGTTTGTTAAGTTCACCAGTCCGAGATTTTAGTCAAAGTACATATGTATAACATCTCTGTACAAGTTTATCGTTTCCGGTATCGGTATCGGTATCGGTATCGGCAGTGTTTGTTAAGAGTAAGTAAAGAAACATAATTTCACAAACGTATATGTACGTGTGTGTATATGTATATATATATATATACAGAGGACATTGTATAGATCTTTAAGATCGTGTAAATCGTGTAGAGTGGCGGCAAAGCTATTGACTAACGACAGCGATTTTCAATGGATTTCATCTGTGGAATTATTCATTAATTGTTTGTTTTTTGCTCTACCTGTGTCTGTCCGTACTCGTATTGATTGAATTCAACTGATGTCCGTCCAAGGCATCTGATGATGATGAGGCAACACCGGAAGATAAATAACTTTGTTCTTTAAGGCGAATGTTTTGTACGAAGCCAGTTGACTTGTTGCTGCTTGCATCGTTTGAAAGTTCGACACTTTGTTGTTTTAAAACCTGACCCTTTGAATTAGTAATTGGTACTTTGTTATGACCACGTTGTATCGGCCGTTGTGGTCGCTTAGTGTAGCGTGGTCGCAAGGTTGATGTAGTTGATGTCGCTGTGAAGTCAGGTTTCAATGAAGAGGTCAGCGAGGGCTTTAAAGTTGAACGTATTAGCGTTGATGTTGTAGTCTCTTGGATTGTTGGTAAACGTTGTTTAAGTTCTTGAAAGAAATCTGTTGGGAAGTTAATAAACGAAGGGATTTGATTTCTATTATTGTTAACGCCAGGTTTAAATCCATTGCCATCGCTTGATTGATGAAACTGTTGAAAATTGGCGCTGAAAAATGGCCGCCTTGTTGTCGTCGCTTTAAAATAACCTGTTTGGAAGGCTGGTTTCGGTTTCTTGGTGATCTGAGGAAATGGAGTAGTTGGTGTTGGTGGCACAAGGTGTGGACGTGGAGGTGGCATAGTTTCCGACATGGGCATGTAAGGTGGCATTTGTGAGGGGGGACTTATGTTGTCATCGTTGTCATTTCCTTGTTCTTCATCTTCACTATAGTCCTCTTCATAATACTCATCCTCGGCTGTGGAAGTTGTGGGCGGCTTAACGGTCGTTGAGGGACTTTGACTATGACTTGGAATGCTTTTGATAAAGCTCTCATAGCCCTTGGTACGACTAGTAGTGGGTTTCTGCACCGCTTGTGCTACCGTCGTACTAACCATTATTCTATAACGAGGACGTGCTGTTGTAGCTGGACTGCTACTTGTTGTCGGTCGTGTAGAAGTAATAAATATAGGCTTCTTGTTATCAACAATTGGTGTGCTGATTGGTATATGGTTATCGCTCATCTGTTTGAAGTACTTGATCATATTCATGACTGTTGGATTGAAACTAGCGATATCGCTTGCTTTAAGATTGGACATGAATTGGCTAATATTGAATTGAAAGTTGGTAAGTGGTTGTGCTGTGGTCGTGACTGGCGTTGTAACTAAGGTTTTAGTGAAAGTCTGATATGATTCGGGTATGGTTGAGTTACTGGCATAGGTAATACCCTCCGGAAAATGTGAAAAATCATGAGAAGGCACATGTTTTATTATGACCGGCTTACTGTAAGCCAAGTTCGGAGGTGGCACTATGTTAATATTTGGTGTAGCATCCACAATAGGTAGTGCCTTAGTTGTACCCTCGTACTGTTCAGTTTTCGTTGTACTGAAGACCCCTTTCATTTTTTGGTTTGCAATAATATTGTATTTAAAGTAATTACTCTCGGTCGGGCTAGTAGTCCCTGATTCTACAATGCTGAATTGTGATACTAATTTATTGGGATATGTGGGTGTAGTTTTTAAATCAAAACCTGTTTGTGTAGGATAATCATCATGCTGTTTCTGTTCTTGTGTTTGCGGCTTATTATTGTAGAAACCACCCATTGTACTAAATTGTGTAAAATGTCCATTGGGTGTGACTTTTTGTGGTAGCTTCTGATGTTGATAGTGGGAGTCATATGAGGATGCTGGTGCTGTTGTGGTTGCATCTCGTTCTAAGGGTTGATTTTCTAAATGAAAGTATGAAAAGTTCTCGGCTTGAATTTTCTTGCGACGATCTTTGAGATCCTTCAACTGTGCTATTAGATATGGTAATATTTCGGCTGTATTCTGATTATAAGCACTGTAATGAGGAGGTGCCGCCGTAGATGTCGTTGTGGCAAAATAGTTCCCAGCAATAGGTCTAAAATCGTCTTCTATAGGTGGAGGAGGCAATGACAGGTTATAACCTGTATAAACAACTTTCGGCTTTTGATGATTGGCATAACTTTGAGCTTGGGATTGTAGATAATTTTGATAACCCGGACTTAAGTGATTATAGTTATTGCTCGGTGGCGTAAGATATGGATTGTATGTACCAAAAGCATACGAAGCTGTTTGTTGATTTTGTTGCAACTGTTGCTTATAGGGATTGGAGTCGATCGATCGATAATTATGTCCAACTGGTTGCAATTGCCAACGTGAGCGTCCATGCACCAAAGGACGCAATTGACGTGGTGCCCGTTTCGATTCGCCAGCAACAATATCAATATTAGACGTTACCATTTTTCCTTCTCCTAATTCTTCTTCTCCTTCTCCTTCCTCTTTTATATTTTCTTCGTCCATTGGTTCCTCATCCACATAATCAAAGTCTTCAAGAAGTTCTTTATCGGTATCAAAGGCATTTTTATATTGACGTTCAGCTAGATCCTTATGTGTTTGACTAGATCCTGATGGAATTGGGAAGTCAGGTACAAGCAATAAATCGCGTATTTCATGTTCAAAATCAAGTTGTTCCTTTGAATTATTGTATGAGTCGGTCACATTATTCAAGGTAATTGTTGTGCTTTCAGCATCTAATACTTCACTCGAGGTGTTCGAGTTATTGACTGCAGTGCTGGTAGAAATTGTCGTTATAACGTCTGTTGTTGTCTCATAATCCTTAGCTAATGTGCGTAGATCTCGTTTAAGACGTTGTCTATGAGTCGCCTCAACATTGTCGTCAGTGTCATTTTCTTCAAGTCTATTGTGCAATAGTTCAATTTTCAAAGACTTTTTGCTGATTTTGTACAGATTTATAGTTTGGTCGTCGTCGTTATCATTGTTTATTTATAGTTTATGTGGTTTTGAAGTAGGCAGTACGTAAAGTCGATAGTGCAGATGCAGATATATTTATGAGAAAATTTTTCATTTACGATGATTTTTTGCAGAATAATTTTTGAAAATATAGCAAAAGTATAAAAAAAATAGTAAATGAAATAAATAAAGATCAAGAAGCAGTAGATGAGTCTAAGTTCAAGCAAATAATTTATGATTATGAAATAGAATTTTGGATTTTAAAAGGGCATAGATAACACTTACCTGTATTGAGTTCCAAAAGCGAACGAACCAATTTTTCCATGATTAGGTATAGCGTTGATACTGGCCTGATGTATAATGCCATCTCGATCACGTTGCACTTGACTGACTGTACTTGGTTGGCCGCGATAAACGCGCTGTTGCCGGTCGCTTTCCTCCTCTTCAACGGGTGGCAGCGTTTCATGAGCATCTGCGTAGAGCTGCAAAATTTAAAAGAATCACAGAATGAATAGAGTGATTTTGCTATTTTCCTATTCGTTGCATACTTTTGCAATGTCCTCTTGTGAATCGAGCAACGGTTTTGGTTGCCCTCTTGATGTGATCACTGGATTCGGTGGCACTTTTAGCTCTGGTGGCGGTGGTATGTTCTGCACCTGAGCTTGTATTGCCTGCGATGGTTGACGATGGTATTGAGGTGGCACTGTTGGCAACTTCTGTGTTGCCGCTGCTGCTGCAGGTGCTTGTGTTCCCGCGGGGCTGCTAAAGGCCGAACCGAAACGAACACGGCTTGGAACATGTTGCTGATGCTGTTGCTGCTGTTGTTGCTGCTTAGTACGTGTGTCACGTAAATCGGATGATGTGGAAGCCGATGAGCCATTGTCCACCACTTCACATCCCACGTTACGTGGCCAGTCACAGGTCTGTAGCTCATGTGAGTACATCAGACCCCCAGTGCAACTCTCAAGTAGTGCACCACCAAACACACAGACATAATACTGCGAGCAATCAGTTGGATGTGGATAGTATCCAAACTCTTCGGGACAGTCGAAATTGGTACCACTCGAGCTACTTGGACTCTGTTTGACGTTTGTGCCGAAACTTCGGGAACTTGTAATGCGTGATGAGCGTTTTGTTTGTGCGTGAACTATAACAAGAAAGAATGCAAGTGATTCGATTTAAGTTTAATTTTTTTATATTGTATATTGTATAGTATAGTATGCTGTCAATAAATATCAATGAATATTGTTTTGAAAGGTCACCCTAGTGCGCTGCCATGAAAATATCTTAATACCTTTCTGCTCAAGATCTTGTTATGATTTTAACTATAAATTCTTGTTTGTTGTTCAATTCTACGCTTGACATTTATTTCTCCAATGTTGGTGTACATCATTTCAATGTTCTCTTCATAACAAATAATTCAATTCATTTGTTTCAGAGAATTATTACTGTCCATTTGAATATTTCAGGTGGTTTCACTTGACTGACTTTAACAGCTTGACTTAGTCTGTCAAAAAATCACCATCAATATTAATATCCTTTTAAATGACTTTCCACATTAGAGATTAATTTATGAAATCATAATTTTGGAATTATTCATTGAGTTAAAAAAACTGCAAGTAGGTAATCAGAACTGGCTGATTGTAATGAAACAAAAATTACTAGATTAAAAATGCGGTTCACATTAAAACATTTATTTACTTCACTCTTAACTAATAATTATCGACATCAATCGATGGGGAACTACATATTTTTTTATTTATAAAATGTTGCAGATAGCTTTTATTGGATTCCTTATATTTCTATCAACTCTTCTTTTTTGGAAATCAACCAATTACTTACTAACGATAAATTACAAGATTGGTATACATACATATATCCGAGAGATAAACAAGGAGAGGCTTATCCATGATGGAATGGGGTAAAACTATATCAAGGTGCTACTGGTGGAGAGAAGATTCTTTATACTGTAGTGTTGTACATTGAAGGTGAGCACTGAAAGTTCACTATTTGTTCTCTTCTGCAGTGAGTAGACGAAAATGTCGATGACGGATGAAAAATTATTGGTTGCGTGTGTAGCTGTGTTCTTCCAAATTAAAGCAAAAAAAAATCTAGTAAGAACGTTATCGTCGACTATGCCGGAGATGAAATACTCTTCACGGGATTTGTATGGGAGGTACCCCCTAGTGGTCCGATTCGAGTGGTTCCGACAAATCTACTGCATATGATAAAAATAAATGTTCATGCAAAATTTCAGCTCTCTAGCTCAAAAACTGAGCGACTAGTTTGCATACATACAGGCAAACAGACTCACAGACGGACATGGCTTAATCAATTCGTCTAATCGAGCTGATCAAGAATATAAATATATACTTTATATGGTTTTTTTTAGGATTCCGGACCCAAAAGGAACCCTATTGCAGAGACTTCGTTGTCCGTCCGTCCGTCCGTCTCCGGGTCATATCTCATAAACCGCAATAGCTAGAGAGTTGAAATTTTTACAGAAGGTGTAGTTCTATCAGGGCATCAGCAACAAATACAAAAACTAAAATTTTAAAACCATTTACATGGTTGGTGGCTATGCATCAGAAATTTATACTGTCGAAATTTCAATATGATTGGACCACTAGGGAGGGTACCTCTCATACAAACACCCATTAAAATTCTGGTTCTTATTAGAAAAACTTTTTTATTTTTTGTTTTATCGAACAAAAATTTAGAAACTATAAATTCTACATATAACGCTACTAATCTGTTGGAATCAGCCAAATCAGCCACCTAGGAGGGGTACCTCCCATACAAATCCACCATTAAAATTCATGTTCTAATTCGATAATTTTTTTTTTTTTTTTGGACTATTGAACTAAAATTTAGACACTATAAGTTTGTGATATAGGCACGGTCTTTTTTTTGCAATCAGTCAAATCAAGCTCCAATCTGGTACTCTCCATGTATGAGTCTGACTCGCACTTGGCCCATTTTATTTGTCTCCTTCTGTCTGTTACAAACTTCATGATAAATTTATAATACTATTCAATCCCATTAAGAGTATAAAAAAATTCATAAAAGTGAGCACTATATTTTTTCCTCTTTCAAACGTACTTACTTCGTGAAGGCGTAAATGAGACAGCATGGTAAAAGAGAGAACGATTATGGTCAAAAATATTTTTGATTTGATTTTCCTGTCACAATAAATTTTTAATTGGGTAATATTGGCTTTAGCATTTTGTAATCGGGCATCTTTTCCTCCAATTGAAAACGTTTCCTTGTAGGTACTGATTTTGATGTTGAGGTCATGTTCAATCAAATACGAGACAAGTTTTGTAAATATTAAAAAGAAAACAGTTTTAATATAGAATGCAGATGCTATCTTTTAAATAAGACTAAAGCACGGAAATCGGGTATTTTCTAATATTTTTTATAGATTGTTAGAAACTACGGCGAGAAAAAATCATTGGTAACAACGATCATTCGATGTTTTATGCGGAGTATTAAACTGAAAATATGAAAATTTTACGTTGTCATAATCGTTTGTAAGGAAGTGTTATTAATGATTGCATTTAAAGTGTGTTTACTATTGAAATTATACTGTACATTTTTTTCTGTAGATAAAAAAAAAAAAATAATTCATTGTTGAAACCTTAAAAGCTAAACCTTTTGAAATCTCCTCTCTGCTTGTGATTAGCTTTGATTGCCCACAAAATAACAAACAATGATGAACTTGTACAAAATTTGCCGAAAAAAATGGATAAAACCAATCACGCTTAGGTCATTATTTCAGCTAAAGAGCAACACTACCAACTGTTGCAAGTTTCATTTAGCTCCAAAATATACTATGCTATGTATGCACTCCACGATATAAGCTTTTGAGAAGTTAATGTACGTGCTGGTGATCATCATGATGGTGAGCATAATGATGATGCCGATGATGATGATGAAGCCAAACGGTTGCAACATACTGCATTTGCTACTAGTGGCAATAGCAGATGACGTTCAGATGCCAAAGCAAAAAAACCGATTTTTATTTTTATTTAAAGTTTTTTTTTTTTTTTTTTTTTTGAAACAGGTCAATGGTGGCAACAACATAGGCTCGCCATATAGTAAAATGTTCATATGTTGTTTGAAGTTGATCATGATGATGATGACGATGATGATGGTGATGGGGATGGAGGAGATTGTGGTGGTGCTGCTGCTGTAATTTTTGATTTGAACTTTTAATAGATTTTTTGTTTTTCATTTTGTGTTTTTTTTTTTTTTTTTTTTCTTTATACTCCCAAAGCTGTAGTCATTGTTTAAGTTTATTGCAGCAGTTTCTTCATTTGTTTTTTGTACTACTTTGTTTCAAGAATTTTCGTTGTGTTGTGGCAGACATTGGTTGCATGCAACATTTTCTAAAGTTGACCTTATCGTTACCAAATGCCAAATTATTGGATTTATTTTCCTCTTTGTATTTTCAGATGGAGAGATATTTGAAGTTTGTATTGAATTCTTAATTTTAAAGAATTTTTTGTTGGTTTTGTGTACGTCATTATGTATACGCCATCTTATTATGACAATATTTGCGAATTCATGCAATCAATTATACAAATAAAATATTAATAGAGTTCAAATAGAACAAAACACCCGCCACTACGTCAATTAGAATACCAAGAAAACAAAATACAAGAAATAAGTAGAAATATCTTAATAAAAGTATCTAAAGAACTCAATTCTTTAAGAACTTTAAACGTTATTTTTAGCGAGCGTGTGTGTTGGCATTAACTGAACTCCACTTTGCAAATGCGACACACGATTAACAATGCAAATCTTTGTCCATTCTGAAGTTCTGAAACCATAACACTGCACAACTTCGAGAATGCGCCTCGACTTGACTCGCCTTGGTACATAGGTACATACACCAAGGAACTTTTCCATTCAATTCGTCGTGACACTTGCCATTGTTGTTATATACAAATGTATAAAGGTATAGTATTATTGTTGTTATTGTGCTCGATTCCAAAAATGTTGAGTGTTGTGCGAGTTTTATGCCATGTCATGGGAATGGAAATTAGAGCATGACAAGTGAATACCAACAGAAGCGGTAGCAGAAGTTGAAGCTATGGTAGAAGAAACAACGCTTCTTGATTTGATTTGCTGATTTGCCTAAAGATGGGAAATCTGTGCTGCATTTGCACTGATGGCGATGATGTTGACGTTGGTGACCTAGAAATGTTATCTGTAAAGGTTTTTGTTTACTCGTTCGCTACTTTAAATATTTCTTTTTCTCTTATAATTTATAGTTTTCAGTTTTTTGTTAGGCTTTTAATTCTTGTCTTTATCTTTTCGTTTAGGTTTTCGTTTGCTTTGTTTTAAGTTTCAGTAAGAAAACGCTTGCGGTCGTCGTTTTTTATTGCTACAATGTTTTTGATTTTGATTTTGATTTCAAAGGTTATTGGCAGACCTTGGCTTCTAGTTTTTCTTTATGTTCGATTCTCGTTAATAGGCACAATTTGATTTGATTTCTGTTGAAAATTTGGTGATGTTTTATGCTCTCCTATTTTGACTGCAGGTGCAAGTTTGATGCTTAAGTCATTTGTTTGTATTTTGAGATGGTTTTTACTAGTTAGAGAAGAAATTTTCTTCCTTGTGCCATCATTTGTTTTGAGACATTGGTTTATTTCATTTTGCTTTTATTTGTCTCGTCTTTTTGGTGACGACCTTCGAACAAAAAATCACAGATAAAACAAATGTTTCACATAGTTAAACATGTTAAAGAAAAAACAAATATCAAATATCGTAAACTGAAATGACAAATTAATGTTACGAGCGTGTCAACTTTAGCACTTTGGCACATGAGTGGTGGCTCCTTTATTGCATCAGACAATCTTCTTTTGGCTCTTAGCCGCCAAACAATTGACTTAACATGTTTGCTAGCCCCGGGCATCATCCGACTGAACATACCTCATAAGACAAACTTTGGCGTATTGTTTTCTTTTGTATCGTTATATCTTTTTGTTTATTTTCGTTTTTTACGTAAAAGCGCAGCCAGTCTTCATAGCCAGTGTAAGTTGTAGTGAGAGAGAAAAATGAAAAAATAAAAGAAATTGAAATAACCACGGAGCATAGGCGGACCTGTTAGTGTGGCAAAGACCTTGTTTCAAGTTCATGGGTTGTAAAACATGATGCAATTTATTGCGTCGTTTAAGTGTTAATAAATAAGGAAGGTAGTCGAAGGCGGACAACTTTAAACATCTCATCACAATATTGACGGCCTAACTAAGTCATGAAAGGTTTTTAGTTTAGGATTTAACCAAATAAACAATTAATGTTGAAAAGTTATGCTTATTGCCAAATTAAAATTCATAATATCCTTGGAAAAATAGGGGATTTACAATATTATGATTTAAATTCAGTTTTAACAAGCGAAATTAGTTAATAACAACAACAAGATAAAGTTGTCGTTTCAATAATTGCTCACTCAAAACCAGTAACGTTTCATCTCTATTCATTTGTCGGGCCCAGTTTTAATCTCTCTTCATTCCACTTTGCCATTGACGATGATGATGTTGATGCTGTTGTTGATGTTGATATTTATTTGAAGCTGCTTCAGCATCGTGAGCGACACAAATTATTGATTTGAATGATTAAAGGTTTTTATGGTAAACTTGAGCACACGCCAAGAAAAATGTTATCCGAAAATTAAATCGATAATTCACGCTTTTGTGATTCAGTTTTATTCTTCTTCATTTATTTTATACCCTACATACCAGATACCGACAATCAATTAATTCAATTCAGAAATCATAATAAGATTTTGAAAAGTTTACATTCAAAAGAATAAATACTAATCGCGAACGCAAAACGCGCAAAATCTTTGATGTTGGCAAGAATGAACATTATTGAAGAATGTATATTTCAGTGCAGGGTTGTACTGAAAAATGTGCATGTGTCATGCTACAGCAATGCTGTCAAGTTTTGGGTCATTCTCTAGTTTGTTTTGGTGGTGCTTGTTCTATTTTTAGGGTTCCGAAAACAGAAATTTAGACACCATAAGTTTTTAATATAGGCGCGGTACATTTGTTGGAATCAGTCAAATCGAAACACTAGGGGGCGTATCTCCCATACAAACCCCAGTCTGGTATGGAACCCTCTGTGTACGAGTCTGACTCGCACTTGACTCATTTTTTTTTTTTTTTTTCTTTTTTGATGCCCACAACTGGTGATAGTAATAATGTTTGTTAATTTTTTGTTTTTTTGATTACTTACATACATTTCATACAATAATTATTATGCCATTTGCACATAGTTTGATAAAGTCGTGATTTATAATGATTTTGATACATAGAAGCATGCATTAGACGAACCTTACAGAGGTAATCGTCGTAATGAAACTAATTGTTCTAGCCAGTTTCGTCTTTCTATTTCAGTTGGAGTTACCCTATTACATTGTATTTCTTAAAAATAAACCAAACTATTCATAAAGATACACAATCTGTCTAAGCAGATCCATTAAAATACCCAAAAATTCAACATTTGGCGTTATTATTTCATATACTAAGTTGCTCTAAAATAGACAATAAAATTTCTATATGGTCATGATGGGTTTTGATGGAACTAAAGATAAAGTTATTGATTTGTTTTGTTTTGTTGGACAGAGTATACTCGCATCGACATCCATTTGTGATAAAATGTAACCAAAAGTCTTGAGTGAATAAAGTAAATTTGAATATTGACCAGCAACATTCGATTGAATGTTTTCGATTTTACCAAAAAATAATAATTTTCTATATTCCAATGCATTAACATGTTATTGTCTTGTGGTCATTCAAATTATTGCTAGTAAAATCTGAAACTATTGTAGTTGAAATTAAAAAAAAAAATCGGGTACTTGTTTTTTTGTTTCGAATAAGGTGAATAGAAATAAAAGCTCATTATAATTGGATGCAAGTACAATTCTATTGAGACCTCCGAACAAATCGAAAAAATAATAAATAAATGAAAAATATTAGCAAGCCACAAACAAAACTGCCTTATGAAATAAGCAACCCAATAGAGCAATTTTACCTTTTTATGAATTTCTTGTTTATTTCTACACTGAACTATTATGTACAATATTTAAATGCACCAATAGGTTTGATTGCAACGAATTGATTTGAATTTGAAACCAAATTTGATTGCAAATGTTTTTGGTTTTTCTTCTTAAGTAATCAAAATGTTGAAACATTGGAATGGATTTTCCTATGATTATTTCTTGTGGCCTTAGAGGGCAATCAAATTTTATTGAATTCTTACCGCTGAATACCTTCTTTGAGAGCACACAGGGATTGGGTTACATAATTTAGAAAATTAATTTCGTAAGTTTTATTTATAATTTTTTTTTTTTTTTGTTTGGACTTAATTTTAATAATCTTATACCCCGATTGACATAGTATTTTTTTACGGTTTTGAGAATATAAAATGAAATAAATAATATTTCTGCATTCAGTAAATCTAAAATATTAAATCTATTCTCTTCGTAATAAAAAAAAATTCATTTACGACCAAAATCCAATCTTTTGGAATTTTATTAACTCGTTCCGCCGATCTGAAATTGTGATTAATTTGTCTAACATCAAGTTTTAGTAATAAATAGGGCCTTCTTACTAGGGCCAGAAGTTTCCTACCAAAGAAAAACAAACTGTTTTGGAAAGAATATCTTTATTTCTATTCATAGCCTCCTTGTAGCTGGAAATAATTTGCCCAGCGATAGTTTAAAGCTACGATACCCTCTTTTTAGTGAGAATGATCAAGCTCATTAAAATAGCAAGTTTGAAAACAGAAAATAAGTTTGGAAAGAGAATATAATACGAGAACAACAAATCTGGCAAATAGGTTGCGTGAACAAGCAATTCATATTTTAACTCGCTGGTTATATACTTCGAAACCTGATGAAACAGTCTATTCCATCTTTTGAGCCAATTTTCCGCTTTCATCCCATGAAATGATGGGCCCATGTTTCATTCATGATTATGAATTGTGAATGATTTAAGTTTGATTTTAAAAGATTCAAATTGTACTTTGTTTATTTTCGAATTCTTATTTACAAAAATTACCGATTTTGAATTACACGGTTACCTCAAGAACGTATCCACCATGAAAAACGGAGGATAGGTGTTCACTTATTTGGTCAAATGATGATCGTTTTTTATAAGAATAATATATTATTACTAAATACCCGGGAAGATGTTGTACTGCCTCTCTTTTATAAAAACAAAAAGTAGATACTGCAGTGGATCATATGTCCGACCTGTATCTTGAATAATTTCCGCATTATTGTTTCTATGCAATATTCTAATATGTTGATGTTCAAATTTTATTTATATAAATTACGAGATCCAACAGAAGCCATCAGCCCTTCAGAAAAACATGCTTTTACATTTTATTGGGCATTGGTTTCATCTCTCGGTAGCGTCCCTCATTACAAGCTCCCAAAGTCGTGCAACCAGGAAATATTTGTAAGAAGTGGAAAAAAGTTTTATCAAATAGAAAGTTCTCGACGACAGTCTCAATCATTGTTTTAAATCACATAATGTAAAGGCCAACAATTATAAGAAATGATGTTGGGTGTGGTGTGGAAATAGAATCAGAATGTGAATAATATATTATTTCTTAAACTAATAACTTTCTTTTATTTCAAATAATTTAAGCTCAAAAATCTCATGCTCATGGCCTTTTCTCCAGTTTAATGGCAATATGTAATAGTAACTTATTAACCATAATATTGTACGATCAGGTAAAATTTTCAGTTTCAGTTCAGTTATTATATAACAGAGGAACTGTGTTATTTTAAGTATTAACCATTTGATGTATTTGCATTCATCGCAGGTTTTCGATAAACCACTTTGTTTTTTACTTCGAAAAGCTTCCATTAAGAAAGTAACCGTGTTATTATAAAAACCAACAACAGGAAGCAGTCAGATTAATGCCTGATGGCTATTGCAGGTTAGTATTTCTTTGAAAATTATAACATAGGCTAATTGTTTTAACGAGTGAAAATAGCTTACTATATTTTTATAATTTAGTATATTTTTGAGTACTTAACTCGCATAAAAAATTAACATTGTTTCTTTTGTAGCAAATTTTTAGCTCCGGTTGACATTGGACAACAATCACTCGTTGCTATTATGTCAATTTTAATTGAAATTAGCAGATTATTAACAGGGGTTTCAGTGGGTTTTTGGTTCTTATTGTACCCAAGTTCGTTATTGCTTGGCATAGGTAATGTATTTATAAATAGATTTTGCTCTTAAGTCTGTATAATATAAAATTATAATGTTGTATAAATTTGACGCCCTCATTCTGTTGAAGTTGGCAATCAAATTTGGTTTTTATTGTGGGGAATTTCATTAAAATTCTGCCGTTGCTGATTTTATTCGTCTGGCGCAAAAAGACAGTCAATGAACTTTAATATTTAATTTTTTTTTTTTTTTGTTTTTTGATTTTTATACCTTTCCTATACCTATATGTTAGTGTAAATGGAATTACCACTTTATTGTTTGTTTGCTTAATCTATTATTATTATTTATTTATATATTTACCCATACATCCGTCGGATTTAACTCCTTTAATTTTAGAGATATGGAGCCAAGTGACTTAATATTTCCAGGCAATGTTTTAGTCAGCCGATTTCCATCGATTAATACAAATGTTATATGCCCTAAAACTTTTTTAACTTCTACAAATTATAACAAACATATTTCAAATTCGATATGACAAAATAAAAGTAACAACAACATTGTTTCAGTTCGATCCAATATTCTGTATGATTATGTAACTTAGACGTGGTAGCCGATATTAATACCAGCACACCTCGGCCATAAGATTCCTAGGGTTATGTCTCAGCCAAAAGATTCCATTTTATGATTGTGAACCATCCCAAACGGTGAAGAAACCTTTAGAGGCAGCTGACGTATTTGCATTTTAATATACATTAATACTTTAAAGTTGCGATACAAATTTTACATATGGCAACAAGTTCGTTTAGTCCTTGACTTCATCAGTTAAGGATTTGAAATTAATCAGGAAAGTTATAGTTTGTTTATTTTTATTTTCTTTTTATAATTTTTCTTTGATGAAAATAAAGATCTGTCTTGGGATTTGTTAAAATTAAGAGTTTTGCTTGTTTTTTTTTTTTTTTTTATAAAAAATTGGCGACCACGTTTAGTTTTTAATTTATGGATTTTTTGCTGTTTCATATTTTCGCTTTGAAATCAAAAACATTTTGGCAAATACGAGTACAAACCAATTTCCGCCTCACCAAATGAATTAAAATGAAATGTCTACCCACACATTTTATTTTAAATTTTTTTTTTTTTTTTTTTTTTGGTTTCTTTATAAAAGTATAAAGTTACATTCAAAGAGACCTGGAACAATAGCAACCACAAACAATGAAAAACATTATGTTAACCATTATATTGCACTTTTGACCAACACGACGAGCACGTCACACCACTTTTGGTTAAATTTCAGTGTTTGGTCGAGTTTTTACTTACTTAAAAATACAGTAGATTCGCGATAATGTAAACTAATTAAAACTACTTTTACAATTTTTCCATATTGATTGATAATGCATTTTTTGACTAAATATTTTTTTCAACAAAATACAGTCGACCTAAAAAAGGGTTTGTTGTATTGTTGCTTCTTCTTATTTTTGAAAATGATAGAAATAGTAAATTTCTAATCATTTTTGTTTATCTAAGGCTAATACAAATCCAAATATAAACATGCTTCACTAGTTTCGGTAACAGCTGCTCTTAATCACATTTATATTCTTCTATGTTGTAATTACCAGAACTTAATGCATCCTCATTCCAGTCGTCCAGTGCTTAGTCTTCCTATTGACAATTTCTCACCTGAATTGAGCATTGTGTTCTTTATTAATCCATATTAGTCACTCTTCGGAAATTCAAATATTTTTAATGCTTTTCTAGTTCTAGGTCCTCCGCCCTATGAATTGTTAACACTATTTTCAGTTTATAACTGCGTATTGACATTGTGACAGTGTTCACCATGCCGCGAGTCTACTGTAATACAATATTTTTCCTCTTCTTGATTTCCGCTTAGCACATTCACTTTTATTATTAAATATAATTGTTGTTATTGTTGTTACAACAATACAAAGAAGGAAAGATTAGCTTCAAATTACTTTCCCTTAGTTGAACAATTATCATTATAATTGGGCGTAGATGAATTGTTAATGCGCTGTCGACACAACAAGAAGAAAGGTTGGCCCGTTGGTCGGTGAGGTTGGTTTATAATGCGATGCAATGCAATGCCACGCGGCATGCGTCAATCATTGAGTTGCATCAACATGATGTATGGGCAGAGGCAGAAGCAGAGGCATGAGCGCAATAAATTATGGCTGAAAGAGTGGCCTTGCCGCTAACGTCAAAGCTGCCGACGGTCGCAACGGGTGTATCACTGGGTGGTCGGGTCGGTCCCCTTATTGAACCAAATAATGGGCGTGTTCTCTACCACAATAATAATTGATTGAGCGAGTGAGTGAGTGAGCGAACATTTAGTAAGCATTTTCCAACATTTGGTGATTAGTGATTAGATGGAACATGTACATACATGTCTGTAATATTTATGTAAATAAGTTCAAAACGTATACAAAACAAATTGTGGTATATGTGTCAAGGTTCGTTGATTGTTTGTGCTAGTTTGTCTAGCGGCTGATCCATATAGTTATTATAAGTATGGATACTGCAACTCATTTATCTAAATCAATTTTGATTTGAATTCAATGCGCACATTCCAAACGTACAAATTATGTAATTAACACAACGCCATTTAACAAAGTCTTGAAATTTCGCATATTTACATATTGTTCAGATATTTTTGTGCAACAATAAAATCTAGTTACGTGCCAAAAGACTCGCACATTTCCATACTATAATATATCGTTTGTAAACACTTACATACATAGATTCAATAATAAATCGATGCTACCACCTAATGCAAATGGAACTCATTAGCCGGAGAAGTACGTAAGTAGCTTAGCCTTTGATAATAATATTCAACACATGCATTCGGAATTGTCATTAACATCATCAATTGGCATTGTCAATTGCAACTTTGTTAAGTTCATTTTCTTTTTGTTACTTGCATACTTGTTTCATTTACTTTTATGTGCTTATTGGAGCTCTTCAATTGGAGCGTACACAACCAACAGATTGGACAAACGAACGAATGAGCAAATAAATGAAGGAAAAAATTTCTGCTCCACTAAACTACAAAAGGTATTACGTAATTTATATATAAAGGCAATAAGCCGCAACTCACCGCAACTTAACAAAAACGAAACATTAAAATGCAACAAACTTCGACTTATTTTCTATTATTTTTGTAATGGTATTTTTTATTTATTTATTTTTTTTTTTTTTCATTTACCTTCAATGAATATGGCACAATATGATTTGATATTTGTGCAGTATCTATAATACTTCCGGCGTTTTCAATCAGTTCGGTATCTTTTGTATTACAAAAACCAGTTCATTGAAAGTGTCAAATATTTTTACGTATTTGGGCAAATATAAATGGAGTAATAAATTCAATATTTCTAAATTTGTTCTGATTTTCCTTAAATGACAATTTGTTTGCAATTTTTGGTGCACTCAAACAACCAAAAACTTAAGCAACGAATTACTAAATTTTTACTAAAGGATATAATTACATGTAAACTAAAAAACAATAATTATGCAATTTTATATAAGAAGAAATGAACACAATTGTCCCGTGCCAAATTTAAAGAAACAGTTTTTCTTTTGAACAACACCAGACATATCGACAGACAGATAGACAGACGCTTATTGGCAACTATAATTTATCTATCTTTCACAGTTCACACATTTACAAATACACACAAAGATACAATTGTAAATTACTATGGTTTTGAATGATGTTTAAAGTATCGCAACTTGACAACGTGTAAATAGAAAGAAAAAGATATAAAAATTACGAAAAGAAAAGACAGAAAAACACTAATGCAAATTGGTAATTCAAAGTAATGATAGAAAATGTTGCGAAAAGAAAACAGGAGAGATCCCAAAAATCCATAAGCTACGGTTCTGCTAAAGATTGAACAATTTCCACATAAATAAAAAAAGGATAAATACATTTGGAAAATGTTACAATACAAAAATTATTTTGAATGGGAATTTGAATAAACTATTTGTTAAGTGCAAATGTGAATTTTGTAATCGTTGGCAAAATAATTAAAAACTTTTCAACTAGAAATGTTCTTATCTTTTTGTAATGATTCGACTTTCATTTCTGTCAAATATTTGGATTTAGGGATCTAATTTACAATATATTATTTTACATTACAATCTCGAAAATGATTGGCATGTACCGTTAAATAATATTGTATATATTTCATAATTAATAAAATTTATTTTTATATCGCACTCCCGCAGGAAAAGTGTCACAACTCAAAGAATATCATTTCTAGAAAACCGAATTTAAATCAATTTATTAAAAAATTGGCTAACTACCTAACCTATTGAAGAAATATTCTCTTCTTACACAGAGTAATTTACATGACATTTTTACATAATAAAAAACATGATATACATATAGTATAACGAATAATTTTACATTATGAAAAAAAACGTGTTTTTTGAGTTGTTTCACGTTTCTTGCGGGTGTGCGATATACTTATTTGAAAAATTGTATAAATATCACTTGAGATTTGAGAAAGTTGACCATTTTATATTTAATTATATATATTTCAGTAATTAAAAAATGGGCCAAGTGCGAATCAGTCTCGTACACGAAGGGTTCCGTACCAGATTGGAGTTTGATTTGACTGATTCCAAAAAATATACCGCGCCTATATCAGAAACTTATAGTATCTAAATTCCAGTTCAATAGTTCAAACAACAAAAAAGTTTTTCGAATACAAACCTGAATTTTAATGGGGGTTTGTATGGGAGGTACCCTCCCTAGTAATCCGATCTACAGCCACCAACCTTCTAAATTTCAAGATCGTGGAATTACTGGATCGTATAGCTGCCATACGAACCAAAAGGTTTCTTGTACGGGGACCCCTTCAAATTTTTCAAAAAATTTAGTTTTAGTATTTGTTGCTGATGCCGGGATAGAATTACACCTTCTGTACAAATTTCAACTCTCTAGGTATTACGGTTTATGAGACATGACAAGAGGACGGACGGACAACGAAGACTCTGCAATAGGATTCCTTTTGGTACCCTTTGGGTCCGGAACCCTAAAAATGTAGGTAAAAACATATGATTGATTATTATTGAATATGTTGAAATATTTAATTAATTTGCTCAGTTTATTCATACTAAAGAAACAATTTCATGAATTCCTTGGTTACAAGAAATATCACAAAGTGATAATACTATTCACACTATGTCAGAAGGGTATAGAAAGTATGTAAACACAAACTCCGGAACGAATTTGCGCAATCTTTTACCATTCATATTTCGGTAATGAAAAGCACACAATAATTATATGCGTTGCATATTATATTTAATGATGATGTTTGATGGCTTTTAATAAGGTTGTTTTCGTTAATTTAGCGTAGCATAAAGATCTGGTCTCATTTAAATGGATACATTTTCCAACATTTCCTTCTAATGCTTAGCGAATGGAATTAAGACATAAGCAAGTAATTTGGACATTAAAAAGGCGGACTAAAATCAAAAAAAAAAATTGAGAAAAAATGGTAAAAGAAAGAAATTGATCTGTAAATACACAAAGAAATCATGTTGTAAAGTTACAAAATATTGTTCCAGTGATGATGACTTCATACAATTTTTTTTTTTTTTTTGTTTTTAATCACTTACATTACAATCTTACATTTTTACATATTGATATATCTTTATAGCAAGGCTATGACTATATATTACTATATATTATTTCAATCAAAACGAAATAAATTAGTGAAATTTTTAAATTAAAAATTACATTTGAATGAATCAAAACTTCAAAACTAATCAATTAAAACAAGAAAATTTGTCATACTCATCACGCACCACTAGAAAACGATTTTGTCTACGCTGCTGTGATTGAACATAAAGAGTCAGTACACAATACTGCATTTCCGACCAAAGTATTCGTATGGGAGCTTTGCGATTCAGTAGGCCTAGGGTTTTTCTAATCAGAACTTGTCTTGAAATGAGGAGTTTGTATGGGAAGTAACCCCCTTAGTAGTCCGATTCGCCTGTCTCCGACAAATGTTCAGCGTCTTGTGAAAAGAAACCTTTGTGCAGCTCTCTAGCTCAAAAATGAGCGGCTAGTTTGCATATATACAGACGGACATGGCTTCATCAACTTGTCTCGTCAAGCTGATCAAGAATGTACTTGTATTTACTTTATGGTGTCTCTGATATTTCTAATGTCCTCTTCTCTGGTACAAACTTCACGACAAACTTATCATACTATTACTGCGAAATTTTTAGTGTTTTATACAAACATCTCTCTGAACATAACACTCTAATTCCCTAGAGGGTAGAATGTTTTTCACTTTCGAGTATAATTTGTGAACCAGGTTATCCTTTATAAATTGATACTTGGCTACTACATAAATGAAGGAAAAAAACACCAACCTTCATCTTTTTGGAGCTAGAACTTGATAGTACATTCGGGTATGAAGTTTGACCAATGTCCGTGTAAGGTCCTACTGGTGGTCAGTAGTCCACGGATTATGAACTAAGGCTCTTATGGGAGTATCATGGTGGCTGTGGTTTGATACTCAAATGCGGGTTTTAACACGACGTGCACTTGCGTTTTACAACCAAGTGGTGTGATCTAGCCACCTGTAGAGGTGGGCCTCTCTCAGCACCAAGGAGAGCGTCATATGACTAAAATAGGTATGACTCTAATTTGGTACTTACGAATATACACACAATGGGATGTTTCTCAATCCACGTGCTTCACAAAAAACAAATCAATATTCACTGCGTACAGAGTATATACAAATATATCCGAAAATCATACTGAATGTCAATATAAATGGACGAGAGTCTTCTGCTTCTAATTTAGCTAAACAAGTAGTACGACACCAAGATAAGAAATAAGTACATTGTATTTCTTTTCTCAAATTGTAAATTATGTTTTCTTTATTTCTTTGATCGATCAATTGAAGCTCATTAGCGGCATAAAATCAGATTTCAATTGAATACAGCCTCCTTTTGAGGAAGCAATTAGCGTTAAGATTTTGCGCCATTTTACCAATTTTGGTATTTACTTTTCTCATTTGTTGTTGGATGGCGTTGGCGGTACTTTGGGCATACACCAAATGCGTCTGATACATACCCATAACAAACTATAAGATTTTTCTCGCCAATGGCAGATTTCAATGGATATTTGGTCTCTTCGGCGAACATCAATCAATCAAAATTTCCTATGTTTAGATATATTATTGTATATTGATTGTAATCAGCAAGCCACGGAATCAATGAATTCAACGAAAAAATGAATGAAGAAATGCAAAGAAAACATAATTCAATATAAAAATTAATAATAAATGCAATTAAGCAATGAAAATCAGAATTCGTTGATGTTTTATAATATTTTATTATTGAATTGAGAAATAAATCAAGTAGCAAAATATAATTTGGTATAAGTACATAAATTAACACCTGCAACATCAAACCGGTAATAATAAAATATGTTTATTGAAAGAATAGGCTTCCGTGAATTTAATTTACGAGGATAGTCCCAGAAGTACCCGACCTGATAATGAAAAATTGGCTCATGGCGTCAGTTTCTTGAGATGCACGTCGAATAATATTTTATTGATTATCCTTAGAAAGGCAAAAACATTCACTAGCGTTTAACTACTGCAATCAGCAAAAAAAAATTCCCATTTAGCGAAAATTAAATTTTTGTTTTTAAAGATAATGCATAAGTTCACACATCGGCTATCGCGTTGGCAACATTCAACGAGTTAAAGTTCAAATTGCTTTCTCACGCACCCTATTTGCCTTCGAATTATTTTCTGTTTCCAAACTTAAAGAAATGGCTCGGCGATAAAAAAAAAGTTGCCATCAACGAAGATTAACCATGCAGTCTGCAATTCATGGATTGTTTCAGGAGCTCGAAATAGAGACATTTTTCAAATTTTCTTGTGTTTTCTTTGATAGGTCGGATACTTCTGGGACTATCCTCGTATATTTAATGCAAATAAAATGAAATCATATCTTTATTTGTATATTTTTGTGAAAAACCTTATAAATATTCAATTTTCAAATGCAAACTAACACATTTTGTTGTCAAAATTTAACGATGCAATAAATTCGTAATAAAAATGCTGTCTATTTGTCTTTTCCGAAAAAAAAATCACATAAGCATCTATTGACTTGATCAAAAAAGAGAGTCTTTTGGTATCTTATTGCTTCCGTTTTTATAGTTTATTTTTACACTTTAAAGTATTATTTATTTGACAGTTTTATTTGATTATCGTATTGTTGTTTGTTTTATTGTAATAAATAGTTGACCATTTGACTATCAAATTATTCGCTCTTTTAATGTTGAATGACTTGAAGATGAAATGATTTCATTTAAATTGTTTTTTTTTTTTTGTTTTTTTTTTGTGTCTTCTCTCTGTATTCAATTCAAATGGAACCATGTGATACAAGCGGAAAAGATCACAGGAATAAATATATGTTATTTATTTTATTTACTATAGTAACTGATTGATCTTGAATTTTATTAAAAAAAAAAAATATTGTCAATTTTGTATTGGCGTTCAACAACTATGTCTGTTTTTGTGCCTATAAAAGTCCATTCACGGGAAGCAGTTGAACTTTGCTTCAACCTGAAGAAAAGTGCAGCAGAAAGTCATCGACTGCTGTGTGAGGTTTACGGGGACCACAGTCCATCAATTTCAACCTGCGAGTGCTGGTTCCGACGTTTCAAAAATGGTTATTTGACGGTGCGAATCAACGAGCCGTTTCATTGCGGTTGGAAGCCTTTAGTATGGACCAGAATGTCGGAAACTGGTTGCTTCATGAACACAAACCAAGGGATATCGAAAGGCGTGTCATTACTTCCGGCATGCTCCCTCAACGGTACAAAGAAATGTCGTTTTTACATCGTATCATAACCTGCGATAAAAAAATGGACACATTACGATCCAAAACGCAAAAAGGCGTATTTAAGCGCGGCGAACTCGGAGCATTGACGCCATTGCCAAATATCCATGGCACCAAAGTTATGATCAGCATTTGGTGGGAACAGAAAGAAATCGTGTACTACGAGCTTCTTAAAAGTGGCCAGACGATCGGCGGAGCTTTTTATAAACAACAACTGATACGATAGAAGAGTTCGAATGTGACAAAACGGCAGAAATGGGCAACCAGACATGAGCCATTAATTCTTCACTATGACAATCATCGGTCGCATGTCGCAAACGTGGTCAAAACCCATCTCGATGGTAAGTTCTAACCCACCCGCCTAACAGTCCAGACCTTGCACCATCAGACTACCATTTGTTCCATTCCCTTAAGGGAATACGCTTCACTTCAGTTGAAGGTATCAAAAATTGACTTGATGCTTTCTTGGCCTCCAATGGCGAACAGTTTTATTGGCGCGGAATCCATGCATTGCCAGAAAAGTGAGGAAAAATCAAAGCTACAATTACTTCAATTTCATTTACATTTCTATTGCTTATAAATTTTAGTAGAATCTTATCGCAGATAGATACGAGTATCTATTGTGCTCATCTTTTTAATTAACTGATTGAATATTTATCATCGCCATACTATTATGGCTTTTGTAAACTAGATACTCTTAAAGAAATTTGCATGTATTATATTGCCAATTAGCACCACACCACATAAATTTTGAACTGTAAATTAAAGGATCAGATCTATGAAATACTGAGAGGCTTAGGCTCGATCTTTCCTCTTTAAACCACTTCTTCCTAATAATTTTAAGTACTACACAATTTGAGTTGTACATAAATTTTTCGGAAACTCAATAAATAGTGGTATTGAAATTTCTGGTTAACGAATTTACTATCGGTTTTACCTGTATGCTCGGAAATCGATAACAACATCAGAAGTAAATAATCACTAGACGCGTTGAATTGACAGTGTCCACATTGACTTGATTATTTTCTAGTCGGTGACAAAATAAATTGTTGTCGAAAACATTTGTTCAATAATTTTGCTTAACTTAACTCAACTTTGCATGAAGTGAATTCACTTGACTTGACTTCAATTGACATAACTTCAATTGAATTGAATTGTGTAAAGAAAGAGTTTTTTATTAGCTGCTGACGCAATCGACATTATTTGCATGTTTAACTTGCATTTAGATCAAATTAATATCGCCTATGATCTCAATCGCAACGGATGTGAGTAATTAACATCTGAAATTCAAGCAAGACTGAGGAAAGAGGATATTGAGACAATGTTAGAAAAAATATCAAACAAATATCATAAGAAAACTATGATGACTTGATGACATGTAAAAATTAACTAAATACTAAATAACAACAACCAATTTCACTAAAACCTAATTATTGGTTATTGTAAAAGGAGAAACAAACAAAAAAAAAAAAAAAATTTAAAAAATCAGACATAATAATTTATTAAACAATTCAATTAAAAATATTAGTTTCTTAGGTTTATGTAATTTTTAATTAACTGGTAATTTAATGACAATCAAAATTGTTGCCAATATAAAAAAAACAAAAATATCTTAACAATAAGCTATTAACAACATAAACTAAAAGCAATAACAATGACTAAAACAACATTATCAGTTGTAAAAAAAAGTAATGGCCACGACTTTAAATTGAAAATAAAGAAAAAAAAAAAAAAACGCTCAGTAGAGCTACTTATTGTACAAGTATAGATATGCAAAAACAATCACACATTGCAACGCAGTTCATTAAGTAACAACTTAAACAACAACCACGTGAAGGAATAGACATTTACCCGCATAAAAAATTATTGAACTCATTATTATTTTTTATTGTCAGTTTCAAAAAATCTCAACAAATGTCGACTCCATCACAACATCACAATAACAAAAAAACAAACAAAATCATAGGCCGAAATCTGATTTGATTTAAGTAATTAAAAATGGAATTTATGTATTTAATACTCTTAACGTAAATAAGTATTTGCCACTTGAATCTATTGAAAGATAAAAGATTAAAAGATTTGTATAATTGGTTCATTTATAGCGACTCTTTTTGTGTTTCAGTTAGGACAGCTTTACGAATTAAACAATCAGGCATCATCGTTAAGTTAATCCAAGCACCAGCAACACAAATCCCGCATGCGATTTTTTTTGGTTTTTTTTTTTTATTATTGTTTGAATGTTAAAGCCTACTGTAAGGTGACTAAGTGAGTAAGGAAGTGAGCATAAGCGATTTATTTTTGTGACTGATTAATTGAAAGCCAGTGAAAAGTCAAATTCAAAAGTTTCAAAAAAAAACAAAAAATAAATAAGGTCAAAATTATTATTAAGCGCGACGGCGGCATATCTATGGGACCTTACAGAACCAAAAAGCTAGACTTTTGAAGTGGGTGTCCAATACATTGCAACATAAGGTAATGTGTTCAATGATTTTGGTGTTAGATTTGGGGTCGCTTGTGATATTGTCAATTCCATTGAGAGCCGCGTGTATTTTGAGTCGCGTTTGTTGTTTCAGTCTTTCGTTTTGAAGTTAAATTTCGTTGGGTTGAGGGAGTTAAGATTGAGTTTGTGTTTCCATTTTACAAGAAAAAATATTTACTTTCATTCAAAATAATGTCTCTGACGTTGCTCTGTTGATCTCGATCGTTGACGTCGTTATTGTTGTTGATGTTGACGTTAGTGTGGAATGGGCTTTTGTTTGTATTATGCCGACATCCAAGTCAAAGTGACATTTAATAGCAACCCATTTATGTTTGCTGTTGTTACCACTGTCACTACTCGTTACACGAACGCCACCACTTACAATAACAGCCACAACATGTCAACATGACAATTGTATCATTCGTTCAGCAGTTTTGGATGATGACAACACTTTGACGCTTCATTTGTTCAACATTTTTCAACGGATTAATAGATTAAATGACTTCTATATCTTGTTATTGTCAAATAGGATTTTATAACTTAATTATGCTTAAACAATTTAAAAACCCGAAATCAAGTTGAAATATTTAATATTCAATAAAGCAAATACATATGCATAATGTACAATATTTTAGTTTTGGTTTCATTAAAGTCCTAATAAACTCCTCATATGTTGTGCATTCTGATTTTATTTCATTGAAAATACTTTTATTTTGACAGAAATAAGGTTTTGAATAATTAGGTTATCTGGCAAAGCAATAAAAAGGAACAGTATCTCTCCTTCTAACTTTCATATTACATATCATTCATTATTTATTTAGACAATTGCATTGGTAAATTGATTTAAATATTTATTTAGGTAATAACAAAGACAAAACTATTGCAATAGTAACATTCAGAGAGAGAGAGAGAGAGAGGGAGAGAAAAAATCACTGAAATCTTTAGCCTTGTAATACAGACAGAGGCAATATATTACAAAAAATATCCAAGTTTTCTTTCTACGCTTTGCTAATCTCAACTTAAAATACCCTTATACTAAATTGTGAAGAGCATAAAAAACTGGGTGTGTGCGGGTCATTTAAATGCCTGCTGCATTATTAGATCTAAGGCTATCGTTCGAAGCGAATAAAAAAATATGTGGTGCTACAAAAATTGCCGGAAATATAACTCAATTCATGTGATTTTTTCTTTAAGTTAATATTGGTTTTTAGTAGTCCACTTTTGGCCTGTAACACGAACTATCATCTAAGTTTGGTACTGTGTAGGTTGTTTATTGAAAAGAATGGGGTCTACTGGGGGATCCCAATTATTAAGTTTAATTCAGAAATTTTCGATTTTACATTTTATTACTTAAGTATATAGAAAAATGGTAACTGTGTCTCTAAGAAATGATTTTCTATATTTAAAAATATGAAATCTACGCCTCTGTGTTTCATGTAAGACACCTGCCAACATGCATTTGGTTAGTTTACTTCTACTTGATTTGTTTTAAGTGCAACATAATGTAATTCACTCCACAATTTATATTTCTGTTGTTGTTATTATGAAACTTTTCCCAGCTGATCGTAATCCAGAGTTTGTAGAAGTATTTTTATGATGATAATGATGTTATTTGTTGCTGTTATAGTGAATCAACTTTTTTAAATTCATAAAATGAAAATTTAGACAATGCGTGGAGTGTGGCCATGCTTGTTGAATGAAGAGAGTTTTTTTCTTTAAAGAAATCAAGACACAATAAATCAGAGAGGCAAACAATTGAGTGTGTTAAACTATCAAAGGCATATTGCAAAAAAGTTTGCCACAATTTGTGGCGCGTGTACTACGACTGCTTATAATCCTATCAAACTGCTGTTCGTTCATATGCTACTGTGGTGCACATTCAAGTATTGGAACAACCATGAATGTTTCTTGTTTCTACAACAATCTATAAATAATGGACCATAAATTCATAAAATACACTTATTTTCGGACAATGTACTTGCTACCAGTTCAAATTGTTTGCCTCCTATCTGGCTGTCTGTCTATCTGTCTGTCTGTCTGTCTGTCTGTCTATCTATCTGTCTGTCTTTATGAATGCATGCATATACATACATATTTGTTAGTATAGCACCGGCATCTGTCTGGCCAATGTCCCTTGCAGTATGGTGGCTGGAGTCGAGGCGATGATGATAAACACCACTAAAGATACTCGTAATAATTTACACAAGAATTTTTTCATCAGTTTCAATGGTGGCTGTTATTATTGTCCTTGTTTATGTAGCCAACACAAAGTATTTGTATCTACTGCTCTCATTCACCTGATGTTATGCGAAATATTTATCAGCTCTGACCAAGCGACAAACTCATAGATTTCGTAATACTTTGGAACATATTATAATATTTTTTGCTATATTTTATACTCACTTGGTATAGAGTGTAAATTTTTGAGCGTTGCAAATTGCCAAGTTATATTTCTATTTCTCAACTTTTTTTTCTCGATTATCTTGATTAATATTAGTAGTTTTCATATTTGTACATATCTAAATTCTATGAATGAATGGCAATGTTGTTTCGCCATTATTGGAAATGGATTAATTTAGAAATACAAATGTAGTTGAATCTCTTGAAGAAGATAAATTGATATATTTATATCGAATAAATCAACTTATAACTAAAAAAATAAATATTAAGTATTAGAATTTTCTTAAAAATAAAGTCATGTAACTCTAACTAAATACTATACTGGTATAATTAAAGTACACTTTAAACACTATAGCTGAAGTACCACAATCTGAGCAATTAAAACAAATCTATAAATAACAAAATCAGAATACATAATAATAAGAACTTCCCGTGTTCGTCACGGGTTCACCCAATAATGGTAGCCCAAGAACAACTCTTGTTTCACGAGCAGCAACAAAATCATAGAAAAAGATGGATATAAAATTGATTTACCAGTTTATTCTACTTTTGGCAAATTAAATTTACATTTTTGATTGTTTAGTGAAATTAATAAAATTTTTGATCCACAAATCACAAACTTTATCGGCAAAGTATGTTTTATTTTAAAACCAGAATTTTGATTGGGGGCTTGTATCGGAGGATCAATTTATACAAATTGAAATTCACCAAAATCATCATCAGCTGTTTAGTGTTGGCGCGCACCAAAAAATGTCGTAGAGGAAGGCTGTCAAAAATCATCTAAAAAGTAGGCAGCACTGCTACAAATGACCAGTATAATTCATTCTAAAAGTTGTGTCAATGTTGTTTCTTTTTTACAAATAACTTAAGGTAGGGTGCCGCATAAAACAGAAATGAACTGACTGAAAAATAAATAACAATTCTGGATATGTTTATGTTTGTGTTGTGGTTCTGTTTTCTAGGGTGTTGCCGCTTACAACAGGAACAGCAATAATCTTTTTTAATAATTTCTTTTTGCTCTTTTATGTTTTCTGGCCAAAACGCAACTAAAATAAAAAAATACATAAAATCTAAACAAACAAGTGTACGTGAATGACTAACTGAAGAAAAAAGTCAAAAGTACTTAAATCTGGTTCTGTTTCAATCACACTGAATTCTGTTTCAGTAGCTGACATCACTGTTTGCTCGATCTACTTCTATGCTGTTCTGCTTTCTGTCGCAAGTGTACTGAAATTGGATCTGTTTCTGTTCTATGGGTCACCCGGCTTTTAGACTCGACCACACAATTTTGTCATTTTGCCTGTGGTTTTTGTAGAATTAGACGCGAGTCTATAGTTTTGTCATATAAATATTGATTTTAACTCTTTGTAAATAGGTAATAAGTCTTATGTATTAAATTAAGACTAGGGTCATGTAGTAAGTAGATCATGTGAGTTCGAAATGGTTGAATTGGTGTAAATGTGAAAATAGAGTTTTGGTAGAATTGTTTAGATATAACTCCTACATCTGGAATTTAAATACATAGACTGGATTTTTCTTAATTGTTGCTGAATTTTTGAATGTTTGGTAGTTTTGTATGACCTCAACTTTAATTCACATTATTACTAATTTTTCCATAAAAATTTGAAGAAATGTTTGTCTTTCAGAGGCAAAGTGTAACTAATATAATTTCAATCTTCATGCTTGACCTGATCATCTCTCTCGTCATGGAAATATTTATTACAACATCTAACAACAATCAAAACGAATAACTCAGCAACTCATCAAATTTACATTAAACAAAAACATCTATCATCTAATGCAAGAGAAAATAATTTGCATATCAAGAAAGAAATGGTTGATTTATGACCTTTTATATGAAAGCAAACAAAAAATAAAAATTAAATAAATGCAAAGCGTAAAAGAATAAAGCGAAGCCAAGTTGAAATAGTATCTACAGCCAAAATAAAATGGAAAATAAGTTTAGCTAGTAAAATAAAAATGATATAATTTGGCGCGCAAGTGCAAAAAAACTGCAAATCAATTCGAATTTAAGCCGAACTGAAAAACTCCGCGAGTAACAAAAATGGATGAAAATTGGAAAAGAAAAGTGTAACGAAAATTGCCAGCAAAACAAGAGAGTTTAAAGTTTTATTTAAGCTGAGACTGAATGACTCTACTCAGTGTAGAGTAAAATCGAGTGGATTGAGTGGAAAAATTAAAAAATCATGAACAGGAAATATGCGAAAATGCATTTTGTCTGTTGTCTTTTTTCCTCTGTTTGTATCTTTTCGTCGTTGCATTCCACTCCACCACATTTGTGTAGATATTCGTGTTGTGTGTTGGTTGTTTCATTTGTTGCATTCAAAATATGCTCTAAGCGTATTTTGTTGTGTTACATAATAAGGCTCTGAGCCTGGTGCTCTTTCTTTTGAATTTAAGTCAAAGAATGCTCCAATTTTCAAAATGTAGCATGGTTGACTTGCTTTTCTTCTCCGGCACCTTGTCCTTCTCCATCTCCTTTAAGACGTTGTCTTGGTCTGCTCCCATAACATCAACTACTGCACAGTGAATGTTGTTTAGTTATTTTGAATGTGGTTCAGGGATCTTCTATCAAATATTGTCCAGCTTTATGGCTATGGCTGCACATGGCTATGTTGCAAGCAGACAGGCCAGTAAGTTGCATGTAGGTACAATACATAGTTTGTTACTATTGTAGTTAGTTCACTGATTGCTAGTGGCCTGTGTTGTTTGGATATGCAGACATCGAGTAAAGTGAATGCATTGCACTCGCTGCCATGCTTCCATTTTACAATAATTTCATTTCATCTGTTATCAAATGGCAGTTGGACGAGGATTGAATGTTGTTGCTAGTAGTATGCTTTTCATAAACTTTAAGCATATTTCTCTAGAGTGCAAAAGTCGATTACATGTTTGAGACAGCGGACAGATAGACAGACAGATATACTTGTTAATAACAGAGCTTGTGACTCTGAGCCAAGTTAGGTTTAAGTTTCGTGAAGCGTGTCAAACGATTTACGAGGGTTAATCCATATTTTGCTTATAGTAGACAAAATGTTATAGGAACTTACTATAAATTATGAAGCGACAAACCTTAATTAATATTTTCTCATGGCACAAGCCTTTATCTCTTTGGTCAAAAACTTGTTGAATGGGGCCATGTGTCCTCATCATGGCATAAAGTTGTTCAGCTGCTGTTGTCGTAATCGACATCGACGTCAAAAATGAATGCCATAAACATGCAACAAGGCGAGTCAACTTGCTTTAGTTTCATTTTCTTATTCCTTCCTAGATACATCATCGCCATCATCGTCATCATCATCATCGATGCCAACATATAAAAGTGACAACTAAAGTCAACCGCTTTTCTCAAAATATGTTTATTAACAAAATCAAAACGAATCTCAAAAGTAACGCAGTGAATTAATGAATGAACCAACGTTATACTCTTCCTTTCTTGATATTATTTTATAGAGAATTGTGAGACATTTGACAAAAATTTATATACTCTATTACCATCTATACTATACTTGTTTGTATCTAATTGTTGCATGCAGCAACATAGCAAAGTTTCTACTACTACAAGTGGCACATTAAAATTCAACGCATGGTGGTACCGCCGTCAAATTGCGTTTGTGGTTTTGTGCTATGATTGCTTTGATTTTGATTTTGTAGAGCAGTCGCACAGTCTGTATTTGTATGTGTGTGTTTGTGTGTGTATCTGATATCTGTATCTCCTTACGCCCGTCGACAAGATACAAAGTGTTGCATCTAGTACAACTTAAGAGTAGTTGACAAGCGAAAATGCGAAAATGAGTGGCAAACGTTCATTTGTTAGTTTGTTCGTTCGTTCACATGTTCGTTCATTGCTTCATTTTATTGGCAATATGACACTTGTGGCACATGATTTTTATCAAAATATGCAATTTTTGTAAAAATGTTAATTGGCAATTGGCAGCAACTTTCAAAAGTATACAAAATATTGAACACTCATACACACACACTCAGTCACATAGAGAAATAAACACAAGTTATTCAGTATATGTAACTCAACATGCAGAGGGATACGCATAGCCCACACGAGATTATCAATTCAATTTAATTTTACATATTATGTACGCAATGTAGCACGCTCAAGTGCCATTTTCTTTTCATTTTATAACAGTTTTATTTTATAACAGATTTATTTTTATTTTTTTTTGTAATTTTATATTGGTTAATTGTGAAACATTCTAAAAAATATATTTAGTATATTACATAATACAATCTTATGTATAGACTTCATACATATTACTTCTCTAGCATCGAGGCGCAGACTGTTCTGAAGGATGTCGAAACAAAAAATGAAAAGACTAAAAACTGAAAAAATTTATAGAAATCATTATTAATTTTTTACTAATTTTTTTTTAAATAATTTTTTTAAATTATATTTTATTTGCAATTTGAGGAGACTCTTATTACGTTTCTATCTTAATTTGATGATAAACTCTGAACGACAAAATAAGTACTGAAAACTGCAGCAGAAAACTTAAGACTTAAAACTTCAAAGAACCTAAAAGCAAGCAATGCACTGAGGCATAATATTGAAAATCTATAATTCACATATTCTATATTACTACTACGGAAGACTCAATGCAGTAGAAACACCCGCTTAATAGAATTACCCAATAGAGACTAAATCGTTCACAATAAGATAAAGAGAAGGCCAAAGTCTTTGAGGACCATTCATTAAAAATTCATTCAATTTAAATTGAAACAGTTTTCAAAACTCAGCTGAGTTTAACAGGGATACTTTCCGTCTCAATGGAAGAAATCAGTTTGTAATGGTTCCTACCAACGTTATTGTAGTGAGACATAGTCAGCCATCCCTCTCCTCCCGTTTCCGAGTTAAAGCTGATTCACACCTGGAAAATTATTTTGAAAACATTCAAGACTTGTTATCTACCTGGCAAATAAAATTCAATGAAAATAACTGCAAGCACTTTACATTTACAGTGTAACGTAAGACTAGTTCTCCAGTCTCTTTAAACGATGCTATAATTCTTCAAAAAAGGTCAATAAACGTCTCATCTGGAAGGACACATACGAATCTAAGAACACAAACGCAGTGAAGAACGGCATAACTATGTTTTGACTTTAGAATAGTCACTTTATGCATTCGTATGTCGTATTTGCAAATATGGACTTCCGTTGGTACTTAATGCATTATCTCACAACTCTTCTAATAGTGTTGTGTAGAACCAGAAGCCTTATATTTATTCACAAATTTTAATATTGTGTCTAAACAGAATTCATTCACAAAAATGCACGGATATCACTATTTGATCATTGATTTTCTTTTTTATAGAACTTTATTATATTTTTGGATTGATCCGGAGTAAAAGGATTTATGTTGACTAATAGTATCAAATGATGCATCAAAGGCGTGAAAATGTATTGCCATATGTCAACTTCTATTAGATATACCATACACAGATGGTAAGATATATACAATAGACAAATCAAATAGTACATGTGATAGTGATTAAAATACAAGTATTGTATGTTGCTAAGTCATCGAAATTTTATTGAATTAATTTTTTCACTACATTGTTTGTTACTCAGTTTATCTCAACATATTTTTCATCTCAATATAATGTTAATAATTGTAGAAATTTTGGGAGTTTGGAGGATGTTTTTTATTTCAGTTCCCAATACAAGTGGGTGGTGATTCAATGATTTTTTTTCGAAATTTGTATTACATCCGCATCCATTTCTCACAACTTACAATATAACACATAATCTTTTATATTGATTTATTGTTGGCATTTACCTTAGCATTAAGTGTTCCTAGTCTGTAGACTCCGATCTTCAATATATTGTATTTTGAATTATCAAAGGCTCAAGGGTCATTTTTTAATTAGAAATTATAAAACTTACTATAAACTTCCTTGATTCACTTGGACTACCACTACGTCCTTTGAACACATTTTAACGCTTACCTAAAAATAAAAAGGAAAAATAGAAAATTTTTGAAAATTTAAGTTTTACATTTTAAGTTTTATATGCTAAAATAATATTTGCATGATTTTATCATTATTCACACCAAACCCAATGAACCACAAAGCCAATTTCATTAGAATTTTTTTTTATTTTTTTTTTTACGAAAAATAAAACAAAAACTATATCAACAAAAATGATAAAAATCTATGACAATGCAAGCAGCACAAGTACCTTTGTATCTGATGCTGTTTTTTATTCAAACAAAGAAACACAGACAATCCAAAAATACCAATGGTGAATGTTGTTCAATGAAGTAAGGAGGTATAATAGTAACAACAGTAACAACAGCAACAAACCACAAAGAAAACAGTAAAACAACACAACAAAAAGCAACCAAAAAGTGGGCCAAACTGAGAATAGCATTGCATAAGAAGCATTTAACGACAGACCAACAGACAAATAGACAGACTGGCAACATAAAAGCAACAATCTCTGTGCAACAGTAGTTACCTGGCGGTGGTGATTGTCCACAGTTGTTATTCATAGTGTTGTTGTAGTTGTTGTTGTTGCTGTTGCTGTTGCTGTTACAATTCTGCAATGCAACTTCAAATGTCGTTGAAGTTATCGTCGTCGTCAACTGAAGTCAACCTCATCGAGTGGTGCAAAAAAACTCATATTGACCACGCCTGGTTTAAAATCGATCACTTTCGCTTCATCGTAAATTGTATTCACAATTGTTGTTGCTATTATTGGTGTGTTGTTGCTATAAGCATTGATGGAACTTCGTGTTGTGCATTCACAATGAGGTAAGTGTGCACAAGTTACCACAAAGCGACTAGAATCGAATCGAATCGAATCGAATTGAATTGAATTGCATCGTCGTAGCGAGGCGTATTCAACACCAAAACTTAAGCACCAATTGCGATTAGTTGGGATTTGGACATTGTATGGGGGCTCCCAAAGTAACAGCAACAGCAACAGCAACTATTGCTTATGAATGTTTGCAGTAATTGAAACGCGTGATTTACTCTATTAATACGAGTATAGATTGTTTATGTCGCAAATGTTTATTTGTTTGTTGTGATTTGCTTTAATTTCATATTTAGTTGAAGTTGTTGAGGTTGGTTCCTTCATTTCTAAACTTTGCTGCATTACTTACTAAATATGTATTAGTAAGCTACTGTTACTGTCCCACATTGTTGCAACATGTTGACAATTTGTTTTGTTTGTTTTACTATTTACTTATTTGTCTTTTGTATACCCCAATTGAGGATGAGGAGTACGAGGAGACCCAATATAAAGTCTCTTAAGTACGTTAATGTTTTACAAATTGTCCATTTAGCAATATTTATGTTTATGATAAATGATGGTAGCCGATATTTGAGGCTATTAATGGATTAATGGATTAATAAATCATAACAAATGTCAAAATGTAACAGTGACTTGGATTTACGGTAAGCAGACCAACAGCGCTACTAAAATTAATACCCTCATTACATTTAACAAGGATGAGGGGAATGTAAAATTTGTAGGAGGAATGAGTAATAGAATTAAATGAATATACATTAATTGACAAGTTTTCTTAATCTATCTTATCGGTGGTAACATACATAAGTATATGTAGAAAAATTCTTCAGATAGTGTTAACAAAGAATCATCTAAAGAATATTTATAATAGAAACACCCTTTACTGTGTTCCATATAGTAAATATTATATCAGAAATCATAGCAAATACAATATACTTATATTCATATTGCTAGATATATAGATACTTAGTATTAAAATAATTAAACACTAACAACTTATAAAAACACAAATAATATAATATAATACGTCATTATGAAAAAAGTTTTAATTCGTTTTGTCTCAATGATTGACCCTTTTAACAATTTACAAGCAGTCAGAAGATGCAACGATTACCACATTTTTATATTTTTTAACAAGATCTTTCCTAATTTTGATACACTAAGCAAACCTTTCCTTCCAAATGATAAGATTGGTATACTGGATATAAATCTTTTGCAGCGCAATGATTTATTCACGTCGTTCAGCTACTCGATATACAATATTATAGTTCATAACGAAAGTTCTGAGCTCTATTTTGCTATTTAACACATCCCCTTATCAGATCAATTATAATAACTTATTGATCTATTACTACTAAGACATTTCCGTTCTCATTGTCTGATTTGAAATCCTTTCGCCAATATTTAAGATTTGCATGTCATTGGCTGAAAATCTTTTATAATTAGCACTTTTTTACTAATTTATATATCGTTAACCAATCTATGAAGTACATTTCAATGGTAAAAGAAATAGCAGAAAAAATCTCATATTTACAGATTTCAATTGACATGAAACGAAAACGATTTGAATGTGAGTCGTAAAAAACCATTTAAATATTTGAATATTAAAACAATTATGATGGCTCTAACTACTACAACATCTAAAATAACAAGTACAATTATCTTACACCAACAATTTTGAACAGAGATATCAGTAGTTGTTAGAGTTTTGTTATTATAAGATACACTTGAAGATGGCACTGGCACTGAAATGATGCTGATGCCTCATAACAATGATTAACATGACGATGATGACGATGATGATGACAATAATGATGTTTATTATTACGAAGATGATGACTCTTAAATATTGAAAATGTCGACGACTGTCGCCCGTCTGTCCAAACATGTTTGTTTGTTTGTTTATTTGCTTGTATATTTGTATCTTTTTGCTTTTTGTTGGTGATGAACATTTAACAAACAATCATAGTATAATACATTGTTAAACCTCAACCGTGAAAATTGAGTTGATAATAGACGCTTTTAAATTACTAAGTATAACATCAACAAAAACCCTAAAAAGACTCTAAAAAAAAATGAATACGAAAAGTAAAAAATGGTTTGGTAAATAACAGTACATCGTATACCATACTCGTACACACATATGAATGTCTCAGCCTAGAGATACAATGATAGGCAACAGCAGCAGACTTTGCAGCAACAGCATCCGGCGAACGTTTAAGGTTGCATACTGACAATGTTTGGTACGAAAAATACTATCTAACATGTTTTTTCATCCACAACTTTTACTTTAAACAATAGTTCAAGATGCAGCAGCAGCAGCAATTGTTGAAGAAAACTTATTCCTCTTCAGTGGTGAAGATACCATACATATAAAGTGATGAATAGAGTCAACACCACTCAACATTCCATGATGTGTCAGGTCAAGGTGTTCGTTAGTTTCGATGACTGACAGACTTCTTTTTGGATGTTTGGGGCGTATTTTTTCTTGCTTTGTTTCAACTCAAAACTAATGACCGAAGGGCGGGGAACACTAAGCCAAGAAAACAACTATTATAACTACTTCGGAACAATAGCTACCATACTTTTGATCGCTTTGGCTGTTTTTATTGTTGGTGAAATTGATTTTTTTTCCTTTTTTTTTCGTATTTGTTTGTTGTGGTAGGCAAATGCATCTCTTTTGATATTTTTTTCCTTTTGGTTGATAGAGCCCTTGAGTTCAACTGTTGCTAATTTTAAGGCATTAAATGCAACTTTTGACCAGCAATTTATGGTTTGTCGGTTTTCACTCAATCTACCGCTCCGCTGACCCTATCAACAACTCAAATAGGAGTTAATTTATGGACATCAAGCGGACATTGGCCTTCGCTGATTAATACAATATGTATGCGTTTTCTTTTCTATTGGAATTTATCAAATCACAAGGAAAGAAATATTGTGTTGTAGATAATGTGAAGAGTATGCAAAAGTTAAGGAGGGAAATTTAAGGAATTGTGTAGAAAGAGGAATTTGATTTAACATTATAGAGGAAGATATGATATCCAAAAAATAAAAACATTTAAGAAAATAAACCAAATAGTATCTATTGTCGGACTGTCTATCTGTCCGACTTCCATTAAAAACTGGCTTCTTCTCTTAGTTTGTGTTCAAAGATATTGGACAATATCAAATGACAACATACACATAGGGTAATCTATTAATTTCGCATATTATTAACTGTTTCACTTATGTATGTCACTTTTGCTAAGCAAACTTACAAAAAAAAAAAAATAAAATTTTAGAGCAACCTGTAAAATATATTTCCTACTTTTTCATTTTAGTCAAGAGCAAAATATTAAGATTATTAAGTAATTTGGCTGTTAAGCAAAACGGTTTATGTGTCCGCCACGTGAATTTTAAAATGAAGAAACAACAATTTGGTAAGTAAATCCATTAAATATGCTTATGACCTATAACTATTTATTAATTTCTCAAAAAAACCATAAATTTTAAATGTAACTTGTGTGTTTATGTGGCTATTACTCACCAACCGAAGTTTATGGACTTAAAACCTCCAAACCAAAAAAAAAAAAAAAAAAAAAGGAATGAAATATAAAAGATACAAACTGTCACAATTTTACATAACAAGACAAAATCAAATGATAAGCATAAATAGAGAAGTGAACTACGTATGTATAAGTAAAAATGTAGGAAAGTAGTATCACTAGTGCACAAGGTGAATTATGTAGATCGATAGCCATAGGAGAAGCAAATCTTGTTCAACAACATCCATGTTGCATGAAAAATAAACTGAAAAATGTTGTTGATTTTACTTAAAAATTTAGTTCAAAAACAAAAGCAGTCAAACCAAAGTCTTGGCCAATTTAGTACGAAGTGAGTTTTAAGTAAAATAAACCAAACAAAACTAACTCAATACTATATGCGCCATATTTTGTAGTTTTACGACAATCATAATGATAATGAAGATGATGATGGTGGTGATGATAATCTTTGCGGTGTACATATTTCCGGCAAGGACCACATTAACATGGGGACAGACAACAACATGTGACCGACCACCACCACAAATTCATACATAGTAAAATGATGCCAGCACCCACCAAAAAACTCAACCATGAGGTTTCTGAAGCAACTGGCATATTCCAATATTTAATGCCTTTTGTTTCTTTGCTCGTGTGGTGGGCAATTCAATTCAGAGCATTTTACTCTGCTTATGGCATTTATCAAATTCATTTAAATGAAAAGTGAAAGGAAATTATTATTGCTCCACTGTACGAGTGTTTCTCGATATGTGAAAAACCATTTAAAATAAGATTGGGGCTGCTGTCGCATACAGTTTGACTGACTACCCGATAGACTGATAGATTGACAGACTGGCTGACTGACATCCATATTTGTGAGACACATGAATCGTTAAGTTGAGTTTAGTTGACGACTTCAAGTATTTGTAATAATTAAATTTTTGATAAGTATTTGCAAATAAAAAATTATGTGCTTTTTATTGTACTTCCAAAGAGAAGTAAGAAAATTTCAGATTCGAACGTGGTCAATCAACTGAAACAAAACTGATTTTATTGGCAAGTAGTTTTGCTATTTGCTATTTGATGTCTGATGAATTTTGTAATAATTTTTGTTACGCTTTACTTGTTAAAATTATTTCCAAAATATTGCATTTTGCTATTAATAATAATTATTTTTGCAAAAATGTTTCTCTCTCCATAAATGTAAAAGAGCGTGTTGCCAAAAATTAAAATGAAATTGTTCGTAGACACGCACATAGCCTTTACTAGACATAGTACAATATATAGTAATAGTAACATAGACGGCTAATAAATTTAATTAAAATATTCGAGCTTCTCCTTGTTGGACTTCCGTCCACCTGCGACTTTTAAATTGAAAATTCCGTCAACATGTTAACTGTGGCAAATACGCAATAAACGAAAGACTAAAGCTGCATTGAGTTTAGTTTAGTAGTTTAGTTGCATTCAGTTAAATTCAGTTTAGGTCGTTTGAGTTAAGTTGAGCTGGAGGAGTAGGAACACCCACGCGGATGCAGCATAATGATCATTATACTGCATCTGAATCTCAGTAAAGTCAGACAGAGGCAGAGGCAGAGACGGAGACAGAGACAATGGCGATGACGATGGCGGTAAGCAAATAAACCTTGTTCATTATTAAAGCACTCAAAGCAAATTGTCACAGTGATATTTTGTATTGTAGCATGATACAATAGAAGTGATTACGGGGGGAGTAGATCACACTTTATAGCACAATTTGTTGCTGCACATACACATATTGCAAGATAGAATATACGTACAATAAAATGTAAAAAGTTGGTGCGTAGGTTGTTCACCGACATTTTATGGGGCTCATCATAAATTTAGGCAGATGTCGACTTAGCCAGTTGAAGCTGCCGCTTCTGTATAATAGAGTCACGTCTGAATAATTGAGTAAAGAGCAAGGCACGCGGTCGCGTGAGTTATTGTCACCACGAAATAATGAATATACTTAGTAGTATCTCATTTGAATAAAACTGGAAATTATGACGGTGATAATTGCATTTACACATTTAATGTGACTTTTATGATGCAAATTTTTAAATGATTCATTTAACTAAAGGTTTTTTTTTTTTGTTTATTCAATTTATTTTTCGTCTTTTGGTTGTCTTTGTTATGAAGTACTTAGTTGGTAGCCTAAATTAACAATTGTTTGAAGAATATCACACAATTGTTAAAACATTAAATGATTTTACTGTGGCAAATTTAGAGGAAAAACACCAAACAAAATTTAAAAATTTCATACACAAGTTAATCATTCATAAAAAGTAGACCTACACTCATATAGAATTTGTCCTTCTCGCATGAGAAGTCAAGTACAAAGTACTAAAGTAGTGATAGTCCCATTAAATATTTTAATTCACGGATTAATTTTAAACCGAATTGTATTTTTCGTTCTTGAAATCAGAGTTAATAGAGTTTTGGAGAGAAAAAAACCGGTTGCGCTGAAAAATATCTCCGTCTTAGGTCATTTTGATTAGTTTATATTTGTGAATATTATATTGTATAAGACTATTTCAACTCTACTGGGTGCGCAAATTAATCTTCAGTGTAATTAAATATTTGTCGTTATATGTATTTGTAGCGCATTTAATACAAAATAATTTACCGACCTGTTTACCCAATGGCTAGGTAAGAATGGTGAAATTAATAAGAGGTTATACTTCTAATTGATTTTCAAGATTATTTCAAAGAAAATACGAGTGTATCCTGCATTTATCAATAGAACCAAATGTGTGTATTTTAATTCCACAGTTTTTTTTTATCATTTTTTTTCTGAGATCAATTCAACTTAAGTGTACAAATGTGTGCACTTACTCATATTTTACACTTGATATAGTACATAAATAAATTCAAATTGGAGTCATACTCGTATATAACTTTGATTCTATACTTTTATGTTAAATAAATGTTAATATATGGTAAACTTAACAAAAATTAATCAATTTGGTTAGAAAAATTTGGCAAACTGTCGATTGTTTAAATTTACCACTTCATATCCGCACACATCCTCGAAACGACTTTCCAAACTGTTAAACAAGCATTCAAGTGATAAAAGATCATCTCTCGCAAAGCGATTATCTCCAAGAAAAAAGTTACATAAAAATAGGAAATCCTTATCTTATTGCTTTCAACAACTGACTAAAGTAACAAATAACTTGGAACTAAGAATTTTGTTCTGCCCCAAGAAATGTCCGTCTTGGAAACAAGACCGCGACAAGAGTTTTTTTGCGCATATTTAGTACCTCAATTCAACAAATGTAGGCAAGTGTATTTTTTGTAAGAAACCATCTGGAAAAAATTCTTTAATCAGATTCATAAAGATTTGAATGCTAATAATTGTATGTCCTATACTTTAGAGAAACTGAATACAAAAACTTTATAAATATTCTAGGCCCCTAAGTTGATTTTATGTTTTACCAGGAATCATATTCCTTCTAATTCGAAAAGATTATTCAGACGACTTTTCTAAGTTACGTGCCCCGATTAATCCCAAGTAAAAATTTATGTATTCAAGATTTCACTATGAAATAGACAGTTAATTTTACGAATAAAGTTGGAAAAAAAAGTGATCATATTCTTATGTGAAAAGTGTAGTTTGTTTAGACTTTTGAACTGTAAGACTCAATTGGCCTTCAAATCTCCTCTTTACAATCGAAAACATGAAATACAACTAAAATAAAATTGGACTTTTTTGGTTTTCGAACTTATTTTAAAAACCCTTAAGTTTTCCGTAAGAAAACCAAAAGAAAAGAAATAAACGTGTGCAAGGTCATTCGCTTTGCTTTATCATGAGATTATTGTTTCAAAAAATAAATTTTCCCAAAACAAAGTGCACACCACTGAGAGACTTGATGGATGCTATTGTTAGCTACAATCTGGTGGCAAAGACTGGTATGGCAGTGCTGCCAGTGGGGGACACTAACCTGTAATCGAATGTGGTAGCAGCAGCAGCAGCAGCAACAATAATAATTTTGGCTCTTTTCGTTAGGCGTTGCCTTTAGTATATCTACATAAACTACACACGTATACTGTGATTCCGTCGTCATTGCCTCTGTGAATTTCCGCTTTTCACATTTTTACACTTCAATATAAATAATTACTTAATACTCATTTTGGTGGCTGCCAATTGACTTGACTTTGCTGCCAATTGCATGTAATTTGATTTTTTAATCAGCAATTTGGTTGTGGTTTACCCTGGCGTCGGTGTTATTTGGTTTTCACTTACTCACTCAATCGCTCAATCACTCACTTACTCATTCAATCATTCATTTATTCATTCATTCACTGATTTATTCATTCATTAGTTCAACTTGTTTGATGCGCCTTAAAGTCAAGCTGTTGTTATTAACCATGAATATGATGATGTTTTTTCATTTCGTGGTTGTATTTTCTTGTTTGCCTAACAAGCCTACAAAACCCAGAAAAAAAAAAAAGAAAAAAACCAAAATCGGAAAGAAACATTATTCAGTTGCAGATACTTACAATATTGTGTGTACTGACATGCACACATTTGTAATATCAGCCTGAGGCTTTAAGAGTGGAAGCAAAAGCAGAAGCATAGCATTAGTTGCACTCACTTTGAGGCGGACATTGGTATGTAGTACGAGTATTTCATTTTGATGTATTATTTGTTTGCATTTTTTTGACATTTGCAAATTTTATAAAAATGTTTCATTTAAATTAAAATGAACTGCTTTTAAATGTCTCAATTTGGCAACTATGGCTGCAGAGATGAATTTTGAAGCTTACAAAAGTTTGATGCCTTCAAATTTTAGACGGATAAAATTTAAGAAAACTAAAATTTATAATTGAAATTCGTTTGAATGTGCATTCAAATTGTAAAGTTCACATTAAATTAAAGATAATAATTTCGAATCCATCTCAAAACTTAAAATCCTAAAACATTTTACGACTTTGTCTATCAAATTAGGGTGGACGAGAATTTCGAACGAATATTTTTTGTGGAAAAGCATAATTGAATTTCTCTAAAATTTTTTTTTCAAAATCTCTTTCTTTTAATTTCTATATTTGATTTTTACTATATCAATTGTAAAATGCATATGTCAAGTTTCAATAATAAATCGTTCTAATTGCCTAATTATAATTAGTTTATTTAATTATTAATTATTAGTTTATTTTAATTTTTTTCTTTTTTTTTTTATTTGTATTTTAAAGTATTCAATTGAAGTTTTTTTTAGCAGGTAAATTGATTTTATCTCTTTTATCTTTAGAACTGGGAAATAGTAGATTGTTGAATGGTTTCATATTGAAATTTAAATTTACATTTCTTTATTGTTTGGTCCAACCTACAGTGACAATCATTTCTATATATTGTATAATGTATTTATGTAATTTATGAATAATTCCGAGTGGATGAATTAAAATTGAAGGAAGAATAGTTGGTCCAACACAAAAACAAACGAATTTGAAACTTCCGCATTCATAAATGAGCGGCTTCTGTATAGAAACTAAAACTTGTTTTATGATTATTTAGAGTACAGGAAAATTCGTGACTCTTTGGTGATTCTGCACATCAAACAAATGTAAAGTAAAGTAAAACATAATAAATAAATATAAGAAGCAGTATTACGAGTATCTTGTTGCTTACCGAAGTTGTTTACAAAAGAAATTGTTGCTCATTTCGAAATATAAAAGATGCGTGGGCCTTTACTCATACGTTTCCAAACTCTATCTAAATCAATCTTTCTGATAAAAAAAACAAATCTAAAGCGACATAAGTATCTTTACAAATGACTATGGCACGTTTTTAACATTTTCTTATTACGTATGTACATAAAACACATATTTCTGTTGTCTGTTGTCTGTTGTTGTTGAAATTTATAATTATTGCTGAAATTTTCGCATTAAAGAATTGTATCTTTTCATTTGCATTTCCATTGGCTTTGTTTCGTCATTTGGCAAAACACCTTCAAAGCGTTTCTTTGTTTTATGGATTGAATTCATGTAATTAACATTCCGCAGTCAAAGGGGGGAAAAACGCATTCAACGCATTTTTTGCCGCAAGTACAAAAATGAAAGAAATTTAAAATGCAAATTTTCGCACATTTTTTGTTGTTGGTGTTGCTTCTTGGCTACATTTTCTATTGTTGTTGCAACGCTTTGGCAAAACTCTTCGTTCAGCAACAATAGTAACAACAGCAAGTAAACCAAAAGATACAATTGTTGCAGCAATATCAACGTGCCAACAAAAACATACATACGAGTATGATTGTATATAGATGGATTCATATTGTCGTTGTTGCTGCTGCTGCTGCTGCTGTTGCTGCTGTTACAGTTACTGTTATTATTGGTTCACATGGGAGCGACATGCATAAATGCAACAAAAACACATTTTCAACACTAAAATCAGAGCAATGCTTGAACTCAAAGGCACTTTATTGTAGGATGGAGTGAGAGGTGGCAGATGACAAGTAGGAGGCTTGGAAATATGCACAAAAGAAGCCGTCATTGTTTACCATGTGTTGTTTTAACTGTTTGTTGTTATTATTATTTTCCAGTGACACGTAACATGAGTAACAAGTAACAAAATATTACAAAATTTAAATCTTTAACGTTTTTTGTTAACATTTTTATAATAAACTAAAATTTAGTTGTTAGAAAATGTATTAAAATTTTTTAATTAAATCAAAGGTTGGGTTAGGTACACATGGTAATCGGCATGAGAACCAGACCACTGGGTTCACATTAGGATATAATGCCACAGTTCTCTAGAAAACCCACGGAAATATTTAAGAAATCGTCTGTGAAGTTCTGTAAAAAAAAGTGTGAATAAAAATATGCTTCTCGATAGCGTTGGACAGGAGCAGTAATGTAACTCATTTTCACCTCGTCATCAGTCAAAAAGGTAGTGTGTTGTTATAACAGCAACCACTGAGCTATCGTGTTGATATATTCGTTTTAGTCTGAGCAGCATATATGATCGCTTGGGATTTCTGGTTGACCAAATAAGACTAGATTTCTAAGGGTGATTGTTCCAGTAATATCTTCTGCTATGCAGTTCTCAAAGATTCACAATAGAAGAACATGGCAAAATTTCGGTGAACTATGTTAATCAAAGGAAGTAATTCAGTTAAAATTTACACAGATTTCCAATGTAAAAACCTAATAAATTTTTAATTAATGAAACTGTGTGTGACTTCAGCTCAATTGTTATGAATTTTATGTTAATTACTATTTTTTGCTTTGGTTTGTTTGTTTTTAAATGAAATTCATTTATTGCACCTGTTTGCTGTATGAGCTAACAGCAGCATCACATTCTAATAGAAAATGTACGTTGCAACAAAAAAAATTTTTTGACAAATGTCAGTTGCTCATAGTACAATAGTAGTCTCACAACATACAGGTATAAGTCAGTCTGTCTGTTGGTTTGCAACGTCTGTCAGACTGTACCTATCTCTCTCTTTGTCAGAGTTTAGTTCAATCGATCGACCGACCGGGTGTCATTCGGTGCTGGGAAAATATTTCTGCATCGAATACTATAACAACAGATAAACTTTACCAAACAACATTCGTTGTAACTTGAAACAGAAGCCAAATGAGAGTGTGACACAATGACAACCGACGACGACGACGACGACGACGGGCGTTACTTTGTTTAAAAATACAATAAATATTGAAAGACTTTAGACAATAGTAGTATGTATATACTTAGTAAATGTGAAGTGAACAAAATTAAGAAAACTATACTAAGCAAGTATAAATAACATCGGAATTTAAAATCGAAAGGCATGCGAAATTGCAAGTGGAGCAAATCATGTGATGGTTTCATAATGATGAAGTTGTTGCTGGTGAATGGAGCCAAGAGTGGCATATACTCGTAGGGTTGCATGGTATTTACTGGATTCTAATTAGACCACAAATATACATACAAACATATTGTTGTTGTTGTTTGTTTTGTTACTTTAAAATTAACGCTTTGCGTTTACCATTTGTCCATAATCCGATAAACAATTTGAAATTGATTATTATTTTCAAAAACTGTGCAAAGTGCCATTGTCCCAAGGCAATTGTCTTGAACTTATCTTAATTAACATGAATAACTAAAATGAAACTACATAATTGCGAAATGGGACTCATTGATATATCGAATCATGTTTTACCTACATTTACCTATATTGATACAAATTTATTTTTTTTTTTTATCACATTCTTGTTGGGTTGTCTATTGTATTTTGCATACATTTGAGTGTACTGCAAACAATTTTGACTTGACTTTTATGCGAAACCACAACGCAATTGTGGCACACCCAAAATTCGACTAACATTGACGCCGACGCCACTTACTTTCGGTCTTTGGTCTTTAGTTTGGGCTCATTCTAATGCCAAAAACTAAGAGTAAGATCTCGTTTGAATCATTTTAGACAACTTACAAAGTGTTCATATACATACTCGTATATAAAGTTACGTATATTTCGTGTATTACTTTGATTATAAATCTTGTCGATTGCAATTATATTCGTGCAACGATTGCAACGTGTATTTATGGATCCAACAGTGGGTGTCTTTGAATGTGTTTCAACGTTAGCGTACTGTAGTCCACCACATGAACACCGTAAAACTTTAATCTACAATAATATTATAGTACATATATTAAATTATTTCATTTATTTATTTCTATTTCTTTTCAATCATTTATTCTTATTAAATCTCTCAAGAGTATATCTAGGGTATTCACGAATTCTAGAATATAACAAAAAAATCTCATTAAAATAACTTGAACAAAGTGTTTGCTCACTCACACATAATATTACAAAATTTAAAAAAAAAATTCAATATAAAATGTGAAATGGACATCTAATGAAATCTTATTCAGTTAGTTCTTAAAGTCAACAAGTAAAATTTTTATAAATTATATTCATAACATTTTTCTACATTTTCCCAAGACTCTTTTCTTTTGTATATATTTATTATTTATCCATTCAAATAGACTTATTTTTAGATCTTCTATTAACATAAAATATTAAATGATTTGTTTTTTAATTAAATACTCCATTAGAAAAGTTATTGCCAGAAGTTTTGAAACGATTTCATGATGTTAACTCATAAGAATTTTATGTATTTATTATTTCAAAAAAATATTACTATACTAACAGCCCTTTCAGTGGTAATCAAACTATAATTTTATTTTTTTTTTAATGGAAACCAAAGAATTAGACAGCATTAAATTTTGATATCGATTTTTCCTCTTAATGTTTGATTGTTAAAAAGCAACATAATAAATGGAGAAAAATATCACGCATGACAACGCATTGCATACAATGTGCTTGAAACCTTATTTGGAGAAGTGGTGCACCGATTGGTATCGATTCAAAATGATGCAAGTTAGCCAAGTCGCGCAATAGTAAAATAAATATTATTTATTGATTGAAAAAACCAAGCAATAAAAATGGAATCATTTATGAAAAAATTATTTTTTTATATTTTATTTTTGTGATTATGACATTATATTGTCCACACACACACAGGTTGTGGTCGAGTTTTTTACTTTCCCAAATCGAATTCACTATTAGAATCGAGCCACCTTTAAGGTGCAACATACTCGTGTAACATTCGATTGATCTCATTCTCCCGTTTAACATTTTGCAGCGCACCGGCAAAAAATTACACAATTTTTGGTTTGTAATTGCTACAAGTCAAATCCAAAGCTATGGAAAAATAAAAAATATAATACAAAAATCTAACAAAATGTAGACCACTTGAGATTATCTAAAGTCATGAGTTGCTTGTAAAGACAAAGTTAATAAAAAATAAAGTAAAGTAAACCGACGTAAAAGCCCAATTCTTGGAGCACCTTTACCATAAAATCGATCTAATTTGCTTTGTAGTAGTTTCCATTGGTATTGTGATGGTTGGGTATCGCTTAACATGGCTAAATATATAATATTATTAGGCAGTGACTAATAACTGGAATTTGACCCATTTACTATGGCTTGGCTTTAGCTTCAAATCTACAGCGGCATCAGCATCAGCTATAGTTTGATATTTATGCACATTTGCAAACATGTTGCAATAGTCTTCATAACGCCACTGCATGTTACACAGATACTGACTGAGATAGAAAGATCAACGTTAATTTGAGTAGCAAAATTTTGACTTAATTTTGCCCACACGCGCTTACTGAATATAATTAAAGGTAAGAGCGGTTGCTGTGATTTGTCTAAGACAAACAATGACGACTGCACCTCCTTTTTCTTAAAATGTTGAACTGATTATTTTTTAAGTCCAATCACAAAGGATAGCAATAGCATGATAGACAAAGTATTCAAAACCGATTCATAGTAATGAAGCTTAACATCTTTGTACACTTTAGCATAGTAAAAACTGATATACTATACATAGTACTGATTAATTCAATTCCATTCCTCAAAGTATAACAAAAGTTTCAGATTTTTATCTGTTAACTTTGTTGAGCTCATGGTCAACGCCTAAGTAGATATGTATGAATACCTTTTAAAGATAACAAAACAGACTGCTTCAAGTACAACACACAAAGTTGCGCAACAATAACAACATAATATTGTAAAATAAATATAAACAATAAGACAAAGTCTTTAAGAACTCCATAATACAATGAATGATACTTAGGAAAACGACGCCAACCCACATACAGACGTATGACTGAGATGAAGAAATCAGTCGCCGGGCTTAGTATTATATTGTAGTTTGTCTAACAAAAACCCAAAACCTAATTGCAATTACAATTTTAGCGACTTGAGAACAAAAAAAGTTAATCGGAAATAAGTTTGCCCGTAAACTATATTCTATTACGAGTATCAACCTTGATGTCTTGTTCCATTTAAACTAAATAAACGCATAAAGACACGATATTAGATTCATTCACTGTTTAATTGTATGATTTTTACTTAACAACAACATGACAAACTAATTAAGATTTATCACTGATTTGTTTTTATTTTTCTCTTTTGAACACTTTAAATTGTGTTAATTGTGTTTTTATCGAAAGTTTCTCTAATAAATACTAAGTAAGTAAATTGAAAATACCATTAAAATAGTTGCACGCACTTTGGAATACAATTTTTGGTTATTTGCTTTTATCAAAGTCATACGATTACTTTGAGTGATATTTTTCTTTTATTCATAGTCTAATTATTTGTTGTTGTTAGCACCGTTCCAAATGGCGTATACTTGTTACACTTTGTTACACTAACACCAAAACTTGCAATGAAACGAATCATATATGGCACATACATATATTGTATGTATACTAACATATGCAGAATAAAGGCACAAATATTTCATGTTGTTTTTGGTACGAGGATAGTCCCAGAAATACTCGTCCTGACGTATAGTACCGTTTATTAATTGAAAAGAATGACTACGGTAGAAAGTTCCAACTTGTCAATGATTACACCACATAACAATACAATGCTTTTATTTGTAAGGCCTTAGTCCAACCAATATCAAACGGGGCTCGATTGCAATGTGTGGGAGTCTATTTCATCGTTTACAAAAGAAAAATATTGGTTGCCAGAGTTTGAACGATGTCGTATGAAACGCCAAGACGAATATTCATATGGTGACCAATCATGAAATAATGAAGAAAATTGCAACAGGAACTATGAATGAAACACTTCGCATCTGAGACAAATTATTCATTAGGCAGAACAATGAACTGAAAGTGAAGAATTGGCTCCAGAGAATGCAAAGACATCTTTATCTGCAGGCAAGAAGCAGATTTTTTTTTTTGGGATATCCGTGAAATACAATAATTTTCATTGATTATCTTCCGAAAGGAATGAAGTAATGAAGTCAAGACAAAACGGCCGAATTTGACCAAAAAGAAAGTTTTATTTCATCGAAACAATACACCAGTTCACTTAATCACTACCGCGATGGTTAAAATAAACGAGCTAAAGTTCAAATTGTTTCCTCACACAAAACCCCTTTCGCACGATTTAGCCCTAGGTATTATTTTCGATTCGCCAAAATGAAGAAATGGCTCGGATATAAAATATTTAATAACAATAAAAATGTAGATTCTGTAGTTAATGATTATTTTGAGGAGCTCAACGATTATGACTTTAATCGAAGCTGGGAAAAGTGTATCGAGCTAAAAGAAGACTATGAAGAGAAATAAACTTTTTTTTTGCCAAATGTTTTTGTGGTTTGTGTGTTAGGTCGGATACTTTTTGGGCTGTCCTCGTACATACTTGTAATTAAATGGAAAAATTGTACAAATTTTCAAGTACAAAGTACAGTCAAAACAAAAGACTTAAAATACAAACTCATATTCTTATACAAAAATCTTAAAAAACAACACACAAGTCACATTTTAATTTTGTTGTTATCTGAATGTTTTGTAAGCCATTTTTGGCATTAAATACAATACAATTTCTGCCAGTTTGTCTATGCATTTAGCAATTTTGTTTTTTAACAAACAATAAAATAAATCATTGAGAATTGTAATAAATAACAAACAACTATATAATTGCGAATCAGTTAATGCAAGAAACCATGCCAATCCAAGAGACTTACTTAATGCCACACCAAAATTCCCCCCGCATTGTCAAATTTAAGCAATTAATTTCCACCAAATATTGTATTTTTTGTGACTCATAATGAAAATTGACTGCATTCGCTTACCTCAAGATCATTAATGATACACGAACCAAAAACCATAACAACAAAAATATTCTAACACAGAGATTCTTGAACTAGACCACCATTGTCATAAACTTTACACGAACATTGTACAAGTTTATTTTTCAATGCTTGAGGTTGGATTAGAGCCTGCGTTGTTCAATATTGTTCGGACTACATAAGTTTAAGAACGGCTGTCAACAACAGCGACCATACACATATATATATAGTCATATTATTATAACCAAACAAAGAACAAAACTAATTTCAAACATTTTGTTAATTATTTTGCTTAACAAATCGCACATGGGGCGTTTATTGCTATGACTGTTGAGAATGGTAAATTATACATGGTTGGAGGCCATCGTAGGTGTTTGTCCAACACTCGACACTCAAATCTCAAATTGTCAGTTCAGTGTCTGATCACATTATAGAAGAAATAAATCAGTTCAACTCCCGTAGGAATTCCTGTTACATTGTCAATTAATTTAAAATTACAACAATTCACGAGTCTTTGGATATTTTTCGAGACATTTCCCATACTTTAACTTGGTAAATATTCGTACAAATTTAATATACCAGTACAGGGTGTGGCATTGTGACTAAAAGCCAACTCAGTTTGCAAAGTCACCTCACCTCAAGCAGTTAATATTGTGTTATTTTCCACTTCGCGTTATTTATTTATTTTTATGCATTTTTTTACATAAGTAATGAGTTTTTTGCTTTTCGTTTAACTTGTTTTAGTAATGTACTCGGATGTAGATCAATTATTACAATACAACTTATATAAGAAGCTTTCAAAGTGTGTGTTTCTAAGTACTAGTTTAGTTGTCATTTGCTTAACTGGTCTGCTTCGATATTGACTATATCCAAATGCTGCTGAGGGTTGGTGAATATAGCAACTGCTACTGCTTTCAAGTCAATAATTAAAGTTTCTGAGGTTCTTATTTCTTCAAAGTATGGCAACTTTCAGATTTTGTTAAAGAGGAAATTACTAATTTTGTACGTTCCATTCTATTTAAAATTTTTGTATAATTTTTGTATAAAATTTTCTAATTTAATTTAGTATTTAATTTTTTTGTCACATTAGATATTTTATAAGTAATTAATTTTTTTATGTATTGTATATAATAATAATAATAAAAATAGAATTAATTTTCTTAACAAGAAACAAATAGTAAAAATTCAATTGAAATTCAATTGAGAAATCGTACCTCGCGGGGAAATATTTTTCGTTAGCATACGGTTATATGTATATATAAAAAAGCAGAAAAAAACAAACAATTCAAGTTAAATTATTTAAAGATAATTTAAATTTGGTAAAAGTTTAATAAGGTCAGTTTATCTTTTAAATCTTTACCAATTCTGGCAAACGGCGACAAGCCTGAACAAAACATTAAAATAGAAATAGAATAAAAAGAAACTATTATAGTGTCTTAGTGTCTAACTAAAGTCATATACGAATTGTATACCTTATGGTAAGCATTATTTTCTGACTTGTCTGGCAGCAAAACAAAAGACTTAAGCAACAAAGTTTGTTTCTTTAAACGAAAATGGCATAAATCTTGCAGTATGCTACTTTAAGGTAATTTAATTTGTTTCTTTTTTTCACTAGTAGAATAATACAGGAAAAAATATCAAAATCAAAAGTTATCTCACTACAATCGTGCAACAAATTGTACAAACACGCAACAAATTCTTTGACTTTACTTCGGAACGTCTGAGCGTCATTAAAATGCACAACCCAGCGCCTTAAGGAGCTTGAGCTGTCAACTTAAACGGCACAAAGCGTTAACATGATTTAAATTGTGTTTCTTCTAATATTTATTTCTGTCATTCATTCATTCATCAGATGTACATCTATGGAATGATTCAGCTTGCGGCGAGACATTTGTGCTAAATACGCGACTTAATTCTAAATTTGCCCATTAAACAAATTACAAAATTACAAAAGCAAGAACTACTATGTGTGTGTGTGTGTGTGTGTTTGTAAGTGTTTTGTTTTGTTATTGTTGTGAGAAAAAAAAAAAAAAAGTATGAAACTAAACCAAGGTTAAATTTAACGCAATTCAAACGTGAACTCCAAATACAGTACATGTGAAGTAGCATTCAATGGAATATCTGTATTTTATTAAGTTGAGAGGTCTTAACTCGCGATGAGCCCTTTGAATTATATTCACAGGAATCAATTAAAAAGTTCCACTTAATTAATAATACAATTTTCTCTTTGGTAAGGAAACACTGTAAACTGAGCTTCTTTGCTTGTGATTATTTAACAGGTTCCTGTCCATCCAGGCTCCAGGAAAAATAATTCTTATCCGAAGTTATACATGCAGAACTATTAGTCCAAATTTTTAGGTTGATGCTTGAAATTTTAAGATCTTTCAAACCATATACCTATATGGAAGCGTAGTCTATTCTTACTTCTTCTTTCAAGGAATTGTGATCCGTGATGCAAAGAACCAAGAAGTAAGCATATTTAGTTTCATAATGTTAAATAATTGACTTTTTTCATGAATCACTGAAGTATGTAAACAGTGTAACAACACAGTCTTCATTCATACTAAGACATGCTAAGACATCAAAATCAAACAGAAGTAATTTCAATAGATTCAGTTTCATTTTGATGGTCAATGGACCAGAGAAAAGCAAAGAAGATGACATGGTTTGGCCTGGACTCTGCGGGCTTGAAGACGTGTACAACACCTCGATCGTGCGGAGTCGTGCAGCTGTTGTTGCTTCACTTTTGCCGTTGAACTTGAACTGAAATTCGTGAAGAGTTTTCAGAGAAAGAAAATAGCAAATTAAAATGAAAAATGAGAAGAAGAAATACTGGTAAATAAACAAATACAATAAATCAGCAACAATCAAAACTTGCGGCAACAAGTCGTAAAGCCATGGATGATGGTTTGATGGTGAGATGAATGAATTGTTTAAAAATACAAATGGGAGAGGTCTCATACAAGCATTTCTCTCAAGATAAAATTGTTGTTTCTGTATTTGTTGTTATTGTCTATTTATGTTAAAGACCACAATGACTTTTGGTCAAAACAACTTTAACGCAACATTTTTAATTTTTCGTTATTATTGTTGTTTTTTTTTTTTTTACTGTTAATGGCCAATAATGCTTTCTTTCTTTATTCATTTCTTTCTCCCAAAAGCAATAAAATAAACATTGATTGCATCAAATAACATTAACAACAAAAATGTCCACTATATACAGATATAAATATATACATTCTACAGATATATATATATATATATATACTCGTGCATGCATAAAACTTGTTATCTCTCTATGTGTGAAAGAGTTTGTTGCGCTTTTATTGCGTTTTGTTTTTGGCTAAAATTAAAAAAATTTTGGTTTAAAATATAATAAATTTATAGCATGCGATAACAAATGTGCACAAATGTGCAAACACATTAAGCTATTGAAGTCATTCGCTCTAATGACGAATCACTTCTAAAGGCGCCTAGAACATTTACTAAGTCATAAACTTGTTCTTAAGTTGAAGTAACTTTAAAAACAAAATAATTAATCTGTAGTTTTTTATCTGGAAACTGGTTAAATAAGAAGAATAGGAAATTAATTAAATTACCAGAACTTAATTAATTTTTATTCTTGTATCAAAGGTATATGCGAATTATTATTGTACCAGTATTTATGAAAATTTACATAATAAAGTATGCGGATCTACAACAACAAAATTCTCTATTATGTTGGTATGATTTTCTACCTTTGTTAATTTTTTGTTATTAATTTTATGAATTAAGTAATTAGTAAGTACGCATAAATTAACTTTTTGATATGCACCTCAGGGTGGCTTTTTAGTTCATTGCCTAGCATAACTTGCTAAGCCTTGACTGAATTAGTCATTAGGCGTATAGTCATTACCTCCATTACCTCCAGCTATTGGTCAATTTATTTATCTACTCAGAAGCACCATCAGACCGTGTACGATTTTTTATAAAGTATTCTAATCCATTCGCTTTCATTTTTTTAATTAGCCTACCAAATGGTTTTCTTATGTTCAAGTTGACTTCTTTTGTGTCCGATAACAATTACAATCCTTAAAGACTGAAACCTTCTTTCCATCTTCTTAGGCCTTTTGAACTAGTTTATAGAATAAGGCTCCATTACTTTATTGCAAACTCCATCAAGGATTAATTTCATGTAATGCATTAACACAAGAATACTTTTGTTGCAATTAATTGCCACTAAATGTACCTTAATGCATTTCGCTTGTTCTTAAAATGGATAAAACAAAGAAATCAATTAATTTGCACAACACGTCAGCAAAACCAATAACAACAAGGAGCTTGACATTTTCAACGAAAGGAAATAGAATAGATAGAAATATACAAACTGTAAGAACATCGCGTTTAACATTGACTTTTGATACTTACAATTCTTGTTTCCCATTGTCAAGTCCCAAATTTACACAGGCCAGCAAACATTTATTTTTAAAGCATTTTGAATGTTTTCATACAGAAACACTACAAGCTTTTACGTTAATTTAATTAAGTACCGGCTTAGTAGTTTATAATGTAGTTAGTAAGTGTTATCTTATTCCGTTTGCGGGTTTCCCTTTTTCTCTCGTTAAAGTTTGTTTTAGCCTCGTGAATAAAAATTCAGTATTAAAAATTTCTAAGCTGTAAAGTTATGTAACTCTAACTGATTACTGTGTAATCTAAGTAAATTTTAAACACTCTAGCTTAAGTGACCACTTGTGAATATCTGAGTAATTAAGCACAAATAAATAAATGTAATAATAAAATTTTCGAATTTAAAATAAGACTTTCGTTTTGCTGTTTTACGTCTCAATTTTCTTTAATTCACGTTTGAAATTTGAAAATTGGTCACAGTTTGGCTTTAGATCGCAGCACTTCACGCCTTCAATAGCACAGTCAGAGACAGGAGATCCACCACCAGACGCATGAGGGCTGGCGTTCCGCAATGCATTGTTCTTGCCCAGGTCCTATATGCACTTTATATTTACCTCCTACATGCCGATAATCAATGAAACAAAGGAATCATAGCTACATATGCCGACAATATGATTCCGGGACACCTAATGAAGCGGCGGAAGAAATAAACCAATATATTATAAGTCTTCACGCCTGGGACTGGACCAGGAATATAAAGATGACCTCCAGCAAGTCCACTAACTGCAACTTTATCCTAAGAGGAGATGTACACTGCATGCATTATTCCACAGACTGGGCAAATCTGTTATCTAAGCTTGGTTCTGGTTAAAAAAAAAAATAGATTCTAGATAATTATGGTTAAAAACAAGTAACATAAAACAAATAAGATATATGGAAAAAGTGAAAAATGCATTTCTTAATTTATTATGGTATCCCTCAATAAGTTCTGATACTGGAACATAAATGGTGTCTCTAAAGAAGAACCATGTTTCTTTGTAACAAGTTTTGATATTTTATACAATTTTAATTGATTAACATATACTTTGAAAGGATACTTCAGAACGGATTATGTAATTCAGAAGCTGTTATTAAATTGAATGGTGTTAGCACCAACAACACATATGTATACCGAGTACACTACACTTTTAGCAGACATGTTGCGTTTTCACGTTTTACACTAAAAACTGCGGCTTAAAAATAAATGTTAACAAAACCAAGGACATGATTCAGCAGGAAGAACACTTACGTTGACACGAGAGTAACAGCTGGCAATATAAACATACAGCGAGTTCAAAACTTCAAATACTTCTTAAGCTGTTGGTTTAATGAAAGCTGGGATCCTTTTATAGAAATAAAAGCCCGAATAGAAGCTTCGAGAGCCCCATTAATAAGTATAGAAAAGTCCTCGACAATTACGACTTTAATTTTAAACTAATTCGATCAGTTAAGAATTTCGTACTGTGTTTTTTACTTTACGCCAACCTCTGAACCTACAGTCTTCGATTTCTTAGAAACATACAAGGGTTTCACACAAAAATACACCATAAACGCAATTGAACTTAATCAAATGTTTCCATTTTTAACGAATCTTATATAATAAGTTTTTATTTATTTATCTTATTTTTTTTTTAATTTTAAAAAGATCTATATGCCATATACAATATTTCATACTATTGTGTATTGGTTCACGTTTTGTACATTTTATTACTTGTTCCATAAGTTGAAAACCATTCTAATGGTTTGAGTAAACGTAGAGCTTCAGTTTTAGAATCCATTAACCTGAACTTGATTATGTTTATGCAACAATTGTTCCAAATGTACAAAGCTATATTGTACTCGTATAACAAATTTAGTAATTGCAGCGGATAAACAAATTAGAATATGATTTTTATAGATGATCATGCCAATTATTATTGTAAATATAAAGACTCCCTTCAAACGTCACAAACATGAAACTATATTGATATACATACGTGTATTTATTCTAGTGTTAAAGTGATGAAAAGGCAAAAATCTTTTTAATTATTATTTGAATAATTTGTCTCAATTCAGTCAAAGCAAATAACTTTGCTATTATTATTATTAATATTATTATTTTTTTTTTTTTCAGATACTCATAGTTGGACTCTACTTAAAGTTCCAGGGTCGAGTATTTAACGATATAATATAGTCCATTTATTTACTCAAATGAATGTTTGTTGGTCGCTGAGTCTGCTTCAATCGAGCAAATCAAAACTTGTTTCTAATGAGACCAGAACCATATGCGGCTAATATGAATTAACTACATATGAAATTTATTGCGGTCTAACGTTGACTTTATGTTTGTAAGAACAAAAGGCATTCAAACCAAGATTTCTACTGTCTCAATTGTGGTTTCAAATAGTTGTCCTATTCGCTACTTTGATCATGACATTTAATGTTTTGTGGCAGAAACAATTTGCATGGTCATCGGTTGAGTTTTGTAAATGGGTGTGACAACATCATCATATTAGCAAAATAAACTACTCAGAACATGTAACGTGGGAATAATATGTTCACAAAAATTTTAACTAAGTTGAAATAATATTCGTGTGAATTTAAATAAATCAAAAGTGTTTTCCAGAAAACCACAAAAATTCAATAGATTCACACTAAATCTAAATTATTGTATAATAAATTCATTTGTCAACTGCACTTATGAATTCATACGACAATATAAGAGTGAGAAGAATTCAATCGAATTTACAGTCCAACAGACTGACAACCCAATAAGTAATGCCACGCGTTAAGGAACTCCAACCGACATCCCTCATAAGTTGTGCATATAAAATAAGTGGAAATTTATAGCTTCCAGTTATCTGAATATTGCTGACTTTAGCAAAGGACAAAATCAAATTGTCTTCTTGAACTGAGATACACAAAACACAAAAAAAGAAATAAAAAACAAAAAAAAAACAAAAAAAAATGTATAGTAGAATGTAGTTTTGTTGTAAATGTCAAACGAAGATGTTAAAACATTTTCACAAGATAAAAGATATATACAATACATTTTTACAACACAACAACCAGAAGAAGTTGCTGCAGTGTATTTTCTGTTTGTCTGTCTGTCTGTCCACATCTAGCTGTCTATCTGTCTGCATATTTGTCTGTCTTAGGAAAGAAATTGCTTCAATTGTTACTTAAAAATGCAATAAATTTTCGCCTTCAAATCATTGGTTCCTACACACTTCCAGAGGGCGTAGGGTGAACCATGCGTAGGTTTTATATTTTTTTATATAGTACTTTACTCATATATATCTACTTTGTTCCTTGTTACTTTTAGTTATTTCACGCTTTATGAGATACTTTTTCGTTGATTACGTTGCCACAATAATTTTTCTTCACGAATACTCATTTTTATTGTTGTTATTATTATGGTTAAAACATGACATGACATAAAAGTGCAAATTGAAACTACAAGAACTCCACAAGTCTTGTAGATACAACACTGACGATAAATAAAGGATTGATGGCTTTATACGAGTATTCGTTTTGCATATTTTTTTTTGCAAATTGTTTTTTTCTGCCGTTTTGGCATCTAACAGCAATAAATTCTTATGAATTCTTAAGATTTTCGCAATGACATTGTAAAACTGCAACTCCTTAAGCTGAGGACTTCTGCACAGTAGATTATTTTCACATTTGCTATATGTCTTATCTTTCTAATACCAAGTAAGTGCTTTTTGAAGAACTTTACTTTATGTTGAAGAGATTTACTAAAGGAATGAGTATGTTGTTCTTAAGACATCGTATAAAACTGAACAAAAATAGAAATGAGTGGTGAAAATATACTCCATGGTATATTCTAAGAACAGTTCTGGAACTCGATCCCAATCAACTATTTACACTAATATAATAAAATCTTAACTAAAGATACCTATATATGTACATCAACTAATCAGTTTCTTGACTGAACTTTTCTTTCTATTGTAACTTCTATTGAATTTTTTTATCATATGCAAAACTTATACATTGATCTAAATTCCTTTATATTCAGATTTCATCAATCTTTTATTACATATAAGTAATTAACAAAATTTAGCATAATACTAAACAAAATACAGTAAAATAAAATATGTTCAAGAGACACAGTTTTACATTTGGAACATTATACAGACCCATTAAACTAGGTACAAGCCAACACAAAATTGTTTTGATAAAATTGATTTTTTTTTAATTCGTCCCTTTATCTATTTCTATGGCACAAGAAACTACTTTTCCAATTATCGAGTAATCGTGCAAAAATAAAGAAACCTCTATGTTCTGTTTTTAAGAAACTATTAGAGTATTGACATTTTTTTCATTTAACTTTCAATATTTTAATTGAAAAATTTTTTCCTTATTGTAATAGCTCCTACAATCACAACTAGTCTAGAGTCTTATTGCATCAATTCATTAATTAACATAGTTGAGAATTTGTCTCCAAGTATTTTTAAATGACAATACAAAGAGGTGAAATAACCTTAATAAATATATACATAAATATGTAAAAGATAAATGAGTAGCTCTTAAAATTTTTTATTAATTCAAAATGTGAGAATATAAATATTTTATGAACCCATCCTCATTTCTCGTACATGATTTGTCAACACCAAAGTCTTCGTTAAAGACATCAATATAAATGGTTAAGTCACCTAAAATGGCTATTGACATCGATAGTTAATAACGAATTTGATATAATGTCAACTGTCTTTAAGTTTGATATTTGCAATTTTATTGTTAAATAATAGGAACATTTATAAAAACCGGATCATAAATACATATATACTCATATATTTATTTCAATATTGATGGTTTTGATATTTTTTTGTTTATTGTCCAAAGTTAAAATTAATATCTTAACAAAATCCGCTTTGAAATAAATATCCAAGGAACAGATGGAAAATCATAGCATACATATTAGTCATTAATTTATAAGTAGAGATAACATAATAATCTTCATCTTTTTTTTTTTTTGTAAACAAGTTTCTTTATTTAAAATATTTGAATGCAGACAATAAAAATAAATGGATAAAGAATACATTACAATTTGAATAGAAGAAATAGATACATCGGAAGTTAGTGCAAATCTGCATTTTATATTAATAAAACAAGAAATTTACACATCTTTGATATCTCAAATAAAATATTTGTCATAAGTATTTGTCATAAGTGAAGAAGAACCCGATATAAGTATCCAAACCCAAAAAAATATTCATACTCATTTTTGTGTCTTTAGCTCAAAAATTTGTAACCTACATACCACATATAGAGTATGCTATACATACCACTATCTATAGTCATAAATCTTAAGTAGATTTACCTTAGTTTTTGCAACGCTTGAACCTTGACTTTGGCTTTTGACCATAAGAGTCTCTACATCATCATCAAGCTTCACTATGTTGTGATTAAGTTGAATTTCGCTTAATCATTTGCGTTAAGTTGAAGTCATCAATGAATCTGCTTAACTATGGTATTTGTGGGTTTATAGTACCTTTGTCAAAAGTTTTCTTAAGAGTCTGTTAATGTTTTGGTTTTTGTATTTATTTACCTTGTTATAGTAAAATCTGTTTGAGTGCAGTTAAATGCATGAATATCCGAACTCATATACAATACAATATAAGTATGTACAATAAGTATATGTATTGTATATTTAGTTTTTGGTATTTAGTTTGTTTTAAAGATTATCTGTGGTTTTGGATTTTTGTATTTTATGTTTCATTCATGTTCAATGTTATTTCGGGTTTGTGTTTTTGCTATTGTTTATTGACTTTTTCATGTTTCTCTTGTCAATTAGACGCTTGATTTAGTGCTGTTAATGAAGCTCCATTTGAGTAAATCTCAGTATTGACTTCATACATAATGAGTTAGTTAGTTGGTAGTCACTAAAGATGTTGTCTACATTCAAATAGAATGGACTAACAAATATACTTTACGATAATGGCATTGAAAAGTATTCCATTGGGCAAATTATATTGGCATGATCGTAAGATATTTCTTTGGCTATGGATATAGATTAAGTTGTATCAGGATGATATTTCCTTATGTAAATACAGAATATGAGTAAATTTTCGTCACTTTCATTTATGAAAAGAAAAGTGTCAGGTATAACTTACTTCATTATCACGGTCACTTTAGAGAAAAATATTATATTTGAGTTATTAAAAAAGTAAAACAAGGGCTACCTGCATTTTCCAAATTATGCACCCTTTGTTGAACGAATATTAACTTATTTTTTTTTTTTCTTTTGGACTTGAATTTGAGATTCTCTCTACAGGACTCTTCTAGAAATAACACTTCTGAACTGATTGAAAAAACTTAAGCGTACGACCAAGTGATGCTTATCTAATCATCTGCCAATTCCAATTAAGCAAAATTAGAGGAATTGTTGTATTATATCCAGTCGACTCCCAATTTCGTGTCAGAAATATAATGGCGAGAGGATACTTTAACTTAATAAAAGATGATCCGCTACACCGAACATTGTGACTCATCAAAAAACCGATGTCTCTTCAGTTGTCTCGTGTTCGGGTCGAGGCACGGTTATTGAAATTATGTTATAATAATTTTGTTTCCAAAAGGTCATCTGTTCAAACACTCGTCTAGAAGAAAGAAGATCACAACGGGTTATATGTTTGTTGAAGTATTTACACTTAGTACCTTTGGGTTTCCCCCAATTTAGTTTATTTATTACATCCTATCTAACTTCCAGAACCCCAAAAGTTATTTTTAAAACAGCTTAACATTTAATTGTAAAAAGCTACCACATTAATCACACTCTACAACGTGTCACACATTTCAGTGATCTAGGAGCCTTGATGGACCCAAAGTTGCACTTTGGCTCGCATATCTCCTGTATCATAAGGAAAGGTGGAGGGGTATTAAGATACATTAAACGTTAGTCTAAAGAGTTTACTACAAAAAATTACTACTCACATCTTTAGTGAATCCAATCCTTGAATATGCATCGTGTGTGTGGGACCCACAGTCTAAAAAGTATAGTGATAGTATTGAGTCCGTTCAAAAGCAATTTTTGCTTTTTACACTGCGTAACTTACGCTGGGATCTCAATATTAACCTTCCATCTTACCATAGCCGTCTTAAAATAATCCGACTTCCTTTATGATCCAATACGTACTACGTACTACCAAACTACGCTGTGTCGCATTCTTGCACAATCTAATTGTAGGCAGTATTTTTTCCCCATCTTTAGTTGGTAGTATAAATTTCAATTTTCCTTCTCGGGTTACAAGGAATTATTCTCTTATACTTGTTAGTACCTGTAAGATTACTTATTTGCAGCATGATTCATTTCTTTCTTCTGATCAACTAAAATCTAATCTGTTAACTCACCTTAACAGATAGCATTATTTTAACTGATCAGCGTAATTTTTTTCTTTTAAATTGTCAATGTATCCACGTAATTTTGAAGTCTAAAATGTAGCTTTTCAGTTTTATACAGCATGCTTAGTTTAAATGGCTGATGACTTTTCACCTGTAGCCACAAGATAGTTCTCTTAGTTTGTATTGCATGTCCATTAACTCCAGTAGTTCAGTACCGAAGTGACTGGTGGTCGATACCCAGTCTTATTCGGTTTTTCATGGATCCCAGCTCGCGCGGGCTCTGGGGGGAAAGTGGCGTGGGATAGAAAGTAGAGTAGTAGTAGTAGAAGTAGTAGTAGTACACAGGGGTCACAACAGCAAACAGTTCAAAAATATGAATTTTTTACTTTGAATTTCATGAGAACTGCACTTATTGCTTTTGTGGAAGAACTCTATTGCAGACTTTTTGAAAACATCCTTCATATCCAAACACCAGATTTGAAAATAATGGACGCCAAAGCCAGTACCAGTAGCTCTACAGTACACAACTTTCCTTATCTTTCGAGTGTTGTGTGCACCCATCGTCCATTTGATTGCAAGGAAATTGTGTGCATGGGTATGGTTGGTTCCAGCCATGGGCATAGAGTACTTTTAGATCCGATGTGTTGAGTACTTATCGAGAAATTTTTGGATGAAATTTAGCATATAAAATCAAGTCGCCTGTGTCAAAAATTACAGATAAAATGTAATTTTTAAATCAAAGTAACCGATTCGTCTGATATTTTCAAAAGTAATTCACGAGCTGTGCAATGCACTACAGATTATTTTGAATGTATTAAAGGACTCCATAGTAATACTGAGGACAAGGCCAGGAAGGAGTGCATTGTTGTTGGTAAACAGTTAATTGCAATTAATTCTAATTATTAATGGCAACGATGCGAACCCGTAACTGCTGATATGGCTCAAATGCATTCTACTAAAAGTGAAGAACAACGGTTTTTGATCACACAAGTTCGAGGAATTTAGCTGGCCATGCGACGCCATGCCGGGTACTCTGGTATATAATAAAACAAAACCTTTCTTGAAACAAAAGCTAAGGCAAAATTGGTTAATAAATATGACTTATGTATATGTAAATTTGCCCTCTAAGTTTAAGTACTCAAATCAGATGACTTTAATAACTTATTAATATAAAATTGAATGCGTCTCCAGGACTTGACTTTTCACTGCAAAACTCAATAAAGCAATTTAATACAAAAACATTTTCTAAAATACATAATATTGAGAGACGAGCTGGATAATAATGATTTCTCATAAGAGTTTTCGGAGAAGTAAGAAAATCAAGCTCCATGAAAAACAATTTGCAAGGCATTTTTTCTAGATTTTAGATTTAAAAACATATTTTTCAGTGGTCTTATATCCACAACAAAGTTTAATGACAGAAAATTGCCCATGAGTAACCATACTTTTTTTGAGGTTATAGTTCCAAGTCATTTAATTTAACCAAGTTCTTTTTTGTGAAATTTTGTCATGAAGAATACATTTGAAAGCAAATAATTTTTATAAAAATAAATTGCAAAACCACAGTTTCATACATTTCATTAACCCCACAACATTTTCAGGGCAACAAGTCTTTCATGTTCCTAAAAGAACCCTCGAACCTCCTCTCCGAGACTAAACCAGAATTTTATTATTAAAAAACAAAAAAGAAAAAAACTTGAAGTATCGTACTACTTCTTTGAAATGGGCATTAAAAAATTGCAGTATAAATCATAATAAAAGTAGCAGTAAATGTAAATTTAAAAACGCCAGTTAAACAAGCGAACAATAAAGCGCAAAATTAAGACGTTTTATTTCTTTTAAAATCATTTGAAATTATTGCGCTAAATAGAGGTGTTACTTTATCAAGTTCAATGACTTGAAAAACGAAATAAAACAAAAATTCACAATTATCGCAGTGATACGAGTACTTCCATCATCCAAGGCGGTCTAAAATAGCTTTTCCACAACCTGTGTAAATCAAATTCAAAAAGTGCGTTGTATCACAAGGATTTTTTATTAAAAGATTTTCTCGTTGTCACCTAAGCTTAGAGCAGGCATAATTGCACAACTCAGCAATCAAATGTTGTTCATGGTAATATAATTGAATTGAATTTTATTCGTTGAATGCTTTTTTTTTTACTGACAATTAAAACCAAGAAAAACCATCAACAATGCTCCGTTGACATACGCAACTGTTTGGTAAATTTGACACAGACACAGCCACAGCCACAGCTGGCTATACAATGTATATATTTGCCACCATCATTCCCCTCCATACAAAACTGAACCTTGCCATAACTTTGCTTGGTTGTTGCTAATCAAGCTGCAAAATGTCATCAAACCTAAAAATTCGCTTTCAGTTGTGAGCTATAATATACAATATAATATAATATACTTGTACGTTCGTATATCTTTGTTTTGACTTTTTAGCTATTTTTTGTATTTTTGTTTTTGAAACCTGATGCGCCAACAACTGGTTGAACCTGGTACTTGACTGTGTATGTCTGAATGTATCTGAATGTGTCTGAATGTATCTGAATGTGTCTGAATATATCTGTGCGTGTAGTACGCTGCATAAACTTTTGGTGACATTGAAAATTATTATTTTGCGTTGGATATTTTTTTTCCTTGGTATTTCTTTAAAATATCATCAGATGAAGAGACCATAACAAAAGACAGGCGTTTACAAACAAACTTGTCTTGCCATTTTATTTTTTTTTTTCCAAGAGAAAAATAAAAATTACATTAACAAAACAAATTTTAATTGGCGTATCCAAATACACTGAGTAACGTAGTTACTTATGTTTGTAAAAATAAATATACTAAATTGTGATATAGTTTTCAATTATCGATCTTTCAGTGTTGCATATCAAAATTAATTATTTTAATTCTATTGATTTCTGAAATATACATCCTTTTTGTTATCTATTATATAAATATGGTTTTCCTGAAATGGGCAAAAACTTCAAACATCAGATCAGTTTCAGCAATTGAAAACATTTCCTATATGAAACTGACTTAATTGAATCGTTAAATATTTACTTTTTTCACTAATTTTTCAAACTTTAGTAGGCATGCAGTTGCTTTGCTTAAGACAGCAAAACAAAAAATGTGTGAAAGTGAAAGGCAACCAACACACATTTGACACTTTTTTGGTGTCTTAAACGCTGAATAATTGATATGTGATAAAATGTTATTTATAAAACAACTTCCTTAAGCTTATCACTTTGCTAAGACTCTCAATAATTTTTCATATGCCAAACAAAATGATTTCAGCGATGTCCTTCCTATTTATAAAAAGAAGAAAAACAAAAAGCCTGATAAATGCAATGAAATGAAACTGTCAAGGTCGTTTTTGTTTAGTACCTACAACAAAAGCAGAATATGAGAAAATAAACATCTGCGAAATCCAGTTTTTACTATTTACAGTTGAGGTTAAAACGAAGTATACAGGAAAACGACTTTTACTTTCATTCTGAGGCAGGCAGCTAAACAACAACATTAATTGGAACGTAAACAAGCAAAGATGCCTTGGGAATCATTCAAACTCTTGCTATAACATTAAACATCGATGAATGAGTGCTTGAATTTTGTTACTGCAACTAAAAAAATTGGTCACCACCACCAAATTAATAAAGAAAATAATCCATAAATTAAGTAAGAAGAGAAAGAAAATTATTTCCAAACTGAGCTTATTATTGATAATAAGTTCAAAGGGCCACCTCTCTTTTATTTTGAGAAAATTGAATTCAATTTCTGAAAGTTAATACAAAATTTTCCTTTCAAAATTTTTGATCGTTGGTTTTTATGGATAAATGCATGCACTTTTCGAATATAAAAAGTATTACATATTCAAAATGTATTATGTAATGTAATTTTAAAAAAAGGAGGAAGACGTGGGAATTTATGTATTGATCATAAATTTAAAATAAAAACCTTAAAAGGTGACAATGTCCTTGCAACCACCTTTTCCTTTCCAAAAATTGCAAAAATTGTTAAACGACCTTGTCGCTTGTTGCATCCAATGTTAAGTAATTTAGCTGGAATATAAAGAAGCGATACTCATATACTCATACATGAATATCGAATGCATTATATAAAAAAGAAAAAAAAAAAAGTGCCAGCAAACCAGTTTTCAATTTGCCAATTTTGATAATTTACCATATTTTCAACATTTTAAAATTGCGCTCTTAAAATGAAAGACTTGAGCAACAAACTTGATGGATGCACTTAAAGCGATAAATTATATTGCATACAAGCTTGAGCCTATAATTTATCTAACTTGCAATGTTCTCGCAAATCTAAAAAGTCTTAAGAAGCTACTTAAATGAATAGTATTTCATTGAAAGTTTTTCTAATATTTAATATTGTATAAGTGCCTATTATTGTATATTCTTTTATTAAAAATCATTTTCTGACAGAAGTAATTTAGAAAAATACTTTTCCATTTAAACAATGAACTTGACATTATTCTGTAATGACAAAGGTTAGTTTAGTAACTTGAATGAATGCTCTTATCTAATATGTCATTTTTATACTCCTCACACAGTGAATAGTAATATAAGTTAGTCGTGAAGTTTGTAGCAGATAGAAGGAGAATCAGCCGAATCGGACCACTAGGAGGTACCTCCCATACGAATCCATCATTAAAATTCAGGCTTATTAGAAAATTTTTTTTGTGTTTTATAATGTCGCACTTAAATTTGGTGACTATAAGTTCCTAATCAAGATCCTTGGATTACTGGATCATAAAAATCGCATAGAAATATTTCGGACTCTGTGCTGAAATGTTCTACTGACTATACCCAAACATAAACAAATCAATAATCAAATATTTCTGAATGCTCTGTCATAGAATCGTTAGTGCGTCAAAAGTATATCATCTTCGGCATAGGAGAAGTTAAACTTCTTTTTACTTGTTTTCTTCGAAATTTAAATTTTAAAAACCTTCACATTTACTGGTTAGAGCAAAACAATTACAGTTTTTGTAGGAGTTTTTTTTTTACGTTTCATAATATTTATGAATTTTAATGATACCAAAACGTAAAATGATGTTTAAGTAAAAAGGTCTCGCCCCAAAATGTGAAAATTACATTTTTATATAAAGAATTAATTTCGATTTTTAACATAATGTATATTAAGCAAGCCTTTATAAATTTTTCTTTTAAAACAAATAAAATAAGATAAATCTCTTCCAAATATACAAACAAAACCTTTTCAATCTGAAACATGAAGTGTCATACGATTACATTGTTGAAGATGAGAATTCTAGTTTACTATTACAAGAATTTTGCTTAAGGATTGTAGATTTAAAGAACTACATGACATAGTTAGGGAAGCAAATGATTAAGATCATAACTTTCATATACTTACGTAAGTTAATTTCTATAAATACGTAGTTCCTAAAATGAAAGTTCCTAATTGTATAAAAATGGGTCAAGTCCGAGTCAGACTCGTACACGGAGAGTCCGTATCAGATAGGGGTTTATTTTGACTGATTCCATAAAATATACCGAGCCTATATCAGAAACTTATAGTATCTAAATTTCAGTTCAATAGTCCAAAAACAAAAAAGTTTTTCTATAAGAACCTGAATTTTAATGGTGGTTTTGTATGGTAGGTATTCTCCCTAGCAATCCGTTCAAACTGAAATTTCGAGAATATAAGTTTCTGATGTATAGCCACTAACCTTTTAAATGTCAAGATCCTGGGATTACTGGATCGTATAGCTACCATACAAACCAAAATGTTTTTTGACCCCTTTAAGTTTACGAAAATATTTTAGTTTTAGTAGTTGCTGCTGATACCCGGAAATTTTCAACTCTCTAGCTATTGCGGTTTATGAGATATGAGATATGAATAAGGACGGACGGATGGATGGACGAAGTCTCTGCAATAGGGTTCCTTTTGGTACCCTTTGGGTCCGGAACCCTAAAAAGGACTCGAGAGCTCGATTAGAGACATGGTCCAACTTTATATTGATATTTTTATTTTTATTGTAATTTATCTTAAGGATTTGTCATTTAAAGAAACAATTAAAAAAAAAGAGCAAAGGATTAAGATAGTCATTCTGATAAAGAGAAGTATGAATCATTTGTATTCACAGCAAACATATTCATATTCTAAATAGGCTATAACGCATGTTTCCAATTAAAGCACAAAAGTAAAGTTGTTCAGTACAACAGAAATGAATTTAAAACATAAACAGTTGTTTTTAAATTGTGCCATAACCGGATTAATACAGATTTGGTATTAATTAAATAGGAAATTTTTCAACACATTATTTATTTTTTTAATTGGCATGTACAATGAAAGTTAAAGTTCTTTGTTGATAAACTGAAGTACGTCGAATAATATAGGTTCGCCAATTCTTATTGTAAGTCAAAAGTTAAGTAAAAAGAACATTTCAAAATTCATATAATAAATAATTTGCAATATGAAGGTCAGACAGGTTAAGGCTTAAGTAATGAACTTGTCGTAATTAAAAGAAAATTTCCACACATTTCCTGCCCAAACACAATCGATTTACGGATAATTGAAAGACGCTGCTGGAAACGTGGGAAATGATTTGGTAACCATTCACTTTGTAAAATATTTTAAAACTAAAATAACAAAATCAAAAAAAAAAATTTATCCAATTACACTAGTAATGTTTTTAGTTTTTTTTTTTTTTTGGCATTGCACAGTGAGGCGTGTATCCACATACGAGTTCATACAATTTACTTTGCTATTGCTCACAGTGCGACACATTAGATTGAATTGTGTTGTTTGTAAAATTTTGCTTAAGGTTAGTTTAGTTTCGTAAAAGTAATGGATTCAATTATCGATTATGGTGAAAATCCGTTTCCCTCTCTTATTAGAGTATTTGAATTTATTTGCAAATACAGTTTAATAGTCCATCTATGTAGTATGAGTATTTGTGTATTAAAATGCAAGCACTTGCTATTTGTCTTTGAAATCTGAATTGAAACTCACCTTGAAATTAGATAATCCATCCAAAAATTCATATATTTTCACTTCACACGTGTTTTGCAAATATCCAAACAATAACAAACAATAAAAACAATGGAAATTCCAAATAAAAAGGTGCTGAAATACGCTCATTTTTGACGCTATAAATTTAGTATGCCAAGAAATTGTTGCAGTTGCTCTACTTAACCCAAACTCTACGGCAGCAAATGGAGCAATTTTGCTTAATTTTAAATATGCTTCACCGTGATTATTGTGTTCGTTATTATTATTGTTATTGTGATGTTGTTACATAAGGTGTTAATTTATATTTCTTGCGAGTTACTTAAAGCTACGTTTATGCCTCGCTGACTTTGGCCTATTACTTATGACTTCATTTCTATTGTTGATTTTGGTGCTTTTATAGTAGAGAATAGGCTGCTTACCTGTAATGAGAAAAAAAAGAAAGAAAGAATTCAATGTAAAAAATAATGTATATTTGTCATATCATTCAAATACAAAAGTAATTATGCACTTACACCAAAAATGAATCTACAATGAATACAAAATGTATAATATATAATACATAACTTCTGTTTTTATAAAACATTTAAATTTCATCTTAAAATTTGAAAATTTGCATTATTGAATTGATTTAAACGTCGGTTCAGATGTCAGCATGTCAAGGGAATTATGCTATATGTTAGTCACACCTCCACCCAGTCAATTAATTGGCAAAAATTCAGTCAATGTTTGAAATGAAACAAAGAAATATTAAATTTGTATATCATATAAAGAAAAATTATGATGATAATAAAGATGAGATGAGATTTCACAATCGATTTCATCTGTCAGCGTCTGAAGGGAATTACATCGCATTATTTGTGTTTTGTGTATGCATCCATCAAAGAAACAAACAAATGAATAAATAAATAAAATTTTGAATTTATAATTTAACACAAAGGATGAAAAAATAAAGACTGCAAAATAACAGATACAAATTCGTTCGTGTAGTGTGGTGGTGATGATGCTTTTGTTAAAAGTCAATCAAATATATTCGCACGAGACGTCACAGCCTCAGGCAAAATGCTCGTGTATCTTTGCCTTAAGTATAAGTGCTATGTAAGAAGCTCGCAGAGAAGAAGACGCAAATATAATATATAATAACAAAACATGAAAAATGATATGATTTCTGAAGCTGGGTTAAAGTATTGTATATACATAGTAACATACAATACTAAATATGATCAAGTTATGCTTAAAAAATTAGAGCTAAGACTCAGACAAAAAACAAAGAGGGTCTCACTCATTGTATGTAATAAGTGACAACATCTTTTGCTCAGATTAGATTACAGTAAATATTTCATCATCAACAAATGGAATGCAGTATTATTACACATCATAATAATAACAATAACACAAAGTAGTGGCAATATGAGTTCCAACAACTTACGCTTAGCTAATACTCGTACATATAAACTATGTAATCCCCAAAGCTATGATAAATACCTAATACTTTCTGCATTTTTGTCATTAGATCAATATTGAAGAATGAATATTTTCCCACATAAATAATCTACATATAGTATACTAGCGTTAACCGGCGTGCATTGCTACGTCCCCTGTGTATGATCAGTTATTGCAAAATCAGAGGAAAAATACAACAATAACAACAACCAGCATTAATAACAAAGAAGCGTATAAAACGTTTTGTGCTTAGTCTTGAAGTGGTTTTTTTTAAAACTTAATAGTTAAAAATAGTATATTTACCTTTAAAAATGAAAAAAAATAAGTATGCAATTTGTTGCATTAAGATTCATTTGTTCTTTAAAAAGAAAAATTATTAACATCTGTTCAGTACATTTTGCACCAAATGAAAAAATTTTAAAAAAATTACATAAAACTATCTCTATTTGCACAACACCACCACCTTCCTGATCCAAATTTAGCAATAAACTTGACTGGTAACTCCATGAGTGCAACAAAGAAAAAATTATCAAAATTGGTACAGCCGTTCTCGAATTTTGTTGGGTCATACTATTTTTTGGGTACATTTTTATATATATGGATAGAAAATAATGAAAAAAAAGGGATAAAAAAAAGAGTATGTGAGCGAGTAATTGTGACATCATTTGACCGATGACCATGAAAATTTGCACATATTTCTGTTTGTTTAAAGAGAAGGTTTTTATGCTAACCAGTTTTAATTAGCCAGTTTTTTCCAATTTTCATACTTTTTAATAAGAGATGAATGTATTCTAACTCTACTATAAGTTTCATGCCCAGCTAAATGTCATTCAAAGCTCATTGCTACAGAACTCAATTGCCTTTTCTTTCGTTCATTTATACCATTCTCGCAATGATGCAAAAACTGATTTTTTAGGTAGTCACTCATATTGCTGTTTCACACAGGAAAAATATTTTTACTTTATATACAAGCGACTAGATAATCCTGTGCGTCTTGCATTCGCTATGATAGTTAACAAAGCTTTAGGGAAGAGGCTACACGTTGCTGGATTAAATTAAGAAAATCCATATTTTTCGCAAGGTCAACTACTTGTAGGCAGCTTGCTCTAGTATAGGAAAAAATTGTGTTCATCTATGCACCGAATCATAAAACCACAAATACTTATACGTATAACCTTTAAAAACAGATTTTTTAAATTCTAAACAATTACTGAAGAACTTTTATAGGTCTACTTTGTTTCCCTCAAAAACAGTTAATTATTTGTACATTTGATTTAAATTCTTTGAACAGATTAGAAGATCTCTACATAGCCGAAGATTTCTCCGGCAGAACAATTTTTGAATCATAAAATTCTTTCTTTGTTCTCAAGGACGTCTATATTGAGATTATGTTGCGATCCATCTCTCCGGCTCCCTCTTAATAATGACACTTACACTAGCTTTACAATCATTAAGATAAGATCAAATGACAGTATTGTGGGATTGTTTTTTCGTTAGTTTCTTAACACACTCAACTCAGAGCTCCAACATAAAAATGCAACTTAACAAATCAAAATTTGAAATGCACGCAAATTTATTCGTATGTTGTAATTATTGTACTTAGAAATTTATGCATTCTCCAATCATTTTTGCATATATTTTTGATTGCAATTCTTAACAACAATGCTGTGCACTCTAAACGATTTTAGATACTCATTGCAAAGTCAAATTTCCAATAAACTAAATTTGTTTTTTTTTTTTTTTATACGAGTATCTCTGGTTTTGAATTATTCTAAATTACATTATGCATTCACTTACTTTATCGTCTGCAGATATTGTATTTTGTGGGTGCATTGTCTGCATTTTGCACGAAATTAATTTCGTTGCAATACAGCATTCATTTGCATAATTATGCGGCAGTAAGCAATTGCATATATGTATGTACATGCATATGCATAGATACTTTTATATGCAACATTGCAAAAGGCATAGATACAAAATTGTAATGCGCAAGTTCGTTGCCTTAGTCTTTCGTTGCTGCTGCCGATGGTGATGTTGATGTTGGTGTGAACGATGAAAACGAAAGTGGAAAAAGTGCACAAGGTGCATTGAATTAGTTTTAATTACATGTAATTGGATGCCCTTCCGCGTTTTCTAATGAAATCCAATGTATATTTTAAATTTCTAATACCATTACACTGTTGTTTCAAAGATTTGATTTGATGCATTTCTTCCTATTTTTTTTTTTTTTTTTTAATGTATACGAGTATGTCCACTGCCTTTGTCATAGTCTGTTGTCTCTTACTTTTCATAATTTATTTTATCATATTTTTTTCTATTTGGCATTGACATTTCAAACACCAAACTTAGGAAGAGCCCATATGGTTTTTGTTGTTTGACTGAAGGTGTTAAGCACTATGACAAATAACTTTGACAACTTTGAAAACATTTGCCGCCACCAGCATGAAATATTATAAGCAGGTGCGGGTACTCAAGATACTACTTCTGCATCTCAGTCTGCCTATGAGTTTGTATCTATAAAGTATGACGATTTTCAAACCAGAATTGATGATCTGTTACTTAGATAGGTGTGATTGTATTATGGTGATGTGATGTGAGGTAGTGATGTATGTATGTGATTTGGTGGCTGCACACATTTGCTTATAAATTTAAAATTGAAACACACCAAAAACCCACACACACACACACACACACACGAACACACTGTTCTTCGAAGCATGAACTCTCACTCGTATATTTGTATCTTACAACAATGAAAGTGCCGCTCATGCAAAACAAATTTTACTTACTTAACATCAAAACAAACCACAAATTAATGCACACGTGCTTAAGGGATCATAATAATAGAGAGTTGACCAAAAACCAAAATCTTCCAAAAATTCATAGAAAAATACAGAAGAAATAATATTGAAGAGAGAGATTAACAAGCGACTGAATAATTTACAAACACAAACAACAAACCTTATAATTTACTAGTTACATTTCGTATGAACGCAGCGTCAAACCAAATTGAAATTAATGAATTTAGCCAACTTGAACTTTCACACGCACATGTGGATAATTGTGTCTCACTACAATTTGGGTATCTTATGAAATCAATTATTGACTGTGAGTATATGCAATGTCACGAAATGAAGTGTAGCTAGCAACAGTAAGTGTATCTGCACTAGACATGCATATAAATCATACGCCAAGGTTGTCTCCATTGCATAGGAAATACACGCTTTGCATAAACTATGCTACTATTTAATCGCTTATAATCTTGAGACTCTCTTTTCCTCCCTTTCCCACCCGAATAATTTACAGCTATAGACAAAACATTCGAATGTTGTAATTTAGATAGGTATTTTAGTTTTTCCAAATACACAATAAACTTTTTATTGTTTATAATATAAACGCAATCGCTACAACAATTTCTTCCTGCTATTGTTCAATATTGTTTGTATCTTTTTGCTTTCATTAGTTTAGTCAAGAAACATACAAACACACTGATAGATACAAAGTGAGAGTGATTTTAAGTGAGTGTAATAATAATTATAATTATAATTATATGCAAAAGGTAATATATACAATTACGTTTTTCATATTTGCAATTGGCCAAGTTATAGAGACTTACTTCATAAGTTAAGTTTGCTAAAAATCAATAAGTAACGCATGCAATCCAAACCAAACCAAACCAAACCTAACCAACAATTTGGTAAGTTGGTAAAGATGGCAGGTAAGACCGAAGACATTAAAAATTGAACAAAATGCAAAAACAAAAATGAAAGTGGCACATTTTTAGCCAAGTTAAGAAACATAAAATTACGTGCGCGTAATTAGAAATTATTGTACTTTTTGGTTTAATTTTCCTTCGAAGTTGTTTGCCTTTTTTATGTTCAATGAAATGCGTCGAAGTTTTTCGCATTAAAAGTAAAAGTGAATTCTAAACGCCCCAAAAAAAATGCACCAAAAACGTAATACCAAAATACAATTTTAACTACTTTTTGTTAAAATAAAATTTTATGATTTAAACAAAATATTTTCCTTTTTTTAGCTAATACTCGTATAAGTTAGAAATGATAAATGATCTTCTATGTCAACTTTAGAAATATGAAAAACCATGAAATGTAATTAAACGAAGCGTAACACAACACAAATTTTACTTTTCTTTTCTTTTCTTGTTGAATTTTACACTATCTTTTGTTTTTATAAGTAAATTTCTTTTTGTTTGTGTAAATATTTTGAATGACACAATGAAATTCAAATAAAAATGAGCAGACAAAATGTTAAGTGTCAAAGTTAACAACCATAAAAAAAATTCACACATAAAGCAAATGTAAAGAAAGCGAATAGTTTTGGTGTTTTTCAATGAAAACAAACAAATAGTAAAATTAAAAACAAAAAAATTAAAGAATCTATGATATAGAAGAATATTATTTCTGATGATTGTATAATTCTGTATATTCAGGCAAACAAGTTTAACAACCAAAAAAGATCAAATAAAGATGCAGATACTAGATAGTCATAAGTGGACATTATCATCATCTCTCTTATAGTCACTTTAAAGACAGATGAAAAAAATTAATATTCAAACTATTCAACACAACATATATCACCTTTTATTAAAATGGGAAAATAATTAAGAACTCCTATGACTATTGACTATTCAAGTTTTTTGTGTTTAAAAACTTTTGTTACTTTATCTATAATACAAGTAAATATTATGCATATTTCTATTTATGTGTCTTTTATAATAAAGAGATCGAACACATAGTTGAAATTATTCCTAAATGTGATTTCATTCAATTCGTTTTGACTTTGAATACTTTTTAATGTTCCGGACCGAAAAGGTATCAAACGGAACCTTATTACTAAGGCTACGCTATCCGTCCATCTGTCCTCAGGCTCTATTTAACGAACCGTAACTTTTCACAGAATGTCTAGTTCTCTCGAGACTACAAAAACAAATACTAAAACTTAAATATAATTAAAAAATTAAAGAGTTCCCTATACAAGACACATATGGGTTTCTATAGGAGCAATAGGATCCAGTATGTATTAGAAACTTATAGTATCCAAATTTCAGTTTGATGGGACGACTAGGAGGAGTACCTCCCATACAAACCCCCCATTAATAACGTGGCATGGCTTCTGCACTACTAAATTTGGGTGGAACCTCTTGCAAGAAGCTATTGAGAGCAGGCCAACCACAGGACAATTACCAACAACATTGTATACTTGCGCTGTAGCTGTTCTGCTTAAGCCAACTATCAGCTTTTATGTGCAAGTAGCGGGTTCAAAACCTATTTTCTATACCTCGAAACAGCAGGCATTATCACAAAAAAAACATGTTATCAAATTTCACTTATTGTTCTTTTTCTGAAAATATCTTCATACACATAATATTTATAAGAAGAGAAAGAGTAGAAGAACAATTATATAAAACAACTAGAGCAATATTCATATCAAATGGTGACAAATAAACAATGGAGTTCTGAATTTCATCTAATCCTTGCTAATCAATTTTATTATATAAGAACTAGAATTTTTTCATAATTTTCATTTTAATTATATTTTGCATCTTAGAATCATTTCCTACTGTATACATACAACAAATTATGCATCTGTAAGCTGTGCACCCCACAATTGACCGAATCATTAGTTTATTTAGCTGGATTTTATAATCACCTTTATATTTTATAGTCTTTTCATGTCAAACAATTTTGTTGAATGTATCACAAGTTGAAAAAGAAAAATGCAATTTGAAAAAGCTCTAAAAAAAGTCTCAAGTGGTCAGTAGAGTACTCGTACATTTATGATTAATGAAGTAAAGTAAAATTAAAACAAACGTTTCACTTGTATTTATTCCTTTTATAATTATACTACACTCACATATAAACAAATGGGTACTAACCCATGAGGTGTTACAGAAATAAAAAACTAGACAACATATTAAATTTGGATCACCGAAGCTTACTTTTCTTTAACACCCCACCAGGAAATGAAGAATATGACCTTACATAAATTATAATCACGAAATTCACTTTACTAAAATAATACAATAGATCAAAACGCGGACAAACGAACTGACAACCCTATTCAATTATCAACGTCACGCTGCTCATTTCGAAATATACTTGTACTTGATGTGCTGTCTGATGTTCTGGTTCTATGGATTATAACCACCATAACCTATTGATAGAACCTCTTCTTACCGTAACTAATGTATAAAATATAAAAAACATTAAATTATTTAGATAAAAATATAGCCGAAGGCCTTAGCAGCCACTCTGTTAGTTTTAGCTTTTATGCTTAAAAATAATTATATAAATATAGTTAACACATGAACTTGCAGATAAATATTGAGATAGAATATTTATTGGCGATATAAGAATATATTCAACATTAGTCAAAACTAAATTTACAAAAAATGTTTATTAAAATTTTTATCTAAAATGTGTCACACAATAACAAAGATGAAAGTTTGCTTTTGTTATACTACTTTTATTTATTTATTTATTTTATTTATTAGTATTAATATTGTTTCAATGAAATGGCGCCAATTTCCGCTTCCGTTTTGCCAAAAATATTCTTAGTATAAAATTTAGTTTAAGGTCTCCGCAATTGAGGAATTTTGTCGAATGTACATTTTTTTTTTTATTTAGTTTTTAATGAAGCGTAAATATTAAATATTAAATAAAATCAAAACATTTCAAAAAGAAATAAATGAAAATCAAATTGACTTGTTAATGTTTGCTTGTGAAACTCGTAATATAACAATTTGTGCTCTGTAATGATGATTAATAGTTTGTCGTCTTTCCAATCATAAAACCATGTCATGTCATAATTTTAATTAAAGCAATACGTATAGAAATGTATGTTTTATATAAATTTATACTTATATTTAACATAATGAAATAATATACATATACTTTGTAATTAAATTTTGCTTAGTATTTTTCAATTTAAAATAAATAAATACCAAAAAAAAATATATATTAATCAAATACAAGCAAAAAAAAAAGAAAGAGGTGTCGTGGGACATCTGTAGAGCGCAGTCCATTCAGAACCAAATTTTTAATTATTATTTTCATTTTTATTTATTGAAAAATTTATGTTTTAATGTTGAAATTTTCAAAAAATTTGTAGTTCTATCCGGGCATCAGCAACAAATACTAAAACTAAAATATTTTCATAAACTTAAAGGAGTCCCCACACAAGAAGCATTTTGGTGTGTATGGTAGCTATACGATCCAGTAATCCCACGATCTGGACATTTAGATTGTTGGTGGCTATGCATCAGAAATTTATACTGCCAAAATTTCAGTTTGATCGGATGACTAGGGAGGTACCTCCCATACAAACCACCCATTTGAATTCAGGTTCTTATTAGAAAAACTTTTTTGTTTTTTGTCTTATCGAACTCAAACTTGGACACTATCAATTTCCAAGACAGGGGCAGGACATTTGTCAGAACGAACCGAATCGGACTACTAAGAGGGTACCTCCCATACAAACCACCCATTTGAATACTAAAATGAAACATTCACTGCGTCCCGTGAAGAGTACTTCATCTTCGGCATAATCGAAGATAACGTTCTTACTAGTTTTTTGTTTTTTTGTAAGAAATTGTAAATAATCTTGATCAAATGTTTCTTATTATTTCACAAATAATAATGTATAATATGTGTATGTATTTACTTATTATATATTCGGTATATAACGGCGTCCAGATACAACGACAAAATCTCTCGATCCCTTTAATGACTTTAGAACCATACACTATTGTATGTGTAAATGAAACTTTTAGAATAATGATCCGTCATATGTACTGAAAATGATAGACCAGCCTTTTTGATTATTTAGAGATCCTTAGTGTTAAGTGATCTCCTTCCTCTCCTTTGCAGGGAGGACATATAACTGTTAGCATGTAAGAATAGTTTTGTTAGTCGTATTTATAAATATAAGGAGATATGTGCTGAAAACAATAACTGACAATCAATCAAATACTTTATAATAAAATTATTTAATCATCATAATTTAATTATTATTATTTTTTATAGAAAATTCTATTCCTTATGATTTATACATACATTATTTGTTAATTATGAAGTAAATTAAAACCAGTTTTAATGATCATTGCATATTGAAGTAATCAGCACCCAAGACCCGCATAGTCAAAAATGAAATTTAACTATTAAATTTATTTGTAGTCTTTCTTTTATTATTCATTTTACAGTATATGTATTTAAATAATTGCAAAACAAGTTTCTTGATCATTTTTGTTTTTTTGGTTTTCTTTAATTTGTTGTTGTAGTATTGTAACATTAAAAAACAAAAATTCATTAGCAAAAGTGATAAAATTTAGCTAAAAGAACTTTCACGTGGCCTTTTTGTTAAGAAGAGAATATTTTTTACGAATATGGGTATTTTAAAGAGGTTAACGGCCTTGGGACTAAGCATGAAATCAAAATGATTCACAATCCCCGAAACTTTACATCTCAATTTGTACTTCTCTTCAACAAAAATATAAAAATTACTTTTGATTTCTATTCCAAATGAGTCACTTTTATGAAGAGGTTATTGTTTTATACTTATCTACTTCCCAATCATTATTATTTATTTCTTATTAATCTTCAATTTACTCTTTCACATTTTAGGCATCTTATCCAGATCAGATGATGAAGCAAGCAACGCAATTTTTTGTGAATATAAGAAAAATAAAAGTAAATTATAAACAAAAAGATAAACAAGAAGAGCGTGAAATACAAATAAGAAAAAAAAAAAAATAATTAATTTAAAAATAAATACGTTTATCGCGTGTTTAACTTTGTTGAATTTTATTGTTTGTGAGATGCTTTGAAGTGCAGATGTATCTGAAAATGTTAGCATCACATCACATCATATAAAGTGAGAGCATATTTGATAAGTTTTGGCGGTTGGTGGGAGTTTGATGCACTACATCTATATGACAGCTTTGGATTTGAAATTATTAAAAGAAACTATACAAATTAATTCATTTAGTTTAAGCAATACCAAGTTCGTTGGCACTAAGTCTAAGCCAAGCCATCGTTCTCTTTGGCTCTTATGATGATATAAAATGCTCTTGATTAACCTCAATTTAAAGAACGGATTTCAAAGAAAACAATATTAAATCTTCATCATCATCTTTCTTTTATACAATTGCAAGTAAAAATCAAAGATGATTTGTGACGCTTCTTGTGATGTACGTTGGGTTCATTGAATTGTGGATTTGGTTTGGCTGCGGTGTGTGTGGCTTTTGCCTGGAAACATTTAAATAAATTATGCGATAACTTGAAATCTTTTATTCATGAGACCCGAGTGCGTGTATGCTTATTTTATTTTATGAATGAATCAAATGAGACTTGTCGTCTCCTATTAAAATGTTTTTAAAAGTTTTTTATATATTATTATTGACCTTGAACAGGATGATATTTTACCAAAACCAATAAATAGATACATTTATTAATTATTTTTTTTTTTTTTTTTAATATTTTAGATTAGTGCTACTACAAACCGAAACACGTTAATCGTGACTGAAATCAAAATGCCGCTAAGAAAACCACAAAACAAAAAGCAAAAACTAAACAAATCTTAGATAACTTTAGAAATGAAAGAAAAGAAGCATAAAGATATAGTTTTAAATATGGAACAACATACAAATGGCGATGCCAATAAATAGAAACAATATTAAACAAATAGCGAACAAAGAAAGTAAAACGAATTGTGAATAAGTGTGTTTCATTGTCCTAAGCAATTCCAGTTGAAAAAGTACAATTTCTTGTTTGCCTTTCAGTCGTCCTCAAGTATAAATTTAATAACAGACATACTAACAAAATAAAACTAAAGATCAAAAAGAAAGTATCAGTACAAATTATTATTTTTTTCCATTAAATCGTGGCAACTGATTTGCTGCCTTTCTAAATATGATTTTGTCTCATAATAATTAACAATCCAATGGAAATGCAAATTTTTGAAATTGTAAATATTATATCATTGACAGTCGTAACATTTGAACCGAGCTCCAGTCCTACATTTATTTCACTGCAATCAAGTCATCACAGAAAACAATTTTTTTTTTTATTAATCAATCGATAATTATCGATTAATTATAATTAGTCAGTTGGTTGAGAAGTTTACCAAAAAATATAACACAGAATAAGCAAAACGTAACATAATAATTACATTAATTCATTCTCAACCAAATAATTAAGAGAATTTATTTCTTTGGACTACGAGCTGAGGCATCAAAGTACTTGTTGATTGCTCCAAAATTATATTGTACATTCAGAGCAGCTTATAAGACAGCTATATCTCTATTATTTGTATAAACGATCCGAAATTTCTAGATATTGAAAAATTTAGATTTTGACATTAAATTTCTATCCAAACAGAAAATCGTCTATGTACAGAATTTCAACTCGATAACTAGCTCTCAACCCAATAAACTGATAGATTGAAATTGGGGACTTCACCAAATAGATCCTCCTCAACAATCTTATAATTTAAATGTGGATCTGGTTACGAGTGGATAAATGGAAATGATATAAATTTAGAAAGTGAAAATGATCGAAATATTTAATAAAAGAAAAAATAATAAACATACATTTCCTGTTTTAAGTGAAATATTTAAAAAAAAAAATACACAAAATAAGTTCGTCGCCTAAGTCTATTGTTTTTTTTTTTTGTTTTCATTTCTAAACTTATTGTATTAAAAATAAAATTTTGAAGTAGGAAATTATAAACCTACAAATTAAGTATCTTATGTATTATGTAACAAATAAGAAATAAAATAAATAATAACATTTAGAATTTAAAAGAGAAAAAATGTTCATCGATAAGAATTGTATGTAGAATCGAATAGAGACAAAACTTTTTGTACTTTTGGATGGAAGTTACGAACAAACGAGTTAAATCACCCTTTCCAGCAATAAATGATAATGTTAACGTTTATAAAAAATAGAAGGTGATAAATGAAGACAATCAGTTGGCTAATTGAATCAGATTATCTTCTGTTCCCATAGAAATAAGAGTTCAAAATATGTATAAGAAATATATTCAAAAAAAAATCTCATTTAATACATTTGTACCTTTGTCAAATTTTTTAAATAAAGTAGAAATATTCTCCCATTTTAAAAGGTTGTTTTTTGATTGGTTTTTTTTTTTTACCATTTCTTTTTTATTTTCCTCATTACAGTATTTCTCCACAAAGATAAATTAAATCAACATAAAAAAATATCAAAACTTTATATCAGCTCACCTGTTTGTATTATTAAAAAGCATAATCCAATGGACCAGAATAAAGTAAATCCACGTGTCAAATCCATGTTGCTGTCGGTTTGTTGACGTTTTCTATCTTCTGCAACTTTCTGTGTGTTGCAGCAATGTCGTTGCCACTAACGAAAATAAATGCAACAAAGTTCACAGACAAAAAATGATGCAAATGTTGGATGGAAAATCTCACAGCTACAACAAACACAAATGCACAAATAAACACTGCAACGTCAAAGAAGAAAAACTTCACACTTTTACGTCGTAGCAGCTGAGAAAAAATGTTGCAATCTTAATACAATTTCTGTTGTTGCAATCCGCTTTTGTGTTACAATTTTATTTATTTTATATAGCAACTTTTTTTTTTTTTGTAGATTTTCTTGGTATATTTTTTCAATTTTTTATTTGTTATTTGATTCGCGTTTTGTTTAGTTTAGTTTAGTTTAGTTAGACAACTACAACAGATCTATTTATCTATCTAAGTAATGTATCTATGTACTCGTACCTATTCATGTACTTTGTATGTGTAGTAAATATACCTATAGTATAGTAAAACGTATTACAACACTTTGATTTTTCACGTTGCTTTTCTGTTGCGTTGTGTTTTGTGTTATGAATTTTGTTTTTCTTTTTCTGATTGTATTTTTTCACTTGAATCACAATGGTCGCAATAAACGAAATCGTATCAAATCACATTAGATTTTCAACCAAAAGTAGTAAGCCAGCCAAGTCAGCCGTGTCTTCGACAACTTTGTATCTGTACAACTTGTAACTTGCAACTTTGCGTCAAGTGTAGTTGTAAGATGCAATGTTGCGATTTAAACGAGAGTAAGTTGCAAACTGATTGAGTGAATAAAGATACAAAAAAGAGAGATTTTTTTTTTGTTTTTACCATGCGTTGCAATTTTCGCCTATAACGATGCAAGCTGTGGAAACAAAATTGAAATTTCCTAAAACAAAATAGTCAGAAATATAGAAACTTTCTTTCTTTCTTCTTTATGTTATTTCTCTCATCCATTTATTTCTCTCGTTCGTGAGATGAGTTTGGTACAAGTTTATCGGGATCTAAGCACAGCTGATCTTTTAAAAATAGAAATTGATTGCTGTCTGAGATTTGATAATTTTGTATTCCTTGCATTTGTTCTCAATTCAATTTCACTTTGCCTTTTCTTTAACAAAAAAACCAAAAAAGAAGCCAAACTTTAGTTTTATTGCCTAATCCAATCCAATCCAATCCAAAAAGAGATTTCGCTACTTATATGACGTGACTTATTTCTGTTTATTAGCAAAATTTCCACTTGTACAAAAGACCGTCAATAAACCGTAACGTGGTTTCGATTTCAAATTCAAACAGCGCGAATGTTTTTCTCTTCTATGTAGGTATATTTATTACTATTTACAAGTAAACTGTTTCGACAACTCTGTAAGAGCAACCAACGTCTTAGTCGGAACACCTTAACAACGCGACTGTGAGCACACTCTGTCGACCCACAGCTCGATAGCCAACCAAACCACAAAGTAAAAGCCAAACTGCTTTTAGACAAGACTTTAGACGACAAGAAAAGGCCAAGTTACGACAAGATCGAACATAAATACAGGTTCGATCAAACCAAAACCAGGTGGTATTCAACTATATTTAAGCTGCGGTTGGACGCAGTTTTGGAATAGCGCTGCTCTTTATCTTAAAGTCTTTTCCTTCTTCTGTTGCTGTTATTCTCGTTTTTCTTTCTCTTTTCTATACTTAAATTGACCCGAGCGTGTTCAAATTTGTCTATTTGTACGTTTTTATTACATATTTTTTTTAAATTTGTCCATTTGCTGTTATGTTCTACATACATATATATATATATATAAGAAATTATTTGCATCAGTGAAAGGCCTTTTAGACGGTCAGTTCAGTCTCAGTCCATGTTATCGCTTCAGAAATCGAAATGGACTGACAAATCCAAATCTGAACATTGTTTGTTTATAAATTGTTCTTATTTATCTCTTTAAAAGTGGTAATATAATAACTGAGGGATATATTTCAATGAGTTACACAGTAAAATCGTGTTTCGCCATATCTGCATCCATTTCGAGAAGTCTAAGACGCCTTTTGCATTTAATTATTTCTATCGATATTTCATCGAAATGGACTGACAAATAAGCTGGGGCATCAGTCCATTTTTTGTTATCGTTTCGGTTTTTGGTGGGGCTTTCGAGTCGGTAATGGACTGATACTGAGACTAAACTGGCCGTCTTGAATGCATAAGAAAAGACAAATACTGCCTTTCGAAAGCACGCATGCAACTACGTATATGCACACAATCTCTCTCTTTCTGTTTGTTATCGTTTTCTCACTACTATTTCCGTGCGCCTATCGAAAGTTCGGAGAAAGAGGGCGGGAAAAACGTAAAAGGCGCATTAGTCAAAAATGCTCGTGCAAATTGTGCGCTGTAACAATAACAGCAACCACAACAGCAAAATGTTAGTGTCCTGTTTTATTTTCTGCATGCCCATGATGTACAAACTATGTTAAGTTACTGTACACGCGCAATGTAAAGTTAACATATTTTGTTCATATTTAACAGACGATGCCAAGTTTCAAACTCAGCAGCTGATTAACAGACAAGTATTTTAAAACCAAGTTTCTTAGACTGTTGAATGTCTGTTAAATTGAGTATAAAAATGTTAATATTATTCATTAGACGCAAATACAGGTGTTTTTTTAAACCCGATAGAATTTGAAATTGTAAAAAATAACACAAATAATAAAATTTTAACCAAAAAATTTTTGTACTCAAAAGATCAATACATGGCATTAACATTTAACTAACAGATACTATTGTATCTCACAGACTCAGATAAACTGTTAAACAAGTTGACTTTGTTGTCGTTGTAGTCAGTATAAAGAAAAAATTTACCAAAAATGAAAACACTTTTTTTGTTGTTGGTGCTGTTTGTTACAAACCTGCACTTTTTGCTTTAATTTCTATTAAAACCTACTAACTTCTTCTGTTAGATTCCATTAGAACAGTGGTTCTTAAGCTTATGTTATTTACATTTTAAACTAAATTTATTCCCGCCGAAAACTGTTTCTCTGGCCCTGGTTAATTCCGCAATAGATTAAGAACCACTGTTCCAGAATGTCGTTGCCAAGCGAGGTGGGTAAATTTGGGTGTTTTTTTCCACTGTACTTCGTTTAACTTATCTTTTGAGTTTGTTCTGCTGCTATAAAGAGACCAAATCTTCTGGTTTTTTCGCATTTGCGATTATGAAATGTTGTTACAGTTTAGATAGATATTTGGTTGGTTATACGTATCTTTTTTACTATCATGTATTTCTTGTACATTTAAGAGTTACTCTTTTTTGTTGAATTTAAGATTTCATTTTTGTCGCAAAATAGTTAATGGATATCTTGAACAAATAAAAGACTTTGAGAAAAAGTCTGTTGCATTTAAGTACAAATCTGTTTCGAAGTTGGCAGTTCAAGGAGACAGTATTTTTTGCCATGACTAATATATTTTTAATTGTTCAAACTAAGACTTAATCTAAATCGAAAATAATTTGAGGGAGGTTATGGCTTATATGTACAAATATTTAATTTATGGATTGGTCAAAGAGTTCACAACATGTTCAATCCGATTCCTTTTTGGTAGAGAATGAAATTGTATATATTTATTTGGTATTCAAGTAACTTCAGAAGAATACGGAATTTTGATTTATCATACTTACATAATTAGGACTAATTACTAACGTATTGTGTATATTGACTGGAATTTCTAATAGCTTGAACTTCTTTAATACAGTTTTTAAAAATCCTATTCGATAAAAGTCATGTATTTAATTATTGCCTTACATAGCTTTGTTTTTATTATTCGGTTTTTTTTTGATTTTTCTTTCTTTAACCAGTATAGTAGCTCAGGAAATCTGAACACCAGAATTAAAGCCGAGTTCTTTTAAGTGTAAATCTCCAGTAGCATCAAGATGACATATTTCTAAATCTTTTTTCTGATTCTTATTAGGATGAAGAGATCTCTTTGTACGGTAAAAGAAATAACTTATGTTTCTTTGACTCTTGACACACGTAACTTAATAAAAATTTTAAATTTGGTCAAAACTCCTCATAAATGTAAAGTCGGTACTACAGAAACGAAACATCCATACTATTTATATGCTGCTTTTATTAAGTTTAGTAATTTATATTAAATAAATAAAAATAAATTTTTGTAATGAACACAAATTCCAACTGGTAAAACTTAAAACATTATTTAGTTTGGCCCTTCACTCTTATCAAAACAAAATACCTTCTTTTGAAGTCCTTGGCAAAAGAATTGTAGTTTGCATGAAAATTATTCACACGAATTATATGAATCAAATACTGCGTTGATGGTAATCTAAAACTCAATATCAAATCTGTATCTAGTTAGTTCAATTCTGAATTCATTTGTTAGTTTGTTTTATGAATTTGGCTTTTAAATAATTTAATGATAAGATTATTGTATTGCGAGTGTTTAAATTGATTCAGAGTTTCCGCTACAATTCAAAATTGCATTCAAAATCGATACCTAAGGCATTAAAAGACTTTTATAATGCCCCACGAACGATTCACCAATTTAGAATAATTTGAATGACAAAAGAAAATATATAAAATAATTATGAAATGTATAATAATATTTAGAATTATAAGAAGTCATGCAATAAATTAAATTAATTTTAGCATTGAAGGCGCCACAAATCAAAGAATAATTGAATGAAAAATTGACAGCCTTGAAAGCAAACCAATGCGAAATTTTTTGAATGTAAAACAAACCAAACCAATGAAGTGAAGAGTAATCAACGTCTTACAACACTGCCAAAGAACACTTAACGCTTTGCTTGAGCTAAGCTATTTGCAAGAAACAACAACAATAACCATAAATAAACAAAAACTAAAAAACAAAACAAAAAATCGAAAGTGAAATCAACACCAAGTCTGATTGAAACAAAACCCACTTGGGGAGCAGCAGTCGCATTAAAATGCAACACTCACTAATATGGCTAAGAACTGGGCCAAGACATGGACACACAGATACACACACACATACACACACACACGTATAAATATAAATATGTATAGTTGGAGCGTCAAATCACTTTATTAGTTAACAAAAACAACAAAAAATTGGCCAGGGGCGCCTCAAACAAAACTCCACTCCAACCAAAGACAATGCAGGCACGTTCATTTAAATTAGCAAATTTTAGACTTAATTTTCTTGTTTTTATTTCGTTTTTATTATTTTTCACACGATTTTTATTTGGTTTTATGCAAGTTTTTCTTCTAAAAATTCATCGAATTTGGTAGTAGTATGTGGTTTTTATTTAATATACTTAATACTTAGGTATAGGAAGTTGTCTTATACTATTCACAGTTGAGCAATTTTGAGGTCGATCTTTTGGCAACAAAATATAAATAAACACCAGAAAAAGCCTTCGAGTTTCATGTTGTTTTCCGATTTAGTTTAAAATGGTCACTAACCATACAACACTCAGCTTGACTGTCTGTCTTATAGACCATTGGTTGAATAGACAAACTGACTGACTAATTGTCAGAGAGACAAATCTAAGTCCAGCTGTGGCCAGTTGAATACTTATATTGTATGCCGTTCGTTTGGTAGTTTCCAACCTTAATTAGATTGTAGTTAACATGTTCACTGATTATATTAAATGAACCAATTTAATATTTAGTGAAGGCGTGAAGTCCATGTGAAGTTGTTCGACTGGAATTAAGCAATACACACAGGTGAAGGTTCAAATTGTTCTTATTGTATTTTGATATATTTTTGAGAAAAACACATGCTCTTACACAAAATACAAACATCAAATTAATTATGCGAAAAGTATTTCATTCCTAACAGACCCATTGTATTGTAGATATTACATTTCTACTCATTGAAAGTTATGGACCCACACACTCATATTAATTGTTAAAATCAAAGTCAAAAGACTTTTAATGTACCATTAATAAAGCTAAATAGCACGCCTCCGATTCCAGTCGGATTCAATTCAAATGAGTTCAATTAATTGGTTTTGTATTTGAAATACTTAATTTTTGTATCTTAATCTGTTTAGATTGCTTTTTTTTTTGGGGGGGTTTTCTTTCATTTTTATACTATTTATGTTTCTATTGTAGTACAAAAATCAATTAATTAGATAGGTACAAGTATCTAATGATTGATTGTCTATAGTGCAGAATAATTGAACTATATACTTGCTTCAAAGAAAGAAGGTCCATTATTGATTTTGAAAGGAGATACAGAATAATCATGTACATATTTCGAAAACAATTTAAATATATCAGTACATACATATTGCCTATTCTATAGAACTCTTTTTTATAAGCAAATGGAAAATCATTGAGCCTTTTCAATGCTTCGTATTTCGAACGTCATTTTATATAAAATTACAAACAGAAATCATGCAACCGAAATATTGAAGACTGTTTGTAAGAAAAATTTAATTCAGATTTTATCTGTTTATTTTTTTTTTATTTTGCTTTTAACTGTTGTTTTTGACTAACCTTCAACTTAATGTAGCATATGAGTAGCATTGAAGTGACAGCAATCAACACTTCTTTGTGACGGCCTTTCATAAGTAGGATGATTTAAGGTTGATTGGTAGGTTGCTTTCAAAAAAGTATTCACAATTTTTGCTGCACATTACAACTAATGATTATTAGCCCAACTTTATTACATATTTAAAAAAATATATTTAATTATTAAGAAAAAACCTAATAAACCAAATATCTCAATTTGTCATACCCCGTATTTTGGTGGGTCACACCAAAAGAGACTATCAAAATGCCTCATAACTTGATGAACGAACAATTTTGGTTAACGTTTTTTATGACTTCATTTACTGATTATGAAGCTAACGAGCAACTCAACTTTTAACTAAAATATTAACAAAAGACACAAAAGTTGCCTTATTATTTTACTTACTCAAAAGTGAAGCAAACTACAATACTAACTATTATTAACACCCAACAAAATTGTAAAGTACACAATCAAAAAAATAAAACCAGATCGAAGAACTCTGCACAATTTTGATATGTACCACCATATTAAAGATTGGTATTTTTAAATTATATTCTTTAAAATATATTGCAAATATGCAATTCTAACGATGCCAAAAAAATATCACTGTAATAAAAAAAATTGAATTCGTCAACCATCCAAGCGATAGAATCGTGCTGATATACATAAAGGATGTAGAATTCACCAGAAGCTAATAGGTAATACGAAATAGAAATTAAAAAATTACATATTAGCGAAACTATAGAAATAATGTGAGCACCATGAACTAGCGAATTAAATGCAAGGAATAAGAACATTCTCTCTCCTGTCATGAAGGCTTCACAAACTTAAAACTTGAAGGATTTAAAAATATACATACGAGGTGTGACAATTAAGTAACGGGACTGAGTATACCACAGTCGTCTGTCTTTAGCTTTAAGAGTGGGGATGGATGGTGAGTGACCTTGATTCCTACTGCGCAGAATCCACTTGATCCCGCCTCTCTGTCTAGTCTAGTTTGCTTTTAAACCTAGTTTGAGTAAAGTGTTGTGTAATAGAAGTGCCGGAAAAATGATTAGTTTAAAAAAAATTAAATTAAAATTAAAAAAACCTCCAAGTGAGTGTTTTCAATTGCTAAAAAATGTGTTTGGTGATGACTGCATGTCACGTACTAGAATTTTCGAATGGCACAAACGATTTTCTGAGGGCCGGGAAGAAGTTGATGATGAGGAACGGACTGGACGCCCTGTGACATCAAGAATTGCAGAAAACGTTCAAAAAATTAATGAAATTGTTCGGAAAGACAGGCGTTTGAGTCTTCAGATGATATCAGACGTGTCGAATGTAGACAGAGAGACAGTGAGAAAAATTTTACATGAAGATCTGAAAATGACAAAATAGTGTGCCAAAATGGTGCCAAAATGGCGCACAATGCACTCTCTGTGAAGCAGTTCTTAGGGAAAAAATCAATTACCGTGCTCGAACACCCACCGTATTCACCAGATCTCGCTCCCTGTGACTTCTACCTCTGTTCCCCAAAATCAAAAGTTCGTTGAAGGGAACACGTTTTGAGTCGGTTGAAGAGGTAAAAGCAAAAACGGCAGACCTGCTAAGGAGTCTAACACTTAGTGACTTTCAGCACTGCTTTAACCAGTGGAAAACTCGCATGCAGCGGTGTATAGATAGGGAAGGGGAGTATGTCTGAAGGAGATTAATTGTTATTTGTAATAAGTTTTCAATAAAGTATGTTTTACAGACCAGTCCCGTTACTTAATTGTCACACCTCGTATGTAGGCACAATAGTCTGCCATATAAATCACTGCAGTTGAAGTTGATATACTCTTCACGCACCCCTAGATGTATGTAATTATATGTCTCATTTATGCCTCCTTAAGGTGAGTGTGTAAGAAAGAGACAAAAAATCTAAGTTGTAATTTCTTTGTAATTTGTGAAGTGAGCAGACGTGTTTGGACTTGTGATATAATAGTGAAGTTCGGACGGCAAGTGTTAATTATTCGGCTGTATGAACCACTCCATTGCATGCGTTGTATGCTGTATCATACACACATACGTACATGTTGTATTACAACCGTTGTATCGTGTCTTGGTCACTTAGACTCTGCTCAACGAATAAAAGTTAGTATTAAAATAGATTTTTTTTGTTTACCTTTGAGCAAAGACCATAATTGGCGCAGTCGGTAAAGGTTAGTCTTCTTCTGGAAGCAAAAGACTTAAGATAAAGCGGTATCCCAAAATTACGTGCAACCGCAGCATAAATACAGTTGACTAGCACATGGCATAAGCCTACATAGTCTCCAACCGCAGTTTAAAAATAGTTGAATGGTGGCAACCCGAAGGTACTTTATCCAAGCAGCGTCATAAAAAAAGATATTTAAACATATATTTTAGGTACTACTGCTTCAGTTCCTGTTCGAGATCCTGTCTTGAAGTCTAAGAAGTTCTGATGACCACTAAAGAGGAGATAGATGCCATCTTCAAGAAATGGGAAGATTGACAAAACAACTTTAAACCAATTTAAAATCACTAAAAAATATTTTTCAGTAATGGCACAATAACTACCAGCAATATCAGCATCAGATCAGATCTTTTAAAAGAAACATCACGAATGAAAGTGTATCGAGGAACAAAGGAGGAACAAACGACTCGTCATCGTCATCATAAAAATAGAATAAATTCTTCCACTCTTAGCAAATTCCAATGCAGAGTTTTTATTAGAGCACTAGGAGCAACAGTAAGTTGGGAGAAAATTAAATTAGAACTTTTAAAGAACTTCGGTGTGAGAGAATCTTGCCGTACCCTATATTATCAGACAATTAATGCAAGAATTAATAATGCAACTAAGTATTAAAAAAAATTTAAGTTGTATTTTAGATAAATTAAATATATACAAAGTACGAGTTAGATAGTAATCAACTGCAAGAAGTTTCACCTCAAACAAATGAGTCCATTATCTTACTAACATTTTTAAATGGAATTAGGCCAAATTTATCATGCTTAATCCTAAGCAGAGAGATAAATATTCTTAGACAGGCATATCGTTCATTACAAGAAACATATATTAACCGCATTTTCTAAATAATAATAAACACCAGTTCGTTGAACCCTAACATGAGATATAATATAACGTTCCGACCAAATCAACCAGGACAATTTCATCAAAATAACCAAATATGTCAATCACGTGCATTTCTTTAAAATAACCAAAAATATCAATCGGGGCAATTTCACCAAAACAAAGTTGACAGAGGCATCAACAAATGGAAAGAGACCATTTAAAAAATGAAGTCAACTTTTCAGTATCAGATCAGCAGCAAAATCTTCCAATTATAGAATTAACTATAGACAACAAAATATTCCAATATTTACTAGATTTCTTTACGTGATAAAAACTTATTCCAACCATACCCACTTCAAAGGATAAGTCAACCAATAATCTTGAATACTATGAGTGCAAAAATTATGCATAAATGAGGAAATTATCACCCCGATGCCAGTAGAATTTAACCAACAGAAACAAATGATTTGGAAATAGGGAAACTTAAGCAACAAGACATTTGAGGGACTAATCGGACAAAACTCTCTGTACTTATGTATATAAATTTGGAAAAAGAATATGTAAGCTTAAGTACTTGTTTTTTTTTTTATTTATTATATCCTTTTCTCTACGGTATTGATTTCATTGACGGAACTATTAAGAATTCGTATTAATTTGAAAGGCTTGACAGATACCATTAATATTAACTTATATACTGAAAACTATACGAAGATTATTCCTATTCTTTATTATTACGATTTGTAAGCATATTAGTTATTTATTTTCTTTCGATCTGCAGGCATTTGTTTTGTAGTCGCATGCGTCCAGTTATTGATTGATATTTTTCAAAAACTTTCTGGCAAAGATTTATATTGAAAAATATAAAGCTGATCTGGAATATAATCCTTACGAAATTTATTTCTTTTATTTTTAATTTTCTTTTTTTATAAATTCGCCATATCTTTAATAAAATTGAAATTATGTTTGTTTTTTTTTTTTTATTTATTTTTCATAATGAAAAAGGACAAAGTTTGGTTTTCGATTTGACGTCCTTTGGGAGCAAAATTTAATTCATTTCATTTATTTATTTAAAAACTCTATTTTTTACGTTTTTCTTTTTAAAAAATAACTATTTACCAATAATAAGAATGTGATTTATACAATATTGCTTTCTTTGCGATAAGTTTGCATGAAAATCTTTTTTGTACTCGTTCTCCTACCGTTATTCTTCTATTAAACAAAAAAAACAAAGTGTAGAGTTACCATCACAGCGAAATTTAAACCTTTTTGCACATCGGCGTTTCCCTTTTTCACCTATAAAATTTTATAATAGTTATAGAAAAACAACAAAATTAAATTGTTTCTATATAGAAAAATAGTTATTTACGGATCTTAATGACCCGACTTTTTACACGACTCTTACTTATTTTGAAAAATATTTCTGTTGGTATTAAATTTTTGTTTTTTCTTTATTGTTTGTCTCTCATGATGCATTATTTTTATCTTTGTGCATGGCTTGGTCACTGTTTAGATGGCCGACTGGAAGAATCCATACGATACAATACTTATGAAATAAAATATGATTGATTCAGTTTGTATCCATCATTCGAGCAGTGAAGACGTGTAACAGCGCTTATATATTGTGAAAACAAATAACAATCAATTATAGGAAAAGTAAAGTACAATACTGAGTCAAAGGTACTAAGATGAGCTCTGCTCAACAACTTCTCCAAAAGATGCCAACAAAGACGGTGAGAAACGCATATTTCTCGTTTGTCTCTGCTGAAAATAAAAGCTAAGCTACCCTTCTAAGCACAAGGTCGCCTGAACTTGGAGCAAGATCTTGCAAACTTGCTCTCCTGCCTTGTGCCCAAATGATGTAAGCACTAGACATTCCCTACCGTGGAGCGCCCAGTGCCCATCCCCGCAAACTCCCTTTTGCGCGGATCCATCAATGGCTTATTCAATAACCGCAACAACTGCAGTAGGCACAGCACCAATAACATCAAACGCAACAACAGTTAACACAATATCCACATCAACTACAGTGCAACTCAGCAACTACATCTATCGTGCCAGCGCTTGCAGATACCTCAACAAATATAAACAAACAAACCTTAAATCGCAACAACAATAACGCGTCAAATTAGGCTTCGATCACAACATCGATAAGACCTACAACAGTTATGCTTACAGCAGAAACGTTCACTAAAGTACAAAGTGCAAAAAATAAGAGAAACCGTAAAACGCAATATCATACATCATACATCTACTTGCAAAATTTCGAATGCATTCAAAAGTGCTAATTGCAAGGGGGATCATCCCTCCACCGATTTATCATACCCGAACCGTGTTGCTTACATTGCACTACTGCAAAAAAGAGTACCCCATTATAAGCAGGCGACAAATCCCAACAGTAATGCTTTCTCAAATGGTACCAGTTGTCCAGCCATTAAAACCGAAAATCGTCAAAATGTGCAGTCAGCTTTTGACTCTAGCAACAGAGTAGCATCGGGCCAACCCGTTACTTATAGTAGCTACAACCAAGCTCTCCTCCGTAAAAATTTAAGAGAACCCACAGCACAATCAACATCTGATTTCTTCACAATAGATGAAGTCACTGCACACACGACTGAGCTACTTGAAAAACTTAAAGAATGTTTCAGTAAGAGCGAGCAGTTCACAATAATTACTCAACTAACTATTAAGAAAGACAACATATTACATATTATGGCATGGAATGCGCGTTTCCTGGGCAGTCTGCAAAATGTCTAAACAAAAATTGTAATTCAATATATGACCTTAAAAAGCACCAAATACCTCCTACAATATATACATTTTTACAGACCTCCAAAGCAAATTGGAAACTATACAAAAGATTACTAAGCTCACAATTTGAAGATTGGCTATCATAAGACTATCATCCCACTAAAGAAACAATTGATTGTATGGTTGCAAACTTGTCCTGTGCAGTAATAGATGCTATTGAACTTGCTGTTCCCAAAAAATAAATAAACCATTCTCATTAAAACTTATGACTGATAGAAACTCAATACAAAGGCAGTGGGTTAGAAATAGGCACCCTATTCTTAAAGCTAAACTAAATTTTTTTAAACCGGTTAATTAAATCTAAGTTAATTGACTTGAACAACCAACATCTTCAAAATCGTTTTGGAAAATTTCAAAATTATTAAAACTATAAAACATTTTGGTCCAAGTTTTCGCTATAATGATCAGGTGTATACTACTAATTGCCATCAAAAAAGAAAAATCGTCAACCAATCGATTATCGATAGCAGAAAATGTCAAGTGGTCCCGCATTAGGTGTGCGTGAATGAGATGGAGACACTGCACTTAAGCAAGAGCAACCGGTACACCTAGACACTTTCTAGCCCTTACACTGTTGATCTAGTTAATGCTTCACTTGATGAGGTTGAAAATAGTGAAAACTGCAATGTTCCTAGTTTTTCCGCTGACAAAATCCGCTCCCTTAAAAATAAGAAAGCCCCAGGTCCTGATACCATACCAATTGTCTGTATTAAAAACTTGCCGAAAAATGTTATAAATTACTTAACACTCATTTTTAACCACTTCTTGCGCATTGGATATTTCCCACAGAAATGGAAATTGGCTGAAGTAATAGCAATGCCCAAGCATGAAAAGGCCCCAGAATCTCTCGAGAGCTACCGTTCAATAAGCTTACCGTGCAGGTTTTCTAAAATTTTAGAAAGCTTAATAAAAAACTAAACTACTTATGCGCCTTGATGAAAATGCCATTCTACCTCCAATCCAGTTCTATGTTTAAAAAAACTGTTTGTATGGTTGCTTTGGATGTTCAAGCTGGTTTTGATTCTGTATGGCATAGAGAAATTGGCTGAAGTAATAGCAATGCCCAAGCATGAAAAGGCCCCAGAATCTCTCGAGAGCTACCGTCCAATAAGCTTACCGTGCAGGTTTTCTAAAATTTTAGAAAGCTTAATAAAAACTAAAGTAGTTATGCGCCTTGATGAAAATGCCATTCTACCTCCAATCTAGTTCTATGTTTAAAAAAACTGTTTGTATGGTTGCTTTGGATGTTCAAGCTGGTTTTGATTCTGTGTGGCATAGAGGCTTAATACACAAATTGTATTACTCAAATATGAAATATTATTAAAATCATTAAAAAAATTTTTGAGTGAAAGGCAATTTTCAGTATTTATAGATGAAAGTCAGTCAAACTCCAAACAAATAAGTGCTGGAGTACCACAGGGTTTTGTGCTTGGTCCCATTTTGTATAATATCTATAAAAATGATATATCGATTTTTGAAAATTGTAAAACATCTATCTTTGCTGATAGCCATTTACTGCTTAGGGGAAAATTTTGTATCAGTTAAAAACCACTTACAAGTTGCTCTCAATAATTTAACAACTTATAACTAAATGCAACTAAGACAAAAGCGATTTACTTCACTAAAAACGCACTTCACTAAAATTCCAACTACAAATTTGGAAATTGACACTACTAGTGTTCCATGGGAAAACTACTTAAAATACTTAGACCAGAAATTAATATTTTGCAGACATATATCTTACACAGTTGGAATAATAAACAAAAGGACACGAATTCTCTACCCTTTCATAAACAGAAAATCCCTTTTATCTGCTCATAACAAAACGGTTATATTCAAAATTATTTTTACACCGATTATCCTGTATGGCACACGTACAAAAATTACAAATTGCTCAAAACAAATTATTAAAAATGATATTGAACTTTCCATACTTTTTCTCCACATTTTTCTTATCTGCACAAAATAGCGAATGCAAAACATGTTAACAAACAAATATCCAATGCCCAAATCACTCTTACGTACGACTGATTCTTTTAGCCCTATCCTCTAGTTAGTACTAATAAGAATTAGTCTATTCACCTAATCTAGTTATAGTAGTTTATAAGTTCTATATGAGGTTTTTCTTTCTTCCCAATTTTCCTTATTATTATTATATTAAAGTATAAATATCTTAAATTAGTATGTGTATGTATATTTTTCAGTTGAAAGCTACTTACATTAATATTTGTAAGATTAACTAAATAACATTAAAAAAAAATGTCATTGACTTGCGAGCGAGATGAAATGAGTGCACGTACAATGTCTTAATGACATACGACATTTTTTTGGAAATCATTACGTGGAACAGCATAACAAACGGATCCTAAACATTAGCCCAGGCAATGTCTTCTCTGTTGCTAAAGATATTTTCACTAGGAGCAGCTGACCAACTACCTCATTTGAAGTAACAACTGCACAAAAAGTCGTCTTAGATACAGGTGGATTGCCCTACGAAATTATGATCGTTATTGGACGCCCTTATATGTTAACGACGAATATACATGTGTCCGATGACTTAGCTTAGTTTTTTTGGAATTAATTGAATATCAGCATGACATTACAGCTGAAATTATTAATGACGAAAACAGACTTGATCATATAAACAATGGTTCAGTAAAACGCCTCTGGTTACGATTTCCTGTTAGTTGTAGAATTGAACTTAAATTAAGGCACCTTTCTGCAGGATATGTTCAGAGACAAGGATTTGGTTTCTGTCACCCGAAGAATTGCACAATATATTTGAATACCAAACGTACTATAAGAGCTAAGCGAAATCACTTTCCTTTAATTCCAGCATGTGGGATGACAATTCACAAATCGCAAGAAGGACCTTCCACCAGGTTGTTTATGAGTATGTAAAATCTCATGACCAACAACTCGTTTATGTTGCACTTTGAAGAGTCACAAGTCTTGAAGGACTATTTATTGTTACGAAAAACAATGATAAAAGATTTCATCATGGACGAAGCGTTGCACGCAGTTTGCTTCCCATTCAAACTGAATTTGCAAGGTTTGCAAATAATTCTCTAAAAACTCGCCACGACACAATTTTGGATGCTATTAGTACCACAAAATCTACGTCATTCGTTGTATGCCAAAATTTAAGGGCTCACAAAATTGATCTAACAGATGCGGTGACACAACAATGTACCTTACTTATGTTATGTGAGACTTGGTTGTGTAACGACGAATACGTCTGCGTTCCAAATTTCGACCGTTGCGCTCCGTTTTATTTCCTGAACAAGGGCAATTACTTTTATCCCAACGCAGTAAATAAAGTTATTTGGTTTAAAATTTTGTTTTGACAATTGTTTTGATCGAATAGCAGCATTAAATTCCTAACTAAACTTGGCCTTGACCATTGTCCAATGAAATGCCGATTAACGCGTTTCAAACACAATTCAAATAATGAACTTCGCATATAATTGTAATGACCTTCATTGCTACGAAACTTAATTTGGCTTAAGTTCGATCCTATTAAATTCGATTCGATCGACAATGCAAACCCATTATACCAAAAACATTTAATAATAGCAGTTTTAATTAAAAGCAAACAATAAAAATACTCTAAAAATTAATTAAAAAATATTTCCAATTATCCCATAAGAAATACAAACCTTTGACTTTTTTTTTAAGACAGGGTGACATATCATATTTTTCTTGTATACAAAATTGTATTCATTTGTTTGCCTTATTAATTTTTATCCCATTCACCAGTAGTACTAATGGTATCATACCTATATTCACCTTGATGTTTGCAACATATTTAAAAGAGCATGGAAAATGTTCCAAATTTTATACTTACACATGTATGAATTTAGAAACCATTTCACCTCAATCTATAGTTTAGATTTTTATTATTATGTATAACATTTCATCTGAACTCACTATAGAGAAAATGATCGAAGCAAAATATTTTGGCTTGTAAATCTGAAAAACATATTGACTAGTTTGAAAGTGTTTACATGCGCTTTATGAACTGGAACGTATGCCAACGCAAATAAATTGGCCTTTGATAATATTGTATGCTTATGTGAAGGTTACGAATCATCAATCCAAATGTTTATATATATTTTCTTGTTTTCTTTTCTTATGTTTATTATATGGAGCAATTTTCAAAAACTTCAATTTTGTTATTGTAGCAGTTTTTGGTGAATATTAAAATATGTATGTTGCTGACTTAATTCACAATATGAGCCTATACCAATATTTAATTGATTCGTTCCGTCTTGATTGATTTATGCCAGGTGCTTCAATAATTGAAGTTCAAGTTTATAACCAGCAAGTATTTGAAAAACTTTTAATGAAAGAGAAACTAATAAAAATATTTTTCGCACTTGTTCACCATTATCTCTTTCACTTATTTAATTGAATGTCATAGATACCGCACAGAACCATGCCTCCGGTATCTAGCTTGTTCATATGGTAAAAAATGATCAATATGACGACGATAATCAATTGAGCCATGTCCATCTTTTCATCTGTTTCTATTCACATTCATCCAACAGTTTTTACGTTTCCTGCTGTAATTCGATACAAACTTGTCTAATGGTCGGACCAGAGAGTAAATTTTAACTAGAAATAACAATTTATAATCAAATTGTTCTTTACGCCTTTGATTTTAAGGTTCCGGACCCAATGGGTACCAAAGAGAAGCCTAATGCAGGGAGTTCGTTGTCCGTCCGTCCGTCTTCGGGTCATATTTCATGAACCGTAGTAGCTAGAGAGTTGAAATCATACAAAATGTGCAGTTCTATCCGGGCATCAGCAATAAATACTAAAACCAAAATATTTTCAAAAACTTAAAAGGATCCCCATACAAGAAATATTTTGGTTTGTATGGTGTTGGTGGCTGTACATCAGAAACTTATACTTTCAGTTTGATCGGACCCCCATTAAAATTGAGATTCTTATTAGAAAAACTTTTTTTGTTTTTAGTTCTATCGAACAGAAATTTAGACACTATAAGTTTATGTCTAAACTAACGGTAAAGGGGTAGCTCCCATATAAATCCACCATTAAAATTCGAAAATCTTTTTAGTTTTCTTTACTACTGAACAAAGATTTTGACAAACAAAATTTTTATATTGGCACGGTACATTTGCTGGAATCAGTAAAACCGGACACCTAGGAGGAGTACCTCCCATATAAACACCAATCTGGTACGGAACCCTCCGTGTACGAGTCTGACTCGCACTTGGCCGATTTCTTTTTTTTTTTTTTTTTGTAATCTCAATGTACAGTATGTAATCAAGAAATCTTTGGGTATGACAGATTTCATTGATTAATCTTCTGTTATGGCGTGTATATTGTGCTGAGGAATCTTATTTAAGTTAAGTTTTTGAAATGGACAAATATGTGATTGTGCGAATTGGTCTCCATGATTGTAAAAGATCATCAATTGTATGGAATTTTAAAATGTTTCTCATAAACAAATCTCTTCAAATAAAAACACTTCTGACAATATTCAATCCGTGTACTTAACGTCCCTTTCATTTCGAGGTACAGTTTTAATTGTTATGAGCATTATATTTGGACATACAAGTATGTACTTGTTTCTTTTAGGAGTACAAACTTGTTAATACTTCAAATACCAATGAGTATAGATTAAGGTCATTAAAGATATTAAACAAAACAAAAACAAAATACATTTTCCTATTGTATTATTAGAGCATTTTTCTGATTATATTGCGTTAATTCGTTCAACCTTCAAAATCAATACAAATTTTGATTTTGGATACTTGAATTTCAGCGATAAGTCTAGGCTGTAATTTCGACTTTTTGTATTGAAATTCGCAGTGTATAGCAAAATATTTTTATTTGATTAATTAATCAATCGTTATGCGCACAGGTTGATTGACAGGAAATCGGTATTAAATGGTTTTACTCTCCTTAAGGTTCATTAAGCAGCAATTAAGGAATTGCGCAAAATTTGTAAACTAGTGCATTGTTAATGGTTTGTTTAATCGCTTTAAATGAAGTTGCCAAGTCATAAATTTTGTAAGCAAATTAATGGTTATTAGAATAAATAATTTATTGAAATATTAGAGTTGTACAAAAAATTATATTTTGTTTCACATGCAACGACAATCTCACACATACGGCCAAAAGAAAAGAAAGAGAGTTCATTTTGTTCGATTTACCGAATCTTACATACCATTCACATACCAAATTAGTAAATGAATAGAAGATATAGAAGAACACTTCCATTCATCTTGATATTTAAATTCCAATCATATCAAACGAGTTAAAGCCCATCTTGTCAAAGGCCCAGCAGAACTTTGTGTCTTTGTAGGTCTACTACCTATTACTACTAGAAAACAGACTTTCATTTGTCCCGAGATTTTCGTGAGTAAGTTTCTTTTTTATAGAAAAACCACAACTTCTACTTAGAAATACTTCAGTGAAATTATTAAATTATCGCGAGATTTTCGTGTGTAACAAAAGAAATACTTTCAAAATATGAAGGATATTCAATTTTGAGGTATCTTTTTCAATTTGAAGTATGCGGAGCTGACAGACGAGGTCATTTGAACGGCATTCTTCTTTATTAACCGGAATCAATTTATTGTAATTTTCAATAATTTGAATCAATGGAAAAATATTTCAAACTTGCTTCCCGCTGCCCTTTCTTTTTGAGCAAACGAACAGCCACATAGAAAATTTCAGTAACTTACCAAATGAACAATAATACACACCTCCCTGTACTTGTTATCCGTATTTTTTTTTTTATAGAATCCTTCAATTTATTCAAAACAAACTGTAACACTACATTGCGCAGCTCTTGAGAAACTTTGAACTTTGATGCACGATTCGATGGGACATAAACCTCACCACAAAATGATAATGCCTCAGAATACTAGAGTGTGTGAAAAGTATACAAAATTTCCTGACGCCTAGAAAACACTAAAGGAACAATAATAATACAATAGTAACAATAATAAATAAAAACAGCTGCTATTACTGACTGTTTTCTTTCTAAATATAATTGTATTTTAAACAGTGCGAGTTCCTGTTGAAAACAATCACCGCGCCCCTTTAGAGCGGAGCTTTTCATTAAAAAACGCAATCAAACCAAGTCAAGCGAGGCTAAGCAAAGCTAACTAACAACAAAAATAAAAAAAAAAAAAGTTGAAAAGTAAATCAGAACAAAAGATAATGTGAATGCACAAAAAGTTGCTATAGAAACAGCAACAGCAATAAGATATTATTGTACACTGTAGTTAGGTTATACTTATATACATACATATGTGTGTACCCACAACTATCCGAAATATCCGTTGAGTGTTGCTGACTATTGCTGCCAACAACTCGTTGACCTTCCCGTGTGGCGCACCAAAGAATGGGTGTCGTAACTGCAACTGTTGCCGAGATCAGAATTAAACAACAAAGACAAATAAGAGAAGGGTATGACGAAGACAATATGTCGGGAATATACGAGTACTAGAGTACTAGACTCAATACAGATACATACATTTTTATGTAAGTATATGCGGGCGCAATCAGAAAAGTTTTTAGCCAAATATTGTATTTTACTTTTGGACAGTTTTATCTAAGCAGGTACACATAACCTAATTACTTACTACTACTACTACTGCTACTTACGACATTATCAATTGCTTCGCATTGATCGACTCACCCCCTCAACTGCGTCACTATCAAAATTCTGGAATTTTTGAAAATAAAGTTGCATAGAGTTTTGCCTACCAATTCTTATTACTACATATTTTTTGTACCTTATCCCCCTTTAACTCCTCCAAATATGTAGTAGATTTATTTAGTAAGTTATATGTTGATACATTTATAAAGTATAACTTGGATTTTAACAAAAATATATTTATAATATTTTTATAGTATAAAATTTGTAAAACTATACATTTAAAAAAATATCTTATGTATTAAGTTCACAATTCAAGAAAATTACAATGGTTTTCATTCAATTAATGCTTAATCAATTGCTTTTCAGTCCAATTTTGGCATTACAGAAACGGGGTGATTTTATTAGTTAAGACTAAAATCTTTTCAAACTACCCTAAATACATATGTTTCTTGTTTCTTTATGAATGTATAAAGGCGAATGCAGTTTAATTCGATTCAAGAGCGTAATTTAAATTATATTACTAAGTATAAACTATATATATTACAACAACAAGTTAAACAACAATTACACCAACAACAATAACAACTAAAACAAGAAGGTAACAACCACGCCTCAATTTTCTTGATTTTTTTGTAGAGCATTAATTTTGTTATTTAATTTTATATGATTTGATTTTTGTTTTTTTTTTTTTTTTTTCAGTTTCTGTTCTTTGGAATAACAATAAATGTGACTTTTACTTAGTAAATCGAGTTCATTCAAACCGATTTAAGTTTAAGCTTTATTAAGTTGTGTACAATTAAAATTCACTTCACAATAGAATAAGATTTTTATGTATGAGAAGCAAACATAAATATGAACACAATTTGGAACAATCAAGTTGTGTGGCGTGGTGTGGTGTGGTGTGGTATACCTTCGAAATTGCCCCCCAGAACTTTAAAATTGTTTCTTTTTTAAACTCATTCAAAAATCCTTTCAAATTCGTGACTTTTTGTTGCTATTCGTATATAAGTACAAACACTAGTATTTTGATCTTAGCCATCATATACATGTAGGTATACTCGTATAAGTGATTTGTGTATGCATGCACTTATACCCGGAACAATATCTACACTTAATTTTATTAGGAATTGTAATTTCATATAATATTACAAATCGATCTATACATAGTGATTCTAATCTATTTTACCATAACATTTGGCTTATTTTCTACGAAATTCTTATTAAAAAAATAATCCAAAATTAAAATTACATATCTCTCTTATATGAATTGGCAAGCAAGGCTATCTCTATTTAAGTTTAAGAATAATTAAATTTATGATATGTATATATAATCTAGATATAGAAATTTATTGAAGCTATTGATAGATTTCTACCATATTCTTAATAAAAATTAGACAAGAAATTTGTTTCAGTTTATAAAGATAATCTTAAGTGATTTTCAATTGTCATGTACATATTTGAGCTCTTTCAACCTCACGCACATTTATATGCCGGCTCGGTAGATTTCAATTTATCTGTTTCAACTTCAACAAATATACGTACGCGATCTCGGCAGGTTTGCAACGTTGTTTGAATGACCGTAATATTTATCATCTAAAATATTTGTAAAAGCAAAATTATATCCTTGCCAATCAAAATTGTATACATTGAAATTAATTAATTATTGCACAAATTGTTTAAATTTTACTGTAAATAAATAGAATAATATAAAATGGAAGAAATTTAGATTAAGAATATTGGTACTTATAATGTTAGCTTAAATTTTACTATACACGTTTGATTTTTTAAGGAACTCAAGGATAAGTTTGATGTTATTAAGGGACTGTTTTGCAATGAGAAGGATGGGGTGTAGCTTAGTGAATGTCGTAAGTCTGAGGTGGGATAGAGAGGAACAGGATGTCAAAATGTGCGGAACATCGATGAGGTGAATGTTCGTTAAGTTCGTGTGACCAAGACGTATCCCATTGAATTTTATCTGTTGAATTCTAGATAGTTCTTGGAGATTGGCAGTATTCCTAGAGGAACGGATATGCTTATACCAAATGGAGGTGTGTTCTAGAATAATGAGATGGTTCTGAATTTTGTGTTTTTGAGAGTTTGAATGTAAAAATAAGTGGCAATTTTGTAGATAGTTTGGCTATTGAGTCTGCTGATGTCAGAGTGATAAAGAACCCAGATAATTTTGATTTTGGGAAATTTTGAATCTCTTATTGTTGTCGCAAAGAAGTTGTGGTTGTTAAAATTAGATCTAGCAGTTATGGCTGAAAGAGAGTCAGAGCAAGCAGCATATCTACCTGGTTTTTGTATACATACTTTTATAGCTTCTTGTATAGCTCTAATTTCTGCAGCGAAAACTGAAGAATAGTGGGGTAATTCACATTAATTGATTCGATATATTGTGAGCCTGAAAACGGATATAAGTATAAAATACAGTGAAATTGAACTCTATTCTTACTATTTTGTTTTATTTGGCTGACATAACAATTCACTTTTCATAAATTTTACCTAAGAATATTAAGGCATATGCGGTAAGAAAATGTTTTACACCCCACTCTCATTCAAATTCATTTAAAGTGGATATAAAAAAAAGAAATTTTTTTGTGTTCAGTTTATATTAGATGAGGTCACTGAAGCCTCACCAATCTTGTAATGTAAAATTGATATAAATAAAATTTCTTGGTTGTCATTAAAAAGATAATAACTAAAATTTAAATATAAAAAAAAAATGCTTAGTCTTTAGCTCAGCTGCGCAATCATTAGACCAGTTTACCTTGTTGAAATATTGTACTTTTAATTTTAGTTAGATAAAGTCATTCGATGATTTTCCTTTGGTGTCGTTCACTAAGCAACTTTGTCGTCAGTGCCACCGCCTAGTTTACTTTTACAAGATTGGCACGTTTTTAGCTTTTGAGTAATTGTATGCGCAAACTAGTTATAACAACACAGAGACAAACATACTTATATTCATGCCATGAGAGAATCTAAGTCAAACATAATATAAATATACATACTTACATACAGATATGTATAGCTATACAATATGTATAATATATATACAATACATTACAACCAGATACAACTAACGAAGAGTTGAAGTGGCTGCCAACATGCGACAAATGTTTTACATTTCAAACTAATGTTAATACGCTTAAATCAGAAAGCTCCGATTATTGAAAGAGGTAGCACCCACATAAGAATCTCATAAAAAAAAATAAGATTGCAACATGCATAATTTTTCCATCGTCATATGTTTTGAAATCAATTTTAAATGACAATTAACTCAATATTTACAAAAACTGTGAGGTGAAAGGTATTTAAGCTTCGGTGAACCGGAGTAATTGTTCTGTTTTGTTACTATTTTGCTTTAGCTAAGCTGCATTTGATTCTTTAATTATTTATGGCCACAAATTAATGACGTTTGAGACACGCTCTACTTGTATTATATTGTACTTCTACGTGATGTTGTAAACAAGAATCGACCAACAAAACCAAAACCAAACCAAACCTAAAATGTAGAAATTCATTGAATTTCGATGTTTTTGTCTTACATACTACAATACATAATCGTACTAAAATTCAATAGATTTGTGTTTTACTTGCATAGGCAGACATTAATGACTTGGCACTTAGAATATTGCTAAATAAATCCACCAACATTCACTTGACCTTATGCCGGTGACTGATCCGAACTAATCTACGACAACACATGGTAAGCGTCCTTCAACTCTGTGCGTGAACTCGTCACAGCATGTCGTGCAACATGCAGTGTAATCGGTCTGTATGTACATCGTATACTATGTCTGTATATTACAAGTCAATGCGACAGACAGACCTAGATCCTGTTCCGAAAATGTTGTTTATTATTTCTTATTAAACGATAAACAATTAATTTTTTTAAAAACACATTTTTGACAGCTTTATAGATCTTTTTGTTATTAATTTACATACTATAATACAAAGAAACCATTTGTCAAAATTATTATACTGTAAATATTAATTATACTATGTCACAAACACAGAGCACATACCTATAAGTACAATGGGGAGTTAAAGAGGCGTTCTTTATTGATTAAAGGATGAAAACAATTTTTTGCATCAATATTTAATATTCAGATCGTAACTCAGGTCAAAAACAGGATTTCTTTGAACTTCTACAAAATTTACAAAAATTATAATGAATAGATCATAAATTCATATGTTAACTTTATAAATTAGTGCTATACGTCGTACAATCGAAACTCGTTTTTAGCACTCACCAAAAAGTAATAAACAAAAAATATTTTCAATTAATTTCTTGTCACAAAGGAAAACGAAAAGAAAAAGTAAAAGTAAAAGTTATAAATTTAAAAATGTTGTCAAAAAAGAATATAATTTATTAATTCAATCTTTAATTATATTCTTTTATATTGGATATGCTAATTAATCTAATTAGATCCATTTCTCAAAAGCGCCTATCTGAAACGTTCTCATATTTCAAAGATTCAGTATAATTAAGTTTGCTTTGTAATTGGATTACTTTATAATATTCATACGACGTGTCACTAACAGCTTCATTGATATTGAATGTATCTATGATTTTATCAAAGAATGTTGCTTGCTATTTTGGTTTTTTTTTTTTTTTCACACATCGCACGCTAGTAGTGTGAATAGGTATTATGACTTTGTTGTGGTGTTTGTAACGCATAAAACCATGTGATGGAGAGACTCCACGAAAGGATCACCACACGGTTTATTTTCTTACACTGATAATATGTAGTATGTGAGATCCATAGTTCTTCGATTATTTGAAAGAAAATCCCCCTATAAAATTAAACAAAAAACAAAGTTTATTTTTAAAAAACCACACTCTGTTTTTTTATTTTTTTGCAATTTGCAATCATATCCTAATTGCTGCTATAGCTGCAATTAGTAATTAGTGATTCTAAATGGAAATTATTTTACACAAAATATGCTATATTTGAAATTAAAAACCATGTCTTCATGGTCAGGGCGTAACGAGAAACAATCAATGTTGAGACAATTTCTGTTGGCTAGATTTGTTATGATCCAAAAGTTTTTTTTAAGCAGACCAATTTCAGATTCCACACTATATTTAATACAACACCTATACCTTAATGCCCTCTTACAATTATACAATTTATGTAACATGCTACCCACTTGAAAATTTCAATACCCTGTATTTAATTACAGCAGATTTTATCATAGAAGTATTCTAAATATAAATAGTTACATACACATACGTACATATGTATGTACCGCCCGCGGTTGATCAAACCGGATGAAAAAATTAAGAAAAACAAAATAATTTGCTCAACAAGAATAGAAATAACAGGTACGTGTAATCCAAAGTCTCTTTTAAACCATAGCTTGAATCAATGTCATATCAAGTACATACTCGTATCTATGCATTGACATTTGTATCAATATACTTCAAATCTTACAAGGACAAGGAATTACCGATTACAAACTGTTTAAGGAAGCTTTAACTTAACCCAAAACTACATCGTTACCTTAAGATGCCCACGGTGATTGAGAAAAAAAAAATTTTTTCAGCAGCCGTTACAATGATCGCTTACTAAAGCACCCCAACCCCAATGCACTACAGAGCGCCTCGTCGGCTAAAACGGCTTCACCCAAATGACCTCCTCATAAGGAGTTTGTAAAAACTTAAGGTACCAGTTTGCCTTTAAGCACATGTGACTTTCGTAAAGACGATACCAATATGTAAAAACCTTCAAGTTGATTAATACTACATATTTTAATAAAAGTGAAAAAAAACGTAGTCACTCTGTATTATCACAGACAAGGAATTGCCGATTTCAAACTGTTTAAGGAAACTTTAAAAACACCTCAAACGAGTGCTGGACGTTTCGTAAAAAATGTTGTTTAATACGGAAGTGGCTGCTATTGCTGTCGTCACCTTTCACCACTGCAGAATAACGTGTTATTGCAATGTCATTGCTGGGTAGAGGGCTGACCATTCATTTGACTATAAAATTAAAAGAAAAATGCTTCCTTGAATCTTGTTTCTAGTTTTTTTTTTTTTTTACTTGTACTTATTCCATAATGCGCATATTCTCCCAAGGCCAAAATACACAAAGGAAAAGTTGAAATCGATAATTCCAGTAGTCAAAATATAAAAGTAACTCCTGTTTCAATGATGAACAAGTTCAAGTATATGAACCCGTTTCATTTATGGATTCACGCAACGAAATTGTGCATGCAATTTTATGAGGTTTCCTAACTGAATTCTGATGATTGAGTCGAAAACAATATGCTCAATTGGATGATAATGAATGAGTACCACAAAACAATATTATTACCATAATACATAAAATAACTTGTATTTTGAATGCCTTATTTTAAGAAATTAAAAAAAAAAAACAGAGAAATAGAGCCATTGCAAAATGCTAACATTGTTTTAAAGTAAACTACAATAGTATATGGAGCCGTAGCGAATTGCATTAAGACAAGTTGAATTAAACCATTTGAACTTAGGTACATATATACGTCCTCTGCAACAAACACGCCTACGTTTATTGGACAACAAAAGGTTCAAGACCATGAGCGTAGCAAAAGGGAGTTGGGGAGGACAGTCAACCCCTAATGAGCAACTTGGCCCGTCGAACTTAATATTGTACTACAATAAATGTTAACTTTTAGCTATTCTTCTACAGAAAAATTTTGATTTACTCTTTAGTCTAAAAGCTGAGTACGTACGTCCATGTTCAAGATACACAATTGAATGAATTTGGCCGCTTGGTCGACGGGTTAGTTTTTTTGGTTCTTCATTCGTTAGTTTATTCGTTCGTTCATTGATCAAAAGTCAGTCAGTCGGCTTAGTTCAAAACTGTTGTACTCGTAGTAGTATATAGTATCAAATCTTGTTCATTTGATAAAAATTACAAAACAATAAAACCTTAGAAAAAAACGACTTTTACTTTTATTGTATGTAATGACTTAAGATTTCGTTGTACATGAATTTCAATATTCGGAAACTAAGTTGAATTGAATTGAGTTCAGCTGAGTTGAGTTGAATCGAATAGAGTTGAGGTGAGGATAGGTCGTTTTGGGGCGTGATTTGGTATGTGGTTTATGTGCTAAGCAAACTGAAACAACTATAACGAATTATGATTTAAAAAGGTTAGTACGCCTAATTTGAAATAAAGCCTTGTGGGCGTAAGCTAAGGGCGTACATGCATCGTAAAACTAAATGCATTTATCAACATTAAGTACTATTCACATATTTAATGTTATTTAATGGACACTTATTTCAAGTGCCATTGAGACATTTCCAGTTATGTAATCTATATACTTATATACTTTTTGTTTACATTTCTGCTTTTATTTGAATATTACATTTTAAATTTTTATGTTGCCAAAAAGTCAAATTGTTCGTTGACCCAATATACAAAATAATACCACATTTTTTCTTTTTTTCTTTTTTTTTGGCGAATATGGCGTGGAAGACGAGGAACGTCCCGGTCCCGTTAAAAAGTTCGAGGATGCAAAATTAGAGACTTTACTGGATGAAGATTCGTGTAGAACGCAACAGGAACTTGCAAGTTTATTGGGCGTGACTCAGCAAGCCGTTTCTCATCGCCTAAAGAGCTTAGGAATGATCCAGAAACTGGGACATTGGGTGCCGTACGAGTTGAATCCGAGGGACATCGAACGGCGCCTTTGCATGTGCGAACAACTCCTCCAACGGCAAAACAGAAAGGGCGATGACCGGCGATGAAAAGTGGATACACTATGACAACCCGAAGCGGAAAAAATCGTGGGGGTTTCCCGGCCATACATCAAGTTCGACCGCAAAACCGAACATTCATGGCTCGAAGCTGATGCTGTGTATCTGGTGGGACCAGCTCGGTGTAGTGTACTATGAACTCTTGAAACCAGGGGAAACCATCAAAGGAGCCCTCTATCGGACTCAAATAATACGTTTGAATCGAGCGTTGAAGGAAAAACGCCCGCAATACTCGGAAAGACACGACAAGGTGATACTTCTACATGACAAAGCTCGGCCACATGTTTCCAAGGTAGTGAAAACATACCTGGAAACTTTGAAATGGGACATCCTACCCAACCCGCCGTACTCTCCAGATATCGCCCCTTCTGATTTTTATTTATTCAGATTGATGACGCATGAACTGGCAGGACACCACTTTCGTTCTTTCGAAGAAGCCAAAAACTGGATTGATTCGTGGATCGCGTCAAAAGACGAACAATTTTTCCGACGAGAAATTCAAAAGCTGCCAGAAAAATGCGAAAAAGTTGTGGCTAGTAATGGAAATTATTTTGGAGATTGAGTATGTAACGAGTTTTTTATAATAAAGCCTCAAATTATGAAAAAAAAACGGCGATTTTCTATTTGTACGCTCAATAAAACCATGACACATTCTTGTGGAAAATTTTCAAGTATACTGCCATCAATTTTATGAAAACCCGTTCGTAGCATGAGGAATAAGGTAAACTCATTTGAGAAGGACTCTACAGAAAATTTAAGACATCATAACGTAGTCACTCTGTATTATCACAGACAAGGAATTGCCGATTGCAAACTGTTTAAGGAAACTTTAAAAACACCTCAATCGAGTGCTGGACGTTTCGTAAAAATTGTTGTTTAATACGGAAGTGGCTGCTATTGCTGTCGTCACCTTTCACCACTGCAGAATAACGTGTTATTGCAATGTCATTGCTGGGTAGAGGGCTGACCATTCATTTGACTATAAAATTAAAAGAAAAATGCTTCCTTGAATCTTTTTTCTAGTTTTTTTTTTTTTACTTGTACTTATTTCATAATGCGCATATTCTCCCAAGGCCAATATACACAAAGGAAAAGTTGAAATCGATAATTCCAGTAGTCAAAATATAAAAGTAACTCCTGTTTCAATGATGAACAAGTTCAAGTATATGAACCCGTTTCATTTATGGATTCACGCAACGAAATTGTGCATGCAATTTTATGAGGTTTCCTAACTGAATTCTGATGTTATTTAATGGACACTTATTTTAAGTGCCATTGAGACATTTCCAGTTATGTAATCTATGTACTTATATACTTTTTGTTTACATTTCTGCTTTTATTTGAATATTACATTTTAAATTTTTATGTTGCCAAAAGTCAAATTCTTCGTTGACCCAATATACAAAATAATACCACATTTTTTTCTTTCTTTCTTTGCGAGAAACATGTTAACTTTTTTTAACTTTGTCTTCAGAAGCAAATGTGCTAAATAAAGTTTTATAAAGAAACCATTATGGGGTGTCGTTGGTTGCATGAAAATTGCCTTTACTGGTTATACGGTGAAATATTGTAGTCTTTACAACAATGTATTGCCGGCCATTTCTCAATTGAGATGATCAGATTTATAACGCCTATTTTGATGAACTTGGCGTAACAGAACTTGGCCTGAGGAAAATTAGTATATTTACAATCCTATGGCATTGCTCAAACTGATATTTCGGAATATTGAGAAAGTTTCCAGAGCCAGTAACTTTCTTCTCAAAAGTATTTTGACAATTCACTTAATAGTAAGCTAATTGCTCTGTGGCTTAGTCAGCATTGTATTATAGATAAACAATATGTTAAAACCATGACACATTTTTGTGGAAAATTTTCAAGTATACTGCCATCAATTTTATGAAAACCCGTTCGTAGCATGAGGAATAAGGTAAACTCATTTGAGAAGGACTCTACATTGGGCTGAAAAACTGAATGTCGTTGCAGAAACTTCAGTATTTTTCATTTCAGAGGGACATCACTCACCATTGTTGTTTCTGATGACATCACTTCTTCGTGTGGTGCATTTAAGATACCTTGTATATTTCCAGAGGGTAGACGATCAGTCTACTGAAAAAGATTTAGTTGTTTTAAGTATTTTCCGTGCTTTAATTTCTAAGCCATTGAGTCGTTGTTTCAAAGTTAAAGAATCTCTTTTGAATGGGGGTCCTTTGTTTTCTTTTAGTCTGATCTCAAAAAAAAGAAATGGTTTCATTTTGTTTTTTCAGATATGATGTAACTAGCTTTATGTATCGAATTTGTCAGTACTTCAGCAGCATTTTTAATTTTTGCTTCAATATTATGATTCTCTAACCACTCCTAAAATACAGGTATTGAGAGTACAAATTAGTTCGGTCCGTTTTCAAAAGATGGCTCCACCTGCAAGTTGTGGCCGATTTTGATATCTGTCAACAATAATTAGTGTGCATCAGCGTCTGTTTCTGGCAACAACACTGTTTTTTGCCTCTTCGAAAATGTCCGGATTTGTGTTAAATAAAAAGCATTTGCGGGCAGTTTGGTTTTTCTATTTTAATGGGAAGAAAAGTGCAGCTGAAGCCCATCGAATGCTTGAGGAAGTTTATAGTGAATCTGCTCCGACCAATAAGTCATGCAGAGAGTGATTTGGACGCTTCAAAAGTGGTGATTTTAATGTCGAAGACAAATAGCGTCCTGGCCAACCCAAAAAGTTTGAAGATGAGGAATTGGAGGCTTTACTGGATCAAGATCCGTGCCAAGCGCAAACTGAACTCGCAGAATCGTTGGGAGTGATTCAGCAAGCAATTTCCGTTCTGTTAAAACAATTGGGATTTATTCAAAAGCAATGATATTGGGTGCTGTACGAGTTGAAGCCGAGAGATGTCGAAAGGCGATTTTTCGCTTCGGAACTGTTTCTTGAAAATCATCAAAGGAAGGTATTTTTGCACCGGGTCGTGTCTGGAGATGAAAAATGGATATACTACGATAACCCCAAGAAGAAAACCCGTTCCATCATCGTCTACATCGACGCCAAAGCAAAACATCCACGGTTCAAAAGTCATGCATGCTCTGCATATGGTGGGACCAGACGGGTGTGGTATATTATGAACTACTAAAACCAAACGAAACCATTAATGCGGAATATTATCGACTACAACTAATGCGTTTGAGCCGTGCATTGCGTTAAAAACCGAAAGGCATGACAAGGTGATTTTACAACATGACAACGCTCGGCACCCACGTAGCTGTAACGGTCAAAAATTACTTGGAAACGCTGAAATGGGAGGTCTTACCCAACCCGCCGTATTCTCCAGATCTTTCTCCTTCATACTACCGGCATTTTCGACGGATGCAAAACGATTTGGGGGTCACCGGTTCGAGTCTTTTGAAGAATTCGAAAAATGGCTCAATGATTGGATCGAGGCCAGAGAGGACTCATTTTTTAGAGATGATATTCGAAAATTTCCAGAGAGATGGGAAAAAGTAGTCGCTATCTGCGGACAATACTTTGAATGATGTATTTTTCAATTTTTTTTTAATAAAAAAAAACACTTTTTGGAACACAAAAAAACGGACCGAATTAATTTGTCTTATATTGCCGTACGAAGAATGATCAGAACTTCATTCATCTTTATCAACAATATGTAAGTGTTATTGATTTTATCCTGAGTATATGACAAAGTCCAGTAAATCAACGATTTTATTGGTATATATTTCCTATAGATAACGTGTTCAAACGGTTATTAATTATACAAATATATAGCTGCTTTTGGATTTATTAGTCTCGAGCCCACCAGTGGTGTTTGGTATTGTGGTCGCCGACAACAAAGAAAGATGAGCAAAGTCCTTGAAGAAATTTTTCGTATTCGGCTGAATGCATCAAACAACTTGATGGGTAATAAACTGCTGTTACTGTTAGAAAATTCATGCAGTTAACTTCCAAAAATATTTTGTTGTGAAGTAGTCTGCACTATGGCAGAGCCGGTAATGAAGCACAGCCAAGCACCAATGATCGAACCTTTCTTGGTTATTTTCGCCTTGCATTGTCTCCATGTCAAAATAAATTATATTGCTCGGCCATCTCCCTGAATGTTAAGCAAACTTTTAAAAGTGTATGACCTGCTTCATAATATCAAAAACCTACTCCCAGGAAATCACCACTTAGGCTTCTCCTTCTATGTAAGTGGTATGAAGAGCGAATTGCAGATCAGGGCAGGGTCCTGGTACCAATCTTGTATGCGCATTTCACCACACTCATATCACCAATCTTTAATGAACTCACAGCCTTGTAACTAACATACCTATGCAGCGAATCCATGCTTGGTCTGAATTGGACCAAATCATCGTCATTTCTGACTTAACGCTGAATGCGACGTTTGTTCATCAGGTTAGAGGTCATTCCAAAGGTGGACCAAATCTGCTATCTTAGTCTGATCCTAGACATGCGACTCACTTGGCATGCATCAAGGCATTTTGCTGTGCAATGTTAAGCAGAAATTAAGCTGATTGCTGCAGACTTGTTTCTACGCCATACAAATTTGGGTTACTACTGCTGCAAACTACATAAGGAAAGCAAGGATCTAAAACAAATGATAAATAACATTTGGTCAAATAGAAATTTCTTTTGGAAGATAAAATAAAATATTTCCGAGTTTTAAAATAGTTACATTAAAGTATTTATCAGTATTTGTATAATTATTTGCTGGGCCAAAACTGAATCCTTCATACATGGTTAATTATTTATTCTCTTTCAATTTGATCGATTTCTGATTGTGCCACCAACGAATGTTAAGAGAATAACTTGACGGCAACAAATCTACCACGCATCATTACGCATAAGGCCTTTCAGAATGTATGCAAAAACGTCTGAAATTGAGGCATTCAACGCAACTTTATTGACCATTTTGGTCAACCCATTCAACAAAAAAGTATTTAAAACTGTACCGGTTTTTTTATACGAGCGTACTACGTACATAAGTATCTCTTGATAAGTAACGCCAACATTAAATTCAAAACTTTAGTTACGGTTGCCCAAATATAAAAACAAGTAAAAGTGAAATAAACGAAAACAAAAACGCTGCCATTCGCCAAAATAATTTAATTTTTGAGCGACATCGTAAATTCATTTGAAATTTTGTAATGAATTAAAACAATATATAAAAAACAGGAATAAACGATTACTTTGGTCTGATCATTACTTAGATACACTTCATATGCATGCAATTTAGACAGTTTCATTTTAAATTGATTAATTATTTTTTTCATTTTTTTTTTTTTTTTTTTTTGTTATTAATAAAAATCAGATGCCTTCATAGCAATCTACATTTTTACTATGGTAAATGTGAAAGCATGTGTTTCAGTATGAAAGCATAACCCACTTAAGCAAAATCATTCGGTTAATACAAATTTTAATTATAATTTACTTCGCAAACTACGATATGTTGAGTGAAGTTCTATAGTTTCATAATTCTCTATTTCAAAAACTAAATGTCCAAATGTCAGATTATAACTGTGGTGACAAAAGATTTGTTCAAAGAAACGAAAGTGTTGTATCAAATATAAATATACGATATATCTAAGACTCTTCGAAACTATTTACAATACTTATATTTGTTCTAAACAAATATACGGAATATCTCAATAAATCGGTTTCCTTCACAATGTTGCTGATCTATGGATTGCAATAAAATGCAATAATACTAAAGTTACTCTAGTGTGAAGGGTATAAAAGTACAACAACTATATCATTATGTTTTTTCAAGTAAGTATTATGCAGTATGCAAGTTTGGATCTAGTTTATTTATTTTATTTCTTATTTTTATTACGTCCAGACTTCGCAACTCTTGATATTCTGAAAACTCGTGCCTCTTTGTTGTTGTTTTCTGTCTATAGTTTGGACCATGCCCAGCGGTTGGTAATTAATCTGCTTTGCAAATGGTAAAAATAAAAACAAAATATAGTTACTAGTTGATCGTGCTTTGCCTTAGTTTTGCCGTAGCGTTTGAACCGAAACCAAAGTTGCTGTCGACTTTGGCACACGAATTTGACTCAAATGGGGCACATGTAGCAGCAATTGGTGGCACTAACAACGACGAGGACTAGAGGCCGGACAAAGAGTTGGTCAAATTGATAGAGAATGGCAACGGTGAGCGGGATCTCAGTTGCTTGGCTAGACTATTCAGGCTAGTCGGTCTCTTAGTTGGTTTTGTGGTTACTGATATTATGCAAATGATTATTTATTTATTGCACTTTTGAAAGGACTAATTGTTTTTTCTTCTCTTTTTTGTTTATTTATTTATTTTTTTTTTTTTTTTTTTTTTTTTTTCTTTTGTATGACTAGTTTTTTGTTTAGACTTGACAAAATTTTAGACTTGACAAAATTTTAGAAAGGCATCATATGGATTTTGCGTACAACAGAACTTATTGTGAAAAATCATAAAACTGTTATATTAAAAACATTACTCTCGAACTCAAGTTCTCGTTGTGATAGAAGACACAATAACATTGAATTAGTTTTGTAATTCAACACCCGAAGTGACAAACAGAAATTTCTTTTTCTTTTTTTTTTTTTTTTTTTTTTTGAGCGTGTTAATGTTCCTTATAAAGAATAAACATGCGGGCCAACTCATCATGAATTCTTCTAATGCGCCCAGGGAACCCTGATATAGGTAACAAGCAAAACACATACTAAACTGGCAATTATCTTTTAATTTTAATACAAAGCCAAAACAATTACATAATTTTATTATTGTAAATATTTCTTTTCCTTATTCATTGAAACAAGTTATTATTTTGTTTGCAATCTGAGTGATTGCAGGGATGTTACTTTCTCAATGAGACGATTCGGCTTTTTACAATTAAACCTTATTTTCCAAATGCTTGGGTCCATACAAGCTGAAACTTCGCTGTTGATATGCTGACTTAGCATTTCCATATGACACTTCAAAATCTCTGTTTAAAGTGGTGACTAATTCGATGCCGAGATAGCGATAATTCGAGGCGGCTGCGGACGTACCATGGTGCATTCACAGCGCATATACATTATTGTGCTGGAACTCGAGCAACCCCATAGTCGTATCTTATAGGTCCATATCTGTTTAAGTACATTAGTATTTTGTTGAAGGTCGATAGTGCAATCCTCTTCTTGCCAATATGCCATTGCATGTTTCTAAATTTTAATTCAAGTTCTTCCTTTTTTTTTTTTTTTCTTAACATGTTCGTTCCACTTGAGCTTGACATCCTTACTACTACTTAAGTATGTATTTAGCAGTATTAGGGCATCAATCCTGTAATTCCATTTAGGAGTCCACCATGCGATTCTTTCTCAAAAACTTTTGACTAATCAAGGCAGACTGCAGAGCACATCCTTTTTTCTTCAAAAGGATTTTCAATAACTTCAGTTATTTTGTATTCTTGACAACCGACCTATTCTCGTTGTCAGTGCAAGTGCTGTCAGTACTTTTAAGAAAAAAGAACTTTTTGCGATTCTCGCTCACGTTGAAAACAGTACTGTTAAAAAGCTGTTTTTACTTCAGTCTGTAATGTATATTATGCCAATCTGTCGATTTCAGTTTATGCAGGCTTGTAAACTAAGAAGAAAAGGAAAATATATTGGAAATATTAAAAATTATTTATATAAAGAATATTGCAAAATATAAAAATTGGTTTTGTATAAGGGGTTTTCCGAGTAATTCTGATTATTTACAATATAATTTTCTTTTCAATCTGACTTTTTGCCCCAAGTTGCCAAGCCAGAATTTATCATATGGTATTATCAATTCCTATATCAATTGATGACACCGCATTTTTGAAAAGCGATATTTTTTATCAAAAATATTGTTCGCCATTGATAATGGATCACTATGATCACGCAAGGATTTTAACACATTCCTTTCTTTACAAAATTCATTTTCTACCAGAATTTCCGTGAGCATAGTGTTGTGTCTTTTAGACAGCAACTGCGGAGGAGACAGCAAAAGAGCTTTTCTTGTCATCGCAAAATCACATTAACAACCAGTGATAGCCATTAGACAATTTGACAGCACATGCGATGACAACGAGAATAGATCGGTAAGTGTCTCGAGCGGAAATAACATCAGTGCGAAGATATTAGTCTTCTTTGTCGTATAATTTGATTGAAGCGTTTGACAAATACTTAGCCTTTTCATAACTTTTAAAATTGATATTGGTCGTTATGATGTTAACTCCGATGTGTTCCAATGTACGGAAACATGTTTCATTTTGAAGTAATATTCATAATTGCTAATGGCTAACACATTTTTAGTCCCAAAATTTTAATATTTACAAAAACTGCTTGAGTTTATAGAATTGAACTAAAAATTTATATTGTGACTAATTTACAATAGATAGTATAGTAATAAAATTAACATGCTTAAAGGTATTTAGAATTTACTACGCTTTACTAAGTTAGTTGGACCTGATGAGTACACTAAGAAATATTTTGAAATCCAATAATTAACAATTCAAAAAGCATTATAGCTTCGCCAAAAAATCCAAATTTATAATTTGCACTGACTCGATGTCAACTCTCTTAGCTGTTAAAAATATCAACAACATTGAATCAACAGTCAGCATTATAAGAGACTTAATTATGAATCATCACAACAAAATTCGACTGATGTGGATACCTGGCCATGTAGGAATAACAGGTAACGAACAAGCTGACGCTGCAGCGAAATCTGCAACACGAGCTCCACTTCTACTCCACAACACGTCTAATAAAGATGACATCAAGAACCTGGTAAACAACACAACAGCAGAGAAATTGAATGCAATATGGAACGAATACTCCCACTTTTATAAACAAATAAATCCAACAAGACAAGCACTCAGGATCCCGCCAACTATCAACAGGAAAGAATGTGCATTGTATACCAGATTCAGACTAGGCCACACAAAGTTTTCACATGAACATCTTTTCAACAAGACACCAGTACCAACTTGCAATTTTTGCAACTCAGGTACACTAAGTGTGGGCCATCTCACTGACAACTGCAGTCGAGTCCAATCCCTGTGTAACTCCCTTCACATCCCTCCACTTCGCCATTTACTTACAGAAGCCAGTCAAATTAACTTAAAAAATTTCATATTACTAATAAATAAATTAAATCTAAATCATTTAGTCTAAGTATGTTAATATTGTAAATAACAAAAAAAAAAAAAAGATTCTGATCTCATCTAGCTCAAGGCCTTTGTTGCTTCAGCTTTAATATTGTATTTTAGAATTAAGTTTTCTATTGTACAATAAATAAATAAATAAATATAATGCTTCGCTTAGAGACCTAAGTTTCATTGCTTAGAATTACTCAGATTTAAAAAAAAAAATCCTTCACCAGTCTGAGAAGTTTCTTTATAATACTGTTTATTTGATGACCTGCAAATTTTATAGTAAAATCACTATTACAATTTGCTATTGAAAATTTTTGAAAATAGTATTGGAAGCATCTCTACACTCTCACTCTCTTGAAGCAATACTCGATGAATATAGTGACCTACATATGTATGTATAAAGTTTCATAACAAGCATCTGACTGACTGTTTACATGGCATCAAATTGATTATGGAACATGTAATGTACAATGGCGACAAATTGAAGTTCATTAAGAGATTGTGACAAGTTCATAACACCGAACTTAAACCAACTAAATAATAATGTATTGTAAAAAAACAAAAATATTGTACAAAGCAAATATGTAATTTTAAATAAAGTTGTTATTGTTTTTTATAAACATATTTTATTTTATTTACTAAAAGTTATTGCATCTCTTTTTCTTTTTTTGGTCGGAAAAAATTAAATTTATTGTAAACATGTTCATATAGAAAAAAAGTAAAAGTATTGTACTTCATGCTATGTACTTTTGACCCAGTTATAAATTTATTTTATTTTGTTGTCCAACAAAAACAAGCTAAACGAAGCATGGCAAAACAATACCAAACACATTCACAGATTGGGTGTTGTCCCCCGCTCTAATAAAAGAGATACAACAACGAAAAATGTTAAGCAAAAAAATTTGTCACTTCACTTTAAATGTCAATAAATCTTTTAATGTATTTGTAGCTTAGGTACCTGCTTATGTCACTTACTCTATGGCGTCGATAGGTGGCGTGACGTGGAAGTCAAATGGAAGATCAGATCGTTTCAGTGTCGATTTGAGTCAAATCGAGTCACTCATAGTATTGACTTGCATAGAGTACGAGTACATAAGGTATATTTATGAGTAAACTGTAAATGCTTCATACTGTTGTTCTTGTTGTTGTCATTGTGTCTCATTAGATCACATTAATGCATTTTAATATTTTCTATTAAAACAAAATCATTGTCCACACCCAATATTTTAAGTAAATGCCTTCTTAAAAAATTAACATATTATAAATTTTATGGCATTAAATGTAAATTGAATGAAATCCAATTAAATTAAGGTTCCCAATAAACTCAATTCCCTTCTTTTTTTTTTTAAATATAAATTTCTTAATTCAATTTGTCAAAATTCCTTCTTCAATTATATTGTGATATCGAATAATTTTTATTTCTTCTAGTGTGTCGGCTACGACATTTCAGCCTGTTATGGTGAATCTTTGGGATGTGTAGTCTTAATTGCACTCGGCAGATAATTTGTGTCATACCACGAGTAAAAGAATTGCATTACAATAACATTCTTCTGTCATGAAGGCAAATCCCAATAGTAAGAAAAAGAAAAAAAAAGTAAACACTTAGATTAATTTGAGTTTGTAGCTAAGCTATAACATACCGTCTGATGAACTGTATAACTAGATTATTTGCTAAACAGATGCATTTATATATATATAAGTTATCATACTAATATAATAAAATATATAGAAAAGATTATCGAAAATGAAGCTTGACAATTATTTATGGATTTATCTTCATTTCGTAGACTGTTACTTTTTCGAAGACGGAAATTGTCAATGGCATTTTTAGGTACAATTGCAATGATGCCGTTTTGACTCGTGCCATGATTTGACAACGATGCTGACTCATCATCATTATGATCACGGCCCTCTGATCTTGCACCTTGCAGCAATTGCAACAATCGGTTTAATAGAAATCAATGCAGCTTCATTTTTGATTCGTTTCGTTTACCCTCAGAAACTTGTTGAAACGGAAAATGTTTGAAAGATTATTATCTACAATAATAAATTGCATTGTACAATTTGTTCATTGTTCGCCATTATGAATTTATGATTCAATTGATGTTGATTGTCATCAACGAATTTTTTTGATGAATAAAGTAATAAAGGCGCGGCACACTCGTAGTTCATCTTTAGTTTACTACACATATTAAATATTTCATGAACTAAAACCCGCAAAATAAAAGTTGTTAGAAATACTCATACAAACGTAAATGAATCCCAATTGCAGACCACTTTTGATTGTTAGAATACTTGCCCTTTTAAGCTTCCAACCACTCCCAAAATATGCAAACATTCACAAACAATTATTTATTGATCTATTTATTCATTCACTCAGTCGCTCACTTGACCCCCAGCAGCAACGCCAACATCGTCATCATAGCACGATTAGCAGCATTTGAGTCGACTATTCTGGCGTCTGTGGAACATTCAGTAACGTGCAATCGGTTGCAACAGTTTTTTGTTGCAGCATGGCAAACCCGGTTCATGCCCCTCCCTTTCCTAAGACGTTATTCTAAGTCACTTTTATTGCTGGATGCCATTTCAACAATAAAGTATATGCTGCAGTTTACTTAGCGTTTTCAGTTTAATCAAAAAATTTTATTTGAATTTCTAATGTTTGCTACTACACTCTTGAGTTGTTATTGGATTTTTAGCAATGCTTCCATTGTGATTGTGATTGTGATTGTTCGTGCTATTGGACTAACCGCGCTATGTCAACACTGGTTGGCCTACTTCTTGAAGTCATGCTCTTGGTTTTCTTATACTACAATACTATTCAGAAAAAGCCAAGACTCAACTCAACTTGGGTGTTTCTATTTAAGCTTTTATATATTTTGGAGGTTTTTTGGCTTTAAGTTTCTCTTAGCGGTTCCAATTTTGTACATGGTTTTGTGGGTGTTGGATTGCATTGCCATTGCATGATTTATTAATTAGCAAATTTTTTTTTTTTCTTTTTGATAAAAACTATAGTACAATAGTTTTTAATGTTGATATTGATTAAAAGGTATCCCCAAATATTAACAAAAATACCAGTAAAAACCATACATGATATTAAATTAAGTGATATACCCGGTATAAATAAAGTGGAGGAAATACATATTTTCGTCTAAATTTCAAAAAACAGACTAATTCAATACTAATTGCGACTATTATTAAAATAAATTATAGAATGTTGATTTGGTTATACGAGATAAGTTAAAATAAGTAAAAAGAAGTTTAATTACACCTATGCCGAAGTTAATATAATCTTCACGCACCTCCTAGAAAACGTTTTTGCCTACACTCTGTTATAGAGCATTCAGAAGTATTTAATTATTGATTTTACTTATGTTGAGGGTATAATTACTAAACATACAGCATTTCAACACTGAGACCGAAATATTTCTATGGGAGCTTTACGATCCAGTAATCCTAGGGTCTTGAAATCTACGCGGTTGTTGAACATCGTTCAGATACTTGTACTGCTCTAATTTCAGATAGATAAGGCAAAACACAAAAAAGTATTTGTAATAAAAACTTAGTTTACTTATTTCATGGACTTTTGTTTTTGCGTTCTTTATTATTTATTGCATTACTTTGCGTACAACACAAAACCTAACAATAATTGAGAAATCTTAAAAACGAACTAATGAAGTTTTAAAAGTTTCTATAGTGGTGAGCTAAAGAAACTTTCCAGTGTTGCGTGGTCCTCCCAGGTTTATGGGGCAGGAAAGTCATTCCGACGAAGGCGCGTGCGACAACTCATATAAGATAGTGATCGAGCTAGTGGATTAGGATGTTCTGAGAGCTTAACAAGATATTTTTGTTTCATTTGGTCCAATTCGGTTTTAATTAGTGGGACGTTAAGGTCTCTGTGGATATTTGTGTTCGAAATGTGCCATGGAGCACCTATTAAGAAACGAAGTATTTTTGATTGGGCTCTTTGGATGACTTCAACGTTACTTGGGCTTGCGTTCCCCCAAAGCTGGGAACCGTATGTCCAGATAGGCTTTATTAAGCTGTTATATAACAGCACCTTTAGATCGATGCTTAGCCCAGATCTTGGGTTTAAGAGCCAGTGGAGGGACTGGGCTTTTAATTTCATGGAAATTGTTTTGGCTTCATTTCATGGACATTGATCAGAAACTTCTAGTAGTTCAATAGAATAAAAAACAAAAAAGTTTTTCTAATAAGAACCTGAATTTAAATGGGTGGTTTGTATGGGAGGAACCCCGCCTAATAGTTCGATTCGGCTGCATGCGACAAATATAATGCGCCTATTCTGGAAAATTGTAGTGTCCAAGTTTCAATTCGATAGGATAAAAAACAAAAAAGTTTTTCTAATAAGAACATGAATTCAAATGGGTGGTTTGTATGGGAGGTATCCCCCTAGTGGTCCGATTCGGCTGGTGAATTTTAATGGTGGGTTTGTATGAGAGATACCGATTTGGATGCTTCTAACAAATGTATAAGGTTTGTATCGAAGCCCTTACGTTTCTTGTGTGGGGACCCAATTAAACATTTTTAACTCTATTTCATTTTTAGTATTGTTTTCTTTAATATAGATTTTATCTAGTGTTACAGATAAGAGTCACATTGGTGCCATATCAGACGAATAATGCGGACGATCCTACCATCTGAATGCCATGGTGGTTTATAGCTTATATATAAATGTTAGGTTTTCATATACTTTGCATTTATATATTATTTACAAAGGGATTTCTCTTTGGTATCTCGTATGCACAAGAAAAAACACAACATCTCAAACTGTATTTTGATCTGATAAGGGCCCATTGCACAGTCAAAATGCGGTATCAATCTTTACCACGGTCTTGGTGATATGTAAACATATGTATTTATATATTCTTGAAGCAATATCAGAATCGTTTTGATTTTTCTTCCTGCATGAGATTTTTGTGAACAACTCTGTCCGTCCTACTGCAAGCTATCTTATTTGCTTTCCCAAAGTAAGTACGTAGAAAAGAGACAATTATATTTTTCATTCCAAAAATGCCTAGCATGTCAAGCACACATTCGTACTTTCTGTGAATTATTTACAAAGATAATATTATTGAGTTAACTTTTCTGAGCGTATGCATTTTTCATACCAACCGTTTGTTTGGCAACATAAATAAACGAGGTCGAGCTCTAATTCGGGTATTCCCCGAATTTCTTTTCTGCGTCGAAAAACATACATATGTTCATTTTCAACCCAAAATCATTGATTTGTTTAGTTTAATTTGTGAGCAGTGTATTGTTTATTTAAAAATTGAAATAAATGTAGCGTGTTATTTCCGAAATATCTATTTTTATTATCGTATTTTTGCAATTTTGACATCCGTTTAGAAAAGTTAATATGTATTTCGGATATTTTTTTTCGAGATTCTATTGTAATTGACACCGCACTTTGAACGCATATTGAGCCCTTAAATATTGTTAATGTATTGTAATTTATTGTTCAGGGTCTAAACTGATTCTTTGTGTGTTTTTTGTGTTGTATTGTGTTTACACACACTTTTTTTTCTACAAACAATAAAATATGCAAAAATCTTATTCCAATTGTGCCCAATCCTTGTCGGTCCTTTCAAGTTTCAATCAAAATATATCTTTCGCTATTTTAATTTTTACATTTAAAAAAACAAATCTCCACGTTTAAGTAACATGCAATTTTTTTGTAATTTTTTAAAAATCACTACATGCTTTTTGAGATGCAAAAACATTAATGATTTCTTCGAAGTGCATTTCGCGAAACAAACCACTCTCTATGAAGATATTGAAGTTAAATAATTTGAAGTTTTATTGAATAAATAATTTTATGCACCTTTAAATAAATAAGTGAATTAAAATTTCTAGCACAATTTTCTATTTCTATATTGTACTAAAAATTATATTTTTATTTAATTTACTTATTTATTTAATTATGACAAATGACGGCCACCTAAAAGTAAATGATAATTTACATACTACAAGTAAATAAATAATAATATTAATAAAAAGTAATTAAAATGAAGCTTAAAACTAATTTATTTAATTAATGAAAAACTTTAGATAGGAAAGCAAAACCAAAAATTATAATTAATAGTACAAGTATATAATAAATTAATCCGTGACTAACGTTGGGGGAAGTTTATTTGCAAAACAGCAAGCTTCTACTCACAGTCATTTGTGGACAGAGGCAAAAGCACTAGCAAGTCAACAATACCGGCAAAAAGTTTGTGAAGAAAGCTTCTTCCTAGAGTTATTCGGCGATTTTTAAACAATGGGAGATCTATAAGAAGAAGACTGCCAGTGTGATGGCAAACGTACACTGTGGTTCCAATTTACACCGCGAAGTGCAAAAATCGGCTCAATCCAGTCTTGATTTTTTTATATTGGGGCCTCCAGACGCACGAACAGTATTTAAGTACTGGCGACTAGAGAGATGAAAAGAATCTTGGTAGTGAAGGAATAATTAAATTCTTTATAACATCTTTTAATAAAGCCAAAAAGAAAACTCTTACCCTCAGTTGAAGAAATATGATGCTTTTTACTCAATTTACGATCAAAAATTACTCTAAGGTCACTGAAAGTAGAAACGGATTGTTGTCTATCGCATAAGAAGATAAATGACGCTTCATGCAATGAAACGTCATGAATATGGATTTAGCACTGTTTAGCTTCAACAGATTATGTAAATACCAAAAATGGAGTCTGGTTAGGTCCTCTTGTAGTCGAATATGGGATGTGATATCCTTAAATGATAGATAGAGTTTGACATCATCATCAGCATATATCAGAACACGAGAGTATTTCAATGAAAGAGGAAGATCGTTTATACACAGCCAAGATGGCTTCCTTGAGAAACACCAGAGGTGATATCGACTGGACCGGAAAAAGTGGAAATAAATAACACTCTCTGAACTCTATTTTTTAAATAAGAAGAACTCCAATAAAGAAGATGTTGCCCGAAACCTAAATGGTCCAGCTTATGTTAAAGCAGATCATGATTTACGGAATCAAACACTTTACTGAAGCCTGGATAAATGATATCAGTTTAACATTTCACGCTAAGACCAAGATTACTTAACATTTGAACTCAAGCAAGTTTGTAAGGTGTTTTTTTTTTTTTTTTTAAGTTGGCGCTACTTTTTTATATATGCGCCCTTCTCACAGCACTCACCTGTTTTGTGTTTAATTTGGTTGGCCATTTCATCATGAATAGACTGACACCTGAACAACGCTTGCAAAATGTGCAGATTTCTTACGAAAAACATGGTTCGGTACTCATCGCTCTCATCGTCCCTTTTACGGTCCGTATAGTCGCCCAATCAGAGCAATTAATTTGAGCAACAATGAATCGTTTGTGCACCACTTTTACTCCACAGGACAACAAAGTACTGAAGAATCCTTTGCTGCTGTAGAGCATAGTATCGAGGATGATACAAATGATTGCATTCGACATCGTTCTCAATAATTGTAACTGTGTCCTACCATTTCTGCAGAAATATTTGGACTTACAAAATCCAACTCGTAGGATTCAAAACAAAATTGCTGTTGATCCCGAATTATTGTCCTCCAAGATCATGCGATTTCACAACGCTGGACCTTTTTTTGTGGGGCTATGTGAAGTTTCTGATCTACGCCTTGGAAGAAAACATTCGCCACGTTATCACTGATTTATGGCATCCATTATTAAAAAAAAAAACAAACATCATTTTTTCAAACAGCTTTGGTATTTCTGATTTTTTTTTTTCTTTATAATATAGGGGAACAATAAAGGATTCTTTCCAGATATCGAGGCTAATGACGACCATATCAAGGCAATGATTGATGAAAACCGCCGTTATTCAAAAAAAAAAAATATTGCAGGAAGGCCTAACGAATCACTATGCTCAACCGCATACATCTTTGGTCACTCAGGAAAAATTATCGGAGCTGAATTGGGACGTGATGGCACATCCACCGTATAGCCCCAACCTTGCAATATCAGATTTCTATTTATGCCGCTCTATTCAAAACTTCTTGAGTGGTGAAATATCCGATTCTGATGAGGCTGTCAAAAATCACTTGACATAGTTTTTTGCCCAAAAGGATCAGAAGTTCTACGAGGACAATATAATGATACTGCCGAAAGATATGCAAAAGTGGTCCAACAAAACGGGCAATACATGACGAGGGAAATAAAGTTATAAAACTGCTTAGGGTCACGCCATGATCGATCGATTTCTTTAAAGATGAAATCAAGAGAATTTCATTTCTTTTTAAGCAGAGAAACTTAATCTATTTTATCTAATGACGATTTAGTCCAAGATGTTGTAGAAGAATGTAAAAGATAGACACATTGTAACATTATTTAGTTAGAAAATAAATTTAGAGGAAAAAATATGTGTGATCTTAACGAACTAATCCTTGTTATGATAATAGATATAGAAAATAAATTTAGAGGAAGAAAAATGTGTGTTCTTAATAAGTTCCTTGGTAAACATTGTTTATGACGGGGATCCAAGATGCTGGGGATTTTAATTCTACTGAGAAGATTTAAAAAAAGTAGTCTTCTATAACAAGAGTGAGTTTACTCCTGATCGAAAAACTCATGATGAAGTCACTACTACACTTCTCTCCTCTCACAGGAGAGACATATTTACACCCCTAACTTATCAACACCTTTACATTTTTTTAAAAAGACAGGTATACGTTCTTTGCGTGCTGACACACAATTATTAAAGTTATGTGAAAACTACATTATAAAAACAAATTAAAAAATACTATTAGTGACCCCTGATCATGAGATTATTGGAACACAATTGATATTTTAAGAACGTCGTTAAATGTCTATAGTTCATGGTTTTAGAAGGAATCTACCAGAAGTTCGCTGACAACATAAATTTAAGAACCGCGCTCAAAAGACATTTTTTGTTAGTCCAATAATTCTCCTTATAGTATGCAACACCATCATTCATCGTGTTCCACAAAAGAAAATATTGCATACTTTTTGGCTAGGCTGCATATTAACGCAGTCATGCTAAAAAGAAGCAAAAACAAAATAAACTTAATTTAAAACACAACAACAACAACTTCGGCAAAGCAAGCAAAGCAAAAGTTGCAAACAAATGAATGAACGAATGAAAAGAAAAACAAGCAAGCAAGCAAGCCACGTCAAGTCCACAAGGCTAAAAACATAAAAAGCGAAAGCATGATGACGACTTCAACGTCAGCTATAATGATGATAATGATAACAATAATGATGACGATGGTGATGGTGATGGTGATAATGATAATGATGTTGTTGGAAAGACGTCAGTTACAAATACTAATGCACACATGTATGTAAGTACATGCATGCTATATTTATTCTAAGTAGATATATGTATGTATGTACATATTTATGCAAAAGGCCATGTAACTGTATCTTGTATGTAGTTAGTTGTCTTTGATAGAAAAAAAAATCTGAAAAGTATTGTGTTTGCGTGTTGCTATCATCACGCACACAGATACAAGTACTACATACATACAAACGCCTACACATTTCATTGAAATGGTGTAGATAAATAAGTCTATAAATATGTAAGTATGTATGTGATGTTTGGATGTATGGGTGTGCATGACGTGTTTAAAGCAAACGAGCGATAATACGTCGCACTTATAAACACGCAACGAAAAAATTTCAATGCGAACAACCAAATAAAAGCAAATGAATAAACAAACAAACGAACGAAAGAATGAATGAATAGAAAACGCAAAGGGCAAAAATTTTATGCTTGCATTTGCGAGTGTATTTTTATGTTGTTGTGTGTGTGTGTGCGCTTGTGTGACAACACAATACAACAAGAGTCAGTCGGTGCGACTCGAACAATTCAATGCTAGCAAAGCAAAGCTGGTAGCTGAGAATGAGGATGTAAATTTCAAAAAAGAAAACGTACTGTGGCCAACAAATGTTAGTATGTAAGTAGGAATACAAAAAGAAAGAAAGAAATTTCGAACGCACACATGTACTATTAACACTCACACACACTCATAGATAAATAAGAAAACAAGCAACCGAACAGAACAAATGAAATGAACGAAAGAACGAAAAAATACAGACAGGGCAGACAAAGACTCGTTTTAAGGGCAGAATTTGTTAAGTTTTTTTCCACTGCCTTTGCTGCTGTTGTCTTTATTGTTATTGTTCTTGTTGTTGCTTATTTTTCTGTCAAATGTGCTGAATATGATTTTTTTTTTTTGTTTTTTCTTTTTTCTTGCCGTTGCCACCGCCGCTGATGATGATGAGCTGCTGGTGAAGTTGTTGTATTATTTGTTTTAGGCAGGCATTTTTGCCTTAGCACACTAAGGAGCACAGTTGGGCCTTCAAACGTCAACAAGTCCTTTATATTGAAATCCCAATAAGTGCAGGTGCCTCCGAAAAATCTCCTGTTTCTCCTTTAGTTCAAAGTAAAAATCTTACATTCCTGAGTCGACTGGGGCCTTATTTAGTTTTGCCGCCCCGGGCACACTATGAGTTTAATCCGCCAGTGCATTTTTCTTTTACTTCTTACGGGTGGTTGCTAGGCGAAGAACTTAGCTTAAATCGTCGTCTATGTCGATGACGATGACGACAATGTTGCTTTGCGCTACTTTGACGCATTTATGACTGGCATGTATCTGTGTGTAAGTGTCGGGTGCATTGACACACTCTCACACACACACAAAAACATCCCCTCTCACAAACACATAAGTAAGCATATGGTTTCAATACACATACACAAACAATTAAGTAGTTACAATTATTGTATCGTTTGTTTTGTTTTTTTCACTTTGTTAATGTTTATCTATGTTCATGAGAGAAACCCTCAAAATTATACTTACTTTCTATGCCATTATTTTGATAGAATTGTAGAGCGCCCTTCACAAATGCATTCATTAATAAATAATAAATATGGATTTTGAATAAAAGTTTTATTTGAAATGAAAGCGAAAATATAGAAGTGCACATTTAGGCTGAATAGCGATAACAATATTATAGGTGTCCTTCAGGCATGCATCCCAGGGCTTTCAGGCATTTATTTATTTAACTTAATTATTGCTAATTATTAGTGACTTAAAGTTGTTCTCAATATATAGAATCGATCCACACATCCATTTCGCGTTTTACGACATTGATACAATCTGGAAAAGTTTACCGTAAAGCAAGTCAATAATATCCACAAAAAAGACACAAAATTTAACGAATCTGTTCTATTTTACTTAAAAAATAAATACAAAATTAAGTAAAGGTTAAATTCATAGGTTATTTTTAAAGTATTTTTGGTCGATTACATTTTTCCATATCTACACTTCTCTTCTACCTATAGAATTTATCTATGAGGGAACTGTAGCTATGTACCTTTAAAATCATCATCATCATCATCATCAGCATCATTCAAAGAGTCCCAAATTTAACACTTCACAAAAACAGTGGAGGCTTCTGCAGGACACGTTCATAATTGTACTAAGCATACATACATACATACATACATACATACATACATACATGCATCCCAAGGCTTTCAGGCATTTATTTATTTAACTTAATTATTGCTAATTGTTAGTGACTTATGGAGGACCACGGGAACGCAAGCGACGGCTGTTAGCAAGTGTCGTAACGTCGGTTCTAGTCTATGCTGCGCCGATTTGGTTTGATGCTAGTAAAATACAATCATACATGAGAGAAGTGAACTCAGTTTACAGATCATGTGCAATCCGCGTCTGTGCTGCTTTTCGAACGGTATCCAGCGATGCAATCCTGGTCATGGCGAGTATGATGCCTGTTGACATAGTTGTTGCAGAAATAAGTCGGCTTTTTGAAACTAAGAGGAGCACTGGTGAAGTGAGAAGGCTAGATGAAAGGGCCTTCAGTATGGTGGAGTGGCAGAGGAGATGGCAAAACTCTGACAAAGGCAGGTGGACCCATCGGCTCATTAACAACGTGGAAGAATGGGTGAGCAGAAAATTTGGAGAGGTCAACCATCACCTTGCCCAGTTCCTGAGCGGTCATGGGTGCTTTAAGGAATATCTGTATAAGCGGGGATATGATGATGATCCCTTCTGTCCGACTTGCACAGGCCAAAATGAAAATGCAGAACACGTCTTCCTGCATTGCCCAAGATTTGATTTTGCTAGATCAATGATCTCATCTGCGTTTGGTGAAGTGCCGACTGTGTCGAACTGCATCCGGCATATGTGTGAATCACAGCTAAATTGGGATGTGGTAAGTCAGGCTGCAGCTCAAATCATGACAGAGCTGCGGCATATTGAACAATTACGACGAGTTCAGACGAACGAAGACGTGTTAGGTCATTAGTTTGATATTGACAAGTAGTTTTTAACGTAAATTTGTTTTGATTTACATGGGGTAAAAGCAGACTTTGAGCTGTTATGCTCCCTCTTTCCTCCTTGACGTAATGCTTTGCGGTAGTGCCAGGGGGACTGTAGGACTTGGGACGGTGGGGTTTAGTGGGTGCAAGTCCCACACTTCGAATAGTAGATTCGTTCGGCTTTTATGCCCATGCTTCCCCATCGGTAAAAAAAAAAAAAAAAAAAAAAAAACATACACGTATGCCAATAAAGAGAGAAAAAAGTTCGCCAAAGCAAAAACTACCCAAGGCTTACAAAACAAACTTTCAATCAAATCTTTTGACACACAATCCTTTAAACAAGGATTTACATGAAACAATCTCAGAAGTCTTTATTTCATCGATCTGCACGATTGTAAGTATAAACATTTATCTAACATATAAAAATTAAAATTTATTTGTTTGTTTATTTGTTGGAGTCATACCATACCATTGGTTGCAATAAAATTCTATGTATGTGTATGGTTGGTTCCAGGCTTGGACATAGGATAGTTAAGATCCGATATATAGCGAAGTTATCAAGAAATTTGGCTACACAATGCACTACAATTTGTTTTGCATAAAACTCTATAATACAATAACACTGAAGAAAAGGCCGGAAGGTGTGGAATGTTGTTCATTTGGTAAGTGAATGGAATTTTTATGTGTCTATCCATTTGTCCAAAAAAAAAAAAAAAAAGGCAGTGGGGAGCTGGTATAATGAAACACCAGAAATGTAATTCAACTTTTCTATTCAAGAATTTCGGGTGGCAGTGCGAAGCTAATGTTCATTAAAATTGAAGCTAATTTGTATGTTTGGGTTAATTCAAAAATAAATGTTTCATAAAAAACCAATTACACACCCCAAATATTTGCAACATACAAATATACTTAATACTAGCCTTACCCGGCGTGCGTTGCTACGTCCCCTGTGCGTGCCCAGTTATTAAAAAAAAAAAAGAAATGGGCCAAGTGCAAGTGAGACTCGTACACGGAGGTGTTTGTATGGGAGGTACTCTTCCTAGTGGTCCGATTTGACTGATTCCAACAAATTTACCGCACCTATGTTAAAAACTTATAGTGTCTAAATTGCAGTTCGATAGAACAAAAAACAGAAAAGTTTTTCCAATAAGAACCTGAATATTAATGGGGCTTTGTATGGTCCGATCAAACTGAAATTTCGACAATATAAGTTTCTGATGTATACCCACCAACCATCCAAATTTCAAGATAGTGGGATTACTGGATCGTATAGCTGCCATACAAACCAAAATGTTTCTTGTATTGGGACCCCTTTAAGTTTTCGAAAATATTTTAGTTTTAGTATTTGTTGCTGATGCCCGGATAGAACTACACATTCTCTGAAAATTTCAACCCTCTAGCTATTGCGGTTTTTAGGACATGACCCGAGGACGGACAGACGGACGGACGAAAAAAAAACCTATCCTATCCTATGTCCGTCTCCTGGTTCTAAGCTACCTCCCCACCAATTTTCAGCCAAATCGGTTCAGCCATTCTTGAGTTATAAATAGTGTAACTAACACGACTTTCTTTTATATATATAGATAATAAGTATTATGTTTCATTCGTGTTATTTCGTAAACTTAAAAATGACTTGCAAATTTAGGTCTAGGACCGATGATTTTCATAATTTTCGAAACCAATTAAAATAAATTTTATTCCGAAATTTTTGGTTTGATTATTTGTCCATACTAAACGATTTTAATTTATTGTCTGAAGATACAACCAGGTCTAATATGCCCATTGTGATACCCAGCAGAGCATAAGGATTTATGATGCTGAATTCATCTGAATCAAATTTAATCACCCACTTCGAATATACAACATTTCACAATCTCCTCGTCTTCTTGCTTTCGACAGCATTTTCAAATGATGTTCACAAAAACAATTTGTCCACAATTTTCCAATTTCCCATTGACCGGTTATGTGGTATCTAATAACGAAAAATAATTTAATTGAAATATGTAAACACGTATGCAATATGAATTTTCTTTTCAGTACTATTTTATTAAAGGACTGTTTAAATAGAAACAATCCCTTAATTTGCTAAGAGGATATAATAACATTTGTTCAGAATGGAAATCAGGGTTACCTAACTCCATAAATTATAATAATAATAATCTAAACCGATGTTTCTCAAACTTATTGGCCCAAAGTTCCCAAATGACTGTGATTAATTTGATTAATAAAAGTGAGAAAATGAAAGATTTTTATCAATGTGTTGGGTGGGCTTGATTTTTTTTTTTGCCGCTAATTGAGTCGATTCTAGAAGCAATTTTGGACAATTTCACTTAGACTTTGATGAGTTTCATTTCAAGAAATTTTTAGTAATAATTACTGCTATTTAAGATTAAAGTCAGCATTTATTTGATAAAAAACGGATTTCGAATTCAGTCTTTAGTACTTTCTTTATGTGGAAAATACATTTTCATCGGAGAGCTGAGAAATATGACGAATAATTTCAGTCTTTTGTAAAAAATTTGTTCACAAGAAGAAAGTATTCGACGATGTCAGATTCCAAGTATGTTTTTCAAAACTAATTTTTTCTTAAATAAAAGCTTTGATTTTCACAGACAAGAAATACATTACAGTTGGAGCTTTGTATAGAAGCATTCGTTTCGTTGAGGAAAGAGAAAATGTCAGCTAAATAAATAACTATTGTATTTAAAGCCAGGTTTCCTTGTTAAAGATCAACAAAGCGAGCTGATCCTGCCTCATGACAACCTGCGTACTTCACAGTAACACACACAACAGTGATGGAATATTTTCACTACCCATATCATAGCATGGTAATGAGAAACGACTTGAATTGAGTGGACGTGATTTTATAAGTATAATTTTATTATTATTTTTACGATCTCTGATAGTGCTGTTTGTAAATTTTGACCTCAGGAGCAAGATTTTTAATTCTGGTATTTAAACCACATATCATTCCTTTCATGGCCTCAGTCATCAGTCGATATCCCAACATATCTGTCCCAATGTATGCTAGGTTTTTCAAAAAAAGCATTGATGTTGTTGAAAATATCTTCTCCTTTTGTAGTGGACTCCATGGTCTTGGAAACCAGAAAATCTTCTTCAGCAATATTTTCATACACATAACTAAATTCGGCAACCCACTAATATCGGTTGATTCATCAATTTGAATCGCATAATATTGTAATTGCTTTCTAATTTTTGTGTGAGTTTATTTTCAACATGTGTTCTACGTTATGAATATGACGTGCAATTGTATCATTCGAAAGAGGTATTTTATCTAACAATTTCTTCCAATACACAACTATCCATATCTTTAGCAGCAGGTAGAATCAATTCTTCTGCAATATTGTATGATTTTTCGGTCTTTGCTATTTTGTATGCCACAAGGAAAGACGCTCGTAAGTATTCTGAATTAGTATAATAGTTTGTTTTTGAAGAATATAACCTCTTTTTTTTTTTAAAAAAAAAATCTAAAGGTTCGTTTAAGTACTTTAGATATTTTGTCTGCAAATGTCTTCATTGAGGTAATTGCGAGAAATTTTGAGCTTGGGAATTAAGATTCTTCTTTGCACGTCAATCAATTTTTCAGATAGTCTTCGTCATATTTCTTTCTTTTTACCAATGAAATGATGTTTATTTTTTGTTCTCTTACTTTATTTGCTCCTGAACTTTCAGCAAAATGCAGCGAATGCAGAGAGGGAGACAGGGAAAAACAAACTGAATAAACAATCAGAGAGAATTAAAAAATTGTAGATAAGACAACTAGCTCATGAAATCGATGGCTCTCAATTTTGCGAAGTAAGTTATAATGCTATGAATAAGTATATTGGTATACTTAATTCAAAGCGGATTCTAAGAAAGTTTGCGACCTACCACAAGAATCTCATATTTCGAGAGACATTGCACTGAGAGTGGAAGAGTAATTTTCAGCGTCAAAGTGTCGTTTTTATTAGGGTTCCGGACCCAAAGTGTACCAAAAGGAACCCTATTGCAGAGACTTCGTTGTCCGTCCGTCCGTCGGCCCGTCCGTCCGTCCACGGGTCATATCTCATAAACCACAATAGCTAGAGAAATTTTCACAAAAGGTGTAGTTCTACCCAAGCATCAGCAACAAATACTAAAACTAAAATATTTTTGAAAACTTAAAGGGGTCCCCATACAAGAAACATTTTGGTTGGTATGGCAGCTATACGATCCAGTAAATCCACGATCTTGAAATTTGGAAGGTTGGTGGTTATACATCAGAAACTTATATCGTCGAAATTTCAGTTTGATCGGATTACTAGGGAGGGTACCTCCCAAACAAACCCCCATTAAAATTCTGGCTCTTATTAGAAAACCTTTTTTGTTTTTTGTTCTATCGAACTGAAATTTAGAAACTATAAGTTTCTGATATAGTACATCTGTTGGAATCAACCAAATCGGCCCATAAAAACCCCCCATAAAAATTCAAGTTTTTATAGAAAAACTTTTTTGTTTTTTGAACTATTGAACTGAAATTTAGACTCTATAAGTTTCTAATATAGGCGCGGTATATTTTTTGGAATCACTCAAATCAAACCCCAGTCTGGTACGGAACCCTCCGTGTGCGAGTCTGACTCACACTTGGCCAATTTTTAATAATTTTGTATTATAAATTCTCTCAAATGAAAAACTTATTAAACAACAAACCACAAGGTTTGACCGATTTCGTCACAAAAATCATCGATCATATCTATGTTTTAACAATCTTTGTTTTGTTTAAGATATAAGTCAGGCGCTTGCCACTATCCAGACACTATTATGAAAATTTTGTCGCGAACCCCTTAGGGGGTGTTACCGTTAGAGTCTTCTCATATAGCTGGGTATTATGATTTTCTAATCATTTTAGGTATATAATTTGCCCGAAGCACCGAATTATTCTTTCACTGTTGGTATAAAAATACGTCGGAGCATGGATCGAAATCTTTGCAGTATTTCAGTATCTATTTATTTATTTATTAGAACTAAGATATAATTATAAATTATAACCTAGTATTTATTATGAGCAATAGCGACAGAGGCCTTCAGCTCAGGGGACAGTTAAGAAGGAAAGGAGGAAATTAGAAAAGTGCAGGACCAGACTTGCCTTGAGCGGGAATCGAACCCGCGACTCTTGGGATGTCAGCCAGCGCACTAATCTCTGGGCCAACGAGCCAGTCTTTTTTTCAGTATCTAATTCTGCTGCTGTGTCCAAAGTTGGATTCGATTTGTCCACACTGGTTTAGTGATTACCTTGTGAAATAATATTTTGTATTCAAGGCGAAGTTTGGTATGGCAATCAATAGGTCAGTTTGACGTAAATAATAATGTTTTGTTAACGTTTCGTTTTGATGCGCTCTTTTCACGTGAGTCTTCTGTTAAATTTTGAATCAAGTTACTTGACAAAAGTGTGGTGAGGGAGAACTTCTTAAAAAAGGATAATAATGTAACATGCTTAGATTTTTCAGTATTAACAACGATGTTGTAGATTTCAAGCCAGGATTACAATAATTAAGTTATTCTTGAAGAGTGAAATATACATCCCTGGTGATAATTTGTATGTGATTTTCGACTAAATTCCCATAAATCATATATTTTCCATACATTTTATTGTGCTCGCTAATATCTATTTGTACGTAAAACAAAAACAAAAAACAGCTTTTCACAATGCGAAACCTAACCTATAAAAAGACTATTAAATGAACTCAGCCTTGTTTGTAGAATTTAACAAAGTAACCAATTTAGTAAAAAACTATTGTATGAAGATGAAATACTCTTTATGGAACGCAGTGAATGTTTCATTGTAGGTAGCCCCCTAGTGGTCCGATTAGGCTGGTTCTGACAAATGAAATGAAATGAAGAATGACGCTTAAACAGTGCCACTTTATAAGAACCATATGGATTGTTTAAGTTACAAATTTCAGTCTATTTTCATTATGTATTTTGTTAAAATAGAAAATATGCTAAAGACTTCATAGAAAGGTATCCTGACCGTTTAGACATCAATTTATTGCTTTTGGAAGATTCGTAGAGAAGAAATTAAAGTTTAATAGTGAAAATATAGAAAAAGCAGCTTAAATAAGAAACAATTAAAAAGAAATATAACTTCGCCTATGCCGAAGTTGATATACTCTTCACGCACCCCCCAGAAAATGTTTTTGCCTACGCTCTGTGATAGAACATTCAGAAATATTTAATTATTGATTTGAGTTATGTTTGAACACTGAGACTGAAATATATGTATGGGAGCTTTACGGTCGAGTAATCCTAGGGTTTTGAAATCCACATGTTTGTTGAATATGGGTCAGACACTTGTACAGTTCATATTTCAGTTCGATAACACAAAAAGAAAAAAATTTTTCTAATAAAAACTTAAATTTGGGTATGGGTTTGTATGGGAGCTATACGATCCAGTAACTCTAGGGTCTTGAAAGCTTCGTGCAAAATTTCAGCTCTCTAGCTCAAAAACTAAGGGACTAGTTTGCATACATACAGACGGACAGAGGGACAGACGGACATGGCTTAATCAATTCGCCTCATCGAGCTGACGACATAAAAGGCGCAGTCGATACTGTCGATTGTGCTTCAAAATTATATTATGTTGTTGCTGTTACATTTTTTTAATAAATATTTTTACTATTCTTCAAAAGAAATATGACCCATCCTTACATTAATTGGATGTAATACTCAAAATAAATTAACAAATATCCACTACATTTTCATTTTACAAACGAAAGTAGTATATATAAATAGTATATTGAGGTTCTAATATAGAATCTACTTAAAAACATTTATAAAGTTTTTAAAAAACTCAAAAATGCAGCCCTGGCATGACGTTAGAAGAAGTATCGTTCTCAAAAAAAACCCTACTAAAGACGTCATAAGAAAATTGATTCTTTACCTTTTACGCTGCATAACACCATCATATGTTAAAAATCAAATTTAATCTAATTTATTTATTTAATACAAATTCAAAAGGGTTCTTAAAGGTAAAAGTGGCATGTTTAACACACGTTTATGCTTTAAATAAATTTCTGTTCGATTTTCTAATTGCATAACCGACTGAATTGGTAATATGGTGCAACAATAATATCTCCACGTTCAGTGCATTTTCACATTATGTTCAACACTAAATCGGAGTTTAAAACACTGATATACTTATGACGTCAAAATTGAGAGTGGGCAATTTTCGAGAGTGTAACAGGCCAAATTGATGCTATCTTGCATCGTTGTACGTTATGTTGGATACAATGAGTTTTTTTTTTTTTTTTCATTCCTTTAAGCGTCATTATAACCGATAATGACATTATCCTTAGGTTATTTCATTACTTGAATAATAGGTTTCTGAGCAGAACGATGGATTGACATCACAAAAATCGAAAACAAACTTAAAGTATTGTACAATACTTATATGAAAACCAATTTAAACAACATAACTAATTTTACTTATATAGACACATATCACATGTTAATTTCCAGATGAAAAGACGCGAAGCAATTTTGCAAAAAGAAATATATAATTTTGATAACTCCTGATAAAGCGTATCTTTTACCGATTGAGAAGCTGATGCTATTTTTTAGTGACTGTGTGCTTATAAGTGGGATTATCTTACTATCAAAAACATACTTAAAATTTAGTTCCAGTTATGTACTTCAACCAGCAATTTGGCCAATAGCACATAAAAAGTTAGCCTTTTTTTTTCTTCTCAATGTTACCATTCAGCCTTAATTACTCCTTATGACTTACACCCATTACTACTGATCATCTACTTGAAGGAAAGGTGTGGTGACGGATTTCTCAAAATAAAGAGCTGGCACAAGCGGACCACCCTGCAAGAACTATAGAAAAACGCCAAAGTGATCTGTTTACAAGAATATAGAAAATACACACCGCATAGGCGATGTCGGGACAGTAACTATTACTAAAAACTGAAAATGATAATTCTCAAACCTCAATGAAACGAACACAGTAGCAGTTAAAAAAAACTCAACTTGATAAAATATTATTTTAATTAGCAGTCACGCCGGAAAATAACTGAGCCAATGCATACCCGGGTGGCAGGCGTCAAATGGACTAAATATTCAACGAATAGTGCAATTTGAAGATAAAACAAAGTTGGTAAATGCCATTAAAGCTGCCTGGTCTGAAGTTTTCCTCAATTACCTCCAAGGACTTTATGATTCGTTACCCAATTGTCTCTATGAGGTAATTTCAAAGAAAGGAGGATGCACGCATTACTAAATTTTATTATTATTAGGCTAAAATGTTTTTGATTTATTATTTTCCCTTTATATTTTATATTCTTATTCAAGTGAACCAATAATACACATATTGCGGGGAAGTTGAAAAGAAACCACAAATAAAATATAACGTTAATCGATTTTGTCTTACTTTTTTTAACTTTAATTAAACCTGAAATATTTTTAGGGCTTGATATTTTAAAATAAATTAATTTGGAAAGGAATAGATATGTAACGACCCAACTTTTTGCCGATACAATAACGATTCCGACTATTGTAGTAAATAATATCTTCCTCAAGATAAACATTCATCTGTGATAGAGGTTCATTTTCCTTTGAAGTATCGGAATCATTACATCTCTAGAGAAAAGTATAATTCACAAATTTCATTTGTTTAATGCGAGTTGCATTGTGTTTGGTAATCACTTAAGTGAAAATTGAAAAACTATATTGATGCAGCTCCCGGCATTTAACAAAGTTGTGAATAGGAAAATGCGAATCATACATACATATACAACATACATATATACATATGTATGTATGTTTGTATGGCTGTACATGCGTGTACCTGTTTGTTACCAATTGCAGGTAAAGTTTAAATTAGCAACGACAATTTTTGTCTTATGCATTCTTGACATCATGAAGCAGATGTTCATAGGCAAGTAGGTAAAATATACTTAGTTCCTCTATTTTAAAGATCTTTATAGCTAATTAACAATCACTAACATTCACTTTTGGAATCGATTTTCATTATGATGAGATTCATTTGAATGTTTAAATGCATTCATACAACCATACATCTTCTATATACGAGTACAATGTATATACATATGTATGTATGTATTTACATATGTATGTATGCATGTAAAACAATTTTGCGTTGCCCCTTTTCCTACAGCTCACTTTTAGGGTTATTACAATAGTAATAACTTATTACAAAATTGAGGGGAGCGAATCTGAAAAACTGTAATCTGGTCGAGTCTGTTGATCCTTTTACGATCGCATTTGCTGAATGTTTCTAAGAATTTTGCCAACATTTGTAATTCGTTAAATTGACTGAAACTTTTTACAAAATACAGAATAAGCGCACAAAAGGAATGCGCAAAAGTATTAGTAGCACAATGTAATTGTATTAGTGAGTAAGTGAGTGATTGAGTGAGTGAAGCAAGCAAAGAAAATACCATAAAAAGCAGAGAGATCATATTGATATATCACACACATACGCACGCAAATGAATGAGAAACGAAAAAATAATAAAAATATTCAATAACATTTTTATCAAACTGTGTGCATGTTTGTACGTTTGCATCAGTGTAGGTAGGCGGCAGGTATAGTAACAACTAAAGAACAAATCAGAAAAAACAAGAATAACAAAAATCAACAAAAATAATCGCACGCACACAAGCGCAAACCGGACCCAATGTAGTATGCAGAAGCGTGTAGACAAAGCGTAACGGAAAACTGGCTGTGCGCCATGAATAAATACAGAATATACATAAATACACGTATACGTAAAACACGTAGCCACACACACACATTCATATAGAACTAAAAAATGTCTGTCTGGCATGGTACGCTTAAGTACGTGTAAATTACATACACTAGTGCATAAAGCAAAATGCACACAATTGAAACAGATACAAAACACGGACAATGATTGCAGCTATCATTGTATGCGTGTAATATAGCATACATATATTCATATATTTATGTATGCATGTATAAATGGATGTGAGAGCGTGTGTGTATGTAAGCAAGCAAGTCTAAGTCATTTCGCTTACAGCGGCGGCAGCAGTTTTCTTTCGTACGAGCGTCGAAGCGCAAGCAACTTTTATTGTGTGCGCAAGGCGACCGACCACGACGGGCGAACACCAGTGAAATCGTAATCAATTGTATTTTAATATAGAAAAGCCATTTGAAAACAGATATTTTAATATTTTATTGCAATTATAAATAAATATCATCATCGAGGAAAACAACAACAATGAAAGCAAAATAAATCAAATAAAAACAAGTGACAAAGAATAAAATACAAACGCAAAACTCGTGCAAAGCAAAGTAAAGTAAAGCAACGAAAAATAACAAACACAACGCTAGGCAAAGTGTCAGTGGCCAAGTATATTTAGTACTCGCGGCGACCTCTAGGTGGCGTACCAATCTGTGTGATTCAAGTGAGTGTACGCAACAAACATAGAGAGAGAGAGAGACCGAGAGAGAGTAAGGTGAGAGACCGTTGTCATAAGTGTGCTCAGAACGAAAGCGAAGAAAAGGAAAGACGACCGCGACCGAAAAACATTGAAGTTTGCGAGCAAGAGTAAAGTGTGTGATGAGAGTAGATTGTATAGAAATGAGAGCGTGTTTTTAATGCTTTTTCTCGTTTTTGGCATTTGTTAAAATTCCAATTCAGCTTCAGTCTTTCCTCTTTTTTCATTTCGTACTTTTTTTTTTTGTTTTTTTTGCCATGTGATTTTATATTGAATGCGCATTTGTGTGTTGCTGTTGGTATTAGTGTTAGTGTCAGTGGTGTTGTTGTGTTCATTGGACTTTCTAGTAAGCGACGTCGCCGTCGTCGCTAGCTCTGTTTTGATTGCGAATATCAATGTGAGGTGAGAATGACGAACAAAAACAATATGAAAAATAATGTATAAAAAAAAAACAACAACAAACAAGGCATGCAACATTTAAAGAAGAAACCAACACTAACATGAAATAAACGTTTGTGTTAAAAAACAAAAACACCTTCAAAAATACAATTACATTTTCAAAGAAATAAATAATAAGTTTATTTGTATAGAAACTTACGAGAAAGTGTCAGAATAAGGAACAAAAAAAGACAAAATTTTCATAACAAAAGAACAACTTTGGTCTCACCAAAGCTTGCATACACTTCACATAGAAAGATCCCTTTGAAAATAAATGATCCTAGGACACAGGATAACATATTTCTATTCTATACTGACAAAATACATTTTCAAAAGGACTTTTATCATTTTTACAGAAATTGCTTATTAATATCGCATTGATTAAATATGGAACCGAATTTTGAGTATTTATGCCGCGTGTGTGCGGTGAATACAAAAGGCAAAAACTCTGTGGCCGAATGTGTATATATTCTAAAGACCCCAGGACTAAAGGATAAGATCGAGAGATATTTATACTTGACTGTAAGTATTACTATTTATTTGTGTATGAATATATTTTCAGAGATTTGTTATATGTAGTTTATATAGTTGTATATGTTATTATTATAGTTACAAACAAGGTTGACATGAGACAAAGAGAACAAAACAAAACAAACAAAAACATTACGTAAAATGTGCGCATGAAGTGATTTTTATTTGCAAAATCAACATGAAAAAATAATCTAAATTTAAAAATGAACATACACACAGTCATTTTCATACACTAATACACTAGAGAACTATGTATATGTTTTACAGTCACATGGCTTCGTGTGTATGTGTAATTTTCATGTAAATGAATATCTATCTTCCCATGTAGAATTGATACTTTTCTATGCCTTCTGAAAACACCGCATCCAAAGTAGGCAAGGAAATTTTATATATACAGATGTACTATGCTATGCATATTTATTTGTTTTCAAATCGCCAAATGCACAACATATACAGTTAATTAAAAGACATAACTGTTAATTCAAAGAAACAAACACATACATACATACGCAGAGTAACGTAAGTCAAAAACATTGCTGATACACAATTGCAATTGCATTTCTTAGAAAGAGATCCTGTAATGATGAGAGAGAGAGAGAGAAGAGTCATTAATTTTTCCATAAGTCCGAGAGCATCATGGCATGCATAAAAGACAATGCTCTCTTATAACTACTTATATAAAGCATATTCATTTGAGAGAGATGAGGCAGGCAGGCAGGCAGTCAGGCATATGATCGATAAACTTAACAGCAAAAACAAAACATTAAAACAAGTGGGCAACAACATCAAAATCTTGTTTAGTGACATCAATACAAGTGCAAAAGTTCAAATCACAAACACATGCTTACACATAAGGCAAGTATTATTGTGTATGCGTGCGTGTGTGTGTGTGTGTATCAGTGTGAAAAAAAGCGCAATCACAGACAAAGCAAAGAAGAAGAAAAAAAAAATTTACCTCCTGCTTTTGCTATCTTCTATGCATGTTTAGTCATGTACAAATACACTCGCTCAGATATATCAACATACATAAGCAAGCATGATGATGTGTACATACATACCTACATTCATTTTTGATAGAGCAGCAGCTTTATACAAAAACATACTTAAATACTCACACACATTGATACAATCATTTAGAGGCCTTTGTTATATACTATACTTACAACTTTTTTTTCTATATATGTGAGTATGGGTGTATGGATGAATGTGTGTGTTGAATAAGTGTAAAAGGAATTTTCACAAGTCCCCATAAGCAAAATCAGATTTTGAATAGTAAATAACAAACAACACAGTTCGACATCTTCCATTTCTACTGATTTATAAGGTGCGTTGCAAAATTATAGAACCATCTAATAATTTTTGATTTCTTAAAAACGAAACTCTGTATGGCATCACAATGTTCTACGAAAATATGTGGAATTGCATTCCAAACAAACTTATAACGGTATTTGGTAAAAATTGTTAGTGTAAAGTTCTAAGCAAATCAAAAAAAGAGCTTTCTTTGCTGTTACATTTCTATAGAACCAATTACGATTTATTTTTATTTTGAAATGAATATCATGATTTTATTTAAGTAATTGACTTTAATTAAATTAACTAAGCTTCCTTTTGCTGATATCGTCTGAAAAATACGATTCTTCATACTGGCAATGAGGTTTTCAAGCAAATTTGGTTCCAAATGGTCCCATTCTTATTA